>VDFB02322083.1:1513714-1695510 GCA_007258455.2 Sequoia sempervirens
AACTGAACTTCAAGCATGCAAACATCAAATCCTAACTCCTAGGATCTTTACATGCATACAAAAGTGTTAACTGTTACTTCGTATAGTTAACTGAACATAAGGTGAGTGTTACCTTACCATGTGGGTGTCCCATGCGTCCCTATTATTTAGGAACTCACTATGGATGCCCTCACATGCTTCTTACATTTAGAATTAATTAAAAATGTCAATAATCATGATTATTTCATCAAATGTTACTCTCATCCTAATCTTAGTGTTGTTGAACACATTCCAAGAATCTAGGAGATACATGAAATAATTAATGTTTAGGATTTGCAATTAAATGGCAACCTATTTCCAACATTCTCCCACTTGACATTATACATTGTGATTATTCTAAACAAGGAATAATCAATTTAAATCAAGTACAGGACTCAAGGCAAATGGCCTTCTTGCACCACGAGAACTTATCTATAGGAACTGGCTTTGTAAGATAATTTGCAACATTAATTAAAGTGTACACTTTTAAAATTAATACTTTCCCATTCTCAACCATTTCCTACACAAAGTGATATTGAACATCTACATGTTTAGTACGAGCATGATACATATGATTTTTTGCTAAACAAATAGCACTCTGACTATCACATTCAAGCCTAACTTGCTTGCAATTAAAACCAATACCTAACCCAAGTCTTTGTAACCAAACTGCCTCTTTAGAGGCATGTGTGGCAGCCATGTACTCTGCTTATGTGGTGGACAAAGCAACCGTGGGCTGCCTCTTACTCATCCAACTAACCGCAGCTCCAAACAAAGTATACACATAACCACTTGTCGACCTCCGACTATCCAGATCTCCTTCCAAATATGAATCAACAAACCCATATATGTCCAATGATCTATTCATAATATCAATATTATTAGAACCATAATAAACTAAACATTAATATGAAGTCCCTCATAAATATCTAAATACCCTCTTAACATAAGTCCAATGTTCTTTACCAGGGTTAGACATAAACCTACTAAGAACTCCCATTGCTTGTGCTATATCTGGTCTCGTACAGACTATTGCATACATTAAACTACCAATTGTACTAGCATATGAAATTTCAGACATTTCCTCAAAATCAAAATCATATTTAAGACTCATATCTAAACTTAACTTCGTGCCAACTGGTAAAGGAATATTAACCGGTTTACTGTCCTGCATGTTAAATCTTTTCAAAATAGTATCAACATAATTACTCTGACTTAAGCAAAGCTTTATGTTACCTCTATCTCTACTGATCTCCATACCGAGGATATATTTTGAGGCACCTAGATCTTTCATCTCAAATGTGCTCGAGAGTTGTGCTTTCAATTCTCTGATCATTCCCTTGCCGTTACCGATAAACAACATGTCATCAACATACAAGATAATAATTAAAATTTGATCATCAATAATTTTTATATAAACACAATGATCTTCCTCACTCCTAACATAACCAATTTTTAATGTGAAAGAATCAAACTTCTGGTACCACATTCTGGGTGACTGTTTCAATCCATATAAAGATCTCTTTAAACTGCAAACCAATTCTTCTTTTCCCTTTACAACAAAACCTTCAGGTTGCTTCATATAAATCTCCTCATCAAGATTCCCATGCAAAAAATTAGTTTTCACATCCATTTGCTCAATTTCAAAATCATAAGCAGCAACAATAAATAAGAAGAATCTAATAGAAGTTAATTTAGCAACAGGAGAGAAGATTTCATTAAATTCAACTCCCTCTCTCTGGGAGTAGCCCTTGGCTACAAATCTAGCCTTGTACCTTTCAAGATTACCATCTACCCCAATCTTCTTTTAAAAGATCCATTTACAACCAATGGCCTTTCTATCTTTGGGAAAACTCTCAAGATCCCATGTGTCACAAGTATCCAAGGATTCCATTTCCTCATGCATAGCTTGTGACCAAAGCTTTTTCTCGTCTGAGGACAAAGCTTCCATGTAAGAATTGGGTTCATCATTGGTACTCATTAAAGCAAAAATACAACAGAAATTAGGTGGGATATACCTATCAATAGGACTCTATTGTCTTGTGGATCTCCTTAAAGGAGTTTCTTGTGGTTCCTCAATATGCTCATCTTGAGCCTCTATTTCAGAAGAACTCTCTGAACTCTCTTCTTGTGATTCATCCACTTGTTCTTCAACATGTGCATCTTGTTGCTTCTCATTATTTGTCTCAAAATGCACTGTTCAAGAAGTATCCTTTTCCTTTGGTTGTTCTTCTCCTGAATAAGCTCTAAATTCCTTGAAAATAACATCTCTAGATAAAGAAACTTTTCTTGTTAGTGGATTCCAAAGCTTGTATCCTTTTACATTTTCACCATAACCTATGAATATGCATTTTTGTGCATTAGGATCCAATTTAGATTGATTTTGGAAAGTACAGAACAAAAGCCTACAACCAAAGATCCTAATGTGCAACACTAGGTTTTTACCCAACTGTTATCCTTACAGGTTTTACCTTCAATAGATGAATTAGGGATCTATTGATTGAAATAACAAGAGTACATACCGCTCAGCCCATAAGGACCGCCTGCTTACACTACTATACTCCTAGCTCTTCCTATTATGTTCGGTTATCCTGTTTACACTCCATTTGTTGAGGTGTATATGGCGGTCAGTTCTCACTATTCTCGTGACAAGCCAGCAATAATAATCAAACTCCTTAGAATAATACTCACCACCATTACATCCGATCCTCAACACTTTTATCTTATGATCTGATTGTTTCTCAATCAAAGCCTTAAATTCCTTAAACTTATTAAATACATCAGATTTGTTATGCATAAAATATATCCAAGGGCCTTGAGATATCAATTGCCAAACAAGATATAGTATTCAGATTTCTATTGAGCCACATCTGCTGCACTCCATTACATCTGAGTGAATAATCTCTAATAATATTTTAGCTCTATTTGTACCACTAGGAAATTTAGATCTAGATTGCTTTCCAAACACACAGTGCTCACAAAAGTCATTTTTGCCAATATTATAATTAGGAATACCGTCAACCAAATTTTTATTAAGAATGGTCCTAAGACCTTTTTCACCTATATGGCCCAATCTATGGTGCCATAGCATACATGTATTTTCAACTTCAATTACATTTGAGAAAATATTTACATTGGAGGCATTTAGATTTCAAACAAAGTCCCAATCTGACATCCTTTAGCAACCACCATATTCTCTTTCACCAACCTACAACCACCTTTGTCAAATGTCACATGCATTCCAGAATCATTAAACTTAGAGACAGAAAGTAGATTCCTTGCAAGTCCTAGAATATGTAAAACATCATTAAGTGTATTAACACTACCATCACTGAAACACAATTTTACCTCTCCTTTGCCAACAACTTTTGTTGTGTTGTTGTCTCCAAAGAAGACATCTCCTCCATCATATGCAGTATAATTAGAGAACCACTCCTTTCTAGGAGTCATATGATAGGAGCAACCTGAATCAAGAAGCCAAGAGTTATCAACAATAAAGGAAGAAAATGATCAGCGATCATTATCGCTGCCCGATTTTTCCTCAGAAGCATCGTGACTTTTCTGCTCTTACAACTTTTAATATGTCCAAAGCTCGCAAGTCCAACACTTACCTTACTCCTACCATGGGTTTTGACCGTCTTTAGACTTACCCTTTCCTTTCTTGTCTACTTTAGATTCCTTCTCTTTAGGCCTACCTCTTACAAACAAGGCATCTTGGGAGCCAGTTTTAGATTTCCTCCTCATCTCCTCTAATAGGAGATTAGGAATGATGTCCATCTTTGGATCTGCACCATTACCACTAATTGCAACTATTAGATTTTCCCAAGAATTTGGAAAAGAGAAAAGCAATAAAATGCACTTATCCTCATCCTCAAGCTTTACAGCTACAGATGCCAATTGACTAAGAATTAAATTGAAAGCATTTAAATGTTGTGCTACTAAATCACCATCTTTCATTTTCAATGAATATAATTTCCTTTTCAGATACAACTTATTTGTTGGAATCTTTGTTTTATAAATGTCTCCTATTCTTTTCCACAATTTATATGCACTGGTTTCCACTTAAACATTTAAAAGAACAACATCATCAAGACACAATCTAATTGTTCCTCTTTCCTTTTTAGCTAACTTAGCCCAATCTTCATCTGACATAGTTGTAGGTTTCTTTGTCTCATTATTAACTGCTAACCATTGATCTCTTTCTTCAAGAAGATCTTCCATTTTTAATTTCCACATTTCATAGTTAGAACCATTGAAATTTTCAATATCTAACCTTGAATTCATTGCAACAAAAAACTTAATTCCAAAACTAGAAAATTACTAAATAATAAGAGCTCCCACTGCTTTCAATAAATCCTTCAAACCTCTTAAGAGAATCAGGTCCAATACTCTACCCAACTTCATTCGATACTACATAGTTGTAAATGAGGCGTTTTTAATAATACCCAGAAACTTTAATATCGCTGATCTAAGTAAGTCTTTTCTTTGTTACATATATTCTTTGTGGGTGATTATCTTGATTAATCCATTTTACCATTGTAGAATGAATAGAGAAGTTGATAGAAGAACTAGATGTGACATTGAAAGATCATACATGTACTATGGAGAAACCCTTTCGGGAAAAAACTCCACCAAGAATTATTCTATTATTCAAACTCTGAATTACAATAGCTCCAATTCTTGATTGAGAATGCTTCTTCTATCTTCAACAATCTTCTTCACACCTACAATAAATACCAGAAAAAACTTCTGTCTCTTTGAATGGAGTTACAGAGAAAATATGCAACCTTGTAATTCTAAAACAGATAACTACAATGGCTGCTCAAGCCCTTGAAAAGGTATGCCATATTGCTTCAAGTTGAGTTCTATCACGAAGATGAAATCTTAGAACATGTTCTTTACCCATTTGGGCATCCCAAACTAAAGCTACAACTCATCCTTCACTTCAGTGATAATTACAAAGCTCTTCCTCAAAGATGGCACCCAAAAGAGGGTCCCACTTAATAGAGCCTTCAAAAATATCTTATCATGCATTGGAGTTAATTCCAAGAAAGCATCTTGGGTGCCCAAGTTGGCTCCAAGTGATTTTGTTATCAGCTGATGCATTTCAACACCATTCCTAAAGAATGGTCATCCCTTGTTAACTGGAGGTAGTCCCTGTTATCTGTCATACAACTCAATGTTACAATTGGTATTCCAAAGAATTTGGGTTAATTAATATAAATTAAAACTAATCAAGATAATTGAACCATAACTAACCTGGTAATTCAAACTAAATCAATCTTAATCAACTGAATTAGTCTGAACTGCACCAAAACTAACCGATTATGAAATCAACTGAATCAACTTAATTGAACAAATCAAGACCGAATCAATTGAATCAACTTCAGCATGCAAAACATCAAATCCTAACCTCAGGATCTTTACACATGCATATGTAGTGTTAACTGCTACTTCGTATAGTTAACTGAACACAAGGTGAGTGTCACCTTACCATGTGGGTGTCCCATGTGCCCCTATTATTTAGAAACTCACTATGGATGCCCTCACATGCTCCTTACATTTAGAATTAATTACAAATGTCAATAATCGTGGATTTCAACAAATATTACCTCATCCTAATTCCGCATTTGTTAAACATATTCCCAAGAATCTAGGAGACAGCATGAAATAATTAATGTTTAGGATTTGCAATTAAATGAAACCTATTTCAACATTTTTGAGCTCCATGATGTAATTCTTTGGAGGGGTGTAAGATATAGCCAAGCATCGTAAAAATAGTGAAAATCAAGCATCACTATTTTGTAAGTTGGGTCAAATAAAAGCTCGTGATGAATTGAAAAATCTACCCCATAGCTATGTTGGAAAAACATTTCCTGCACATGAAAGAATTGGCTCAATACTCTGTGAGGTTTGGGGAGAATGTTTCTGGAATTCGAGAATTTAATGCAGTTTCAAATTCAGATATAAAACCTAGAGGCCCCGGAAAAGTCGCCAAAAGTGGGCTAAACTGACCTATGGTGATCATGTTAGGAGGCTCACGAGAGATTTCCACCCATCTGCACACAGCAAACCGACACTGACTGCAAGTGTTACCACTTGTTGGAACTCTAAAATGAATTTACTAAAATTTTCCTGTTTTAAATCAGCCAAGCGGGTTCTTTAAGCACCAAAACAAATGGAAAATTGAACTTGTGAACATTCCGTAGCGCTTATTAGAAAAAATAAAAAGGGTAAGTGGGGGTTGTTGGAAATAGGATGCCATTTAATTGCAATCCTAAACATATTTCATGTATCTCCTAATTCCTTGGAAAGTGTTCCCCAACATTAGGATTAGAAAGAGATTAAATTCGAATGAAATAACATGTAAATTGACATTTGTAATTATTCCTAAATGATAGGAACATGTGAGGGCATCCAAGAAGAGCTCCTACAAAATAGAAGCACATGGGGCACCCACATAGAAGGTGGAACCCACCTTGAGTTAAGTTAATTGTCTGGAGAAAGATAACACTTCAGTAATGCATGTAAATATCCTAGAAGTTAGGAATTGATGTTTACATGCATGGAGTTCAGTTCAGTTCAGTTCAGTTCAATATCAGTTCAGTTCAGTTCAGTTATGGTTTAGTTATCTTTAGTTACATATAGTTAGTTTCAGTTGAATGCTAGTTGACTTCAGTTGACTTGGAATGCATGACTAATGACTTGAGTTGCATGACAGATAATAGGTGGCTACATTCAGTTAAGTGGGGATGATCAATCATGCATCATGTTTGCATGAATTGATGGAGAGAGATGTTTCAATTAACAGAGATTGACTTGGACCCACCTTGGGTGCCCAAGTTACCTTGGAGTTACCACTTTTGCATGAGAAGATATTTTATAAGGCCAAGTTATGGGCCTTATTCTTGACTTTGAGGAGAAGTTTGAAAGATATCTTCATAACTGCTCTGATTTAATACTTCTGAAGTTTGGGACTTGCAAATTATGGACGTGTTTGACATTGTTTTCACTAAGAAACTTTCTACCAAAAGTAGGCATAGGTTTTGTGGTAGGAGGCGTTTTGTAAAGTTTTGTAATTGTAAACTTTTGAAGTTAGCGCACATTATTGTTTATAAATTGTAAGTGTTGAAGAGAGAGTTCCACTCAAATTTTATTGCAAAAGTTGTAAGAAGAATTGTTGTAGTAAAGAAAGAACTTCAAGCAAGTGATTGGATAAAGAATTATTGGTAATCTGAATTCTATGTTAAATAATACAAGCACTATTGATTCCGATGAAGTTTTTCTTGAAAGGGTATCTCCACGATATATGTTGTGTCACTTCTATCTTCTAGTCTTATTCCTCTACAATCTTCTGTCTACTTCTACAAATGGTAAAATGAATCTAAATAGATAATCATCCACAAAGAAATTGTAAAAAAGAACACTTAATTAGATTTGTAGAATAATAGATTTACAAGTTTTTAAGCTACATATTTACCTCCATTTTCAACATTTGGTATCAGAGCTAATGGTTGAAGTAGAGTTTGGGATGCATTTCTCTTAAAAGTTTGAAGGTTTTTTGGTTGTAGTGGGAGCTTTTACTATTTTGTTATTGCTGATTTTGGAAAACAAGTTTGTTACAATGAGTTTTAATTCTCATTTAGATATTGAAAGATTAAATGGATCTAATTAGGAGATGTAGAAACTAAAAATGGAGGATCTCCTTGAAGAGAGAGATCATTGGTTAGTTGTTGGTAATGAGACAAAGTCACCTACAACGATGTCAGATGAGGATTGGGCTAAGCTTGATAAGGCAAGAGGGACCACAACATTATGTCTTGTCGATGTTGTTCTCTTGAATGTTTTAGAAGAAACTATTGCATATAAGTTGTGGAGGAGAATAGATGATATATATCAAACCAAAAGTATTACTAATAAGTTGTATTGAAAAGACAAGTTGTATTCTTTAAAGATGAAAGATGGTGATTTTTGTTGCAAAATCATTTGGTTTGATTTTAATTTGATTCTAATTTAGCTAGTATTTGTAGATGTAAAGCTAGAAGATGAAGATAAATGCATTTTGTTACTTTGTTCTTTACTAGAGTCTTTGGAAAAAATAATTGTTGCTATCAGTGGTAGTGGTGAAAATCCTAAGATGGACAATATAATTCCTACTCTTATCAAAGGAGATGAGGAGGAAGCCTGAAAACAGAATCTAAGATGCTCGTCGGTAAAAGGAATAAAAGTATGCAACCCATGGACAAGGAAGGTAACTTCAAGGAAAAAGTAAGGTAAAAGCGAACCTGGGAAATCGGGGCATGAAGAAGGATTAAGAACAAGAAAAGAGCGCATTCTTTCATAGAGGAATCCCTGGCGATGGTGTAATCGTGCATTGACTATTCTGGGTGTACAAATGTTGTGATGACCTTTCTCGACGCTAAAGATTGATCTTCATGAAGAGGATGGAGGTCAGATGCCATGTGTGTAGCCCATACCATGGTTTTAGTGGGAGTTGTTGTAGTGACAATGATGCACCCATTATAAGTTTATCTTCATATGGGTTGGGGATATTTTTTCTTTAATGGGGAGTGGTTGCTATTATGTCGTTGGCCATTTTTTACACACACATTTAGAGCTCAAGGCTTGGCACTTGTTCCTCTCTGACACTAGGATGTCGCGCATGTTATGATGCATGTGATCTCCTTGGAGTGAGAGATGGTTAGATCATGTTGTCGTTTATGTTCCTAATTCATAATGGAGCTTGAAGGTCAATTTTGTGGGTTCTCTTTATGGCTGGGTACATTAATCATTCTGTTTGATTGCTTCATGATAGTGCTTAAGGTTGCATTTGGAGCCTGGCATGGATTGGCTGCGTCCCTATGGATACTTGGGAGAATAGGCTAGTTTGAGTTCTTATTATGTAGAGATATATGTTGGAATGGTTACTTGTAAGAAAATATTTTTTAATAGTAAAGACCAAGAAGCCTACACCTTGGTTGGACGTGAGTTCAACATAGTCAGCAGTTTCACATGCCTCCAAAGAGGTAGTTTGGTTACAAAGACTTGGGAAAGGTATTGGTTTTAATTGCAAGTAAGTTAAACTTGAATGTGATAGTCAGAGTGCTATTTGTTTAGCCAAAAACCTATGTATCATGCTCATACTAAGCATTTTGATGTTCAGTATCACTTTGTGCAAGAAATGGTTGAGAGTGGGAAGGTATTAATTGAGAAGGTTGACACTTTGATTAATGTTGTAGATTATCTTATGAAACAAGTTCCTATAGATAAGTTCTCTTGGTTTTGAGTATTAATAATTTGTTTGGAGCTTCATGATTATGCAGGTTGCATTTGAAGTTGGAATGGATTAATTAGTTGGTGCAGGAAGGCCATTGGCCTTGAGTCATGTACTTGATTTATAATAATGATTCCTTGTTTAGAATAATTGCAATGTATAATGTCAAGTGGGAGAATATTGGGAATAGGATGCCATTTAATTGCAATCCTAAACATATTCCATGTATCTCCTAAGTCCTTGGAAAGTGTTCCCCAACACTAGGATTATAAAGAGATTAAATTTGAATGAAATGAACAAGTAAATTGACATTTGTAATTATTCCTAAATGATAGGAACATGTGAGGGCATCCAAGAAGAGATCATACAAAATAGGAGCACATGGGGCACCCACATGGAAGGTGGAACCCAGCTTGAGTTAAGTTAACTATTTGGAGAAATATAACACTTCAGTAATGCATGTAAAGGTCTTAGAAGTTAGGAATTGATGTTTACATGCATGGAGTTTAGTTCAATTTAGTTATGGTTCAGTTATCTTCAGTTGCATGTAGGTAGTTTCAGTTGAATGCTTGTTGACTTCAGTTGACTTGGAATGCATGACTAATGACTTGAGTTGCATGACAGATAACAGGTGGCTACATTCAGTTAAGTGAGAATGATCAATCACGTATCATGTTTGCATGAATTGATGGAGAGATATGTTTCAGTTAACAAAGATTGACTTAGACCCACCTTGGGCGCCCAAGTTGGCATCTTGGAGTTAACACTTTTGCATGAGAAGATATTTTATAAGGCTAAGTTAAGTGGACCCATTCTTGAGTGCCAACTTTGAGGAGAAGCTTGGAAGATATCTTCGTAATCAACATTCAGTTAAGACTTCAGTTTGGGATGCCCAAATTGATGGACTTGGTTTGCCATTTTTTTTTCATGGAAGAACTCTACTTGCAAAGAATAGGCGTAGGTTTTGTGAGATAAGCTTTGTGCTTTGTAATTGTAAACTCTTTGGAGTTTACAAGGCTCATTATTGTATATAAATTTCAGCAAGTTGAAGAGAGTTCCATCAGATTTTATTGCAAGTTGTGAAGAAGAATTGTTGAAGGAAAAATAAGAATCTCAAGCAAGGATTGATAAAGAATTGTTGTAATCTTATTCGAAGGTTAAATAATACAAGTACTATTGATTCTGGTGGTGGATTTTTTTCCCGAAAGGGTTTCTCCATGGTATATGTTGTGTCACTTCTATCTTCTGGTCTTATTCTTCTACAGTAGTCTGTCTACTTCTACAAATGGTAAAATGAATCTAAACAGATAATCATCCACAAAGAAATTGTAACAAAGAACACTTAATTAGATCTGCAGTATAATAGATTTATAAGTTTTTAAGCTACATAATTACCTCCATTTTTAACAAGGGTTGTAGAAGGTGGCCCCGATAGTGTAGATTGTGGCTCGTGAATAGTATATTTTCTTTTCAGAGTTGATCAAGCCCATGAGGATGTAGCATGTAAGCTTTGAATCTCTAATTTCATTTTTTTGAAAATAATTGAAAGTGATTCATTTTTTTGTCTCACATCTTCTGTGTTGGTATCTATTGTTGTGATTTTTGTGGATTATGGGCAGTGTGGCCCTCATCAGACATCTCTTGACTTCCTCCAACATTTGTTTGAGTTTGCACTATGTTGAATTTCTACTTCACACTTGAAGTTCATTTTTAAGTGTTTATAGATCTTCTAATTTTTAACATTGCACTTTAAACAACAATCATTATTTATAACATTATCTAATTTAATATATAGACTTGGAAAATAAGAAAAAAAATATTATATTTTATTCTATGGATTTTTAGTATATCCTTATTTAATACAAAACTTCTTTGATTTTATGTGACTACAAGTCGCTATCAAATAAAGGTATTTCTTTGGGTTCTTCTTGACTGCTAGAATTTACCAAGACAAACATGGAGGGTGGGTGTGTTCATATGTACTCCTCCATCACCTCCTTCCCTACTCTATGTGCATCATGACCAGAATCGAATAGCATATCATGATGTGTAGATGGTTTACTTAGTTTAATAGAGGCAATAGGTACTATAGTCTTCTTTTCTACCTTTTCTCATTGTTTTCTTTCCAACCGAATATGCTTAAGAGTCTTGGAAAGAGTTTCAAAGTTGACAAGCCAAGCACCTCCCAAGTAGTTGATATTCTCTAAGAGTTTTACTTTCAAAGATGATTCCTTCTTGGCCACTAGGATAGGTAATTTCTTAGGTACAAATTTCCTTACAAATTTCCTTGTTCTTTTTCCTACCATTATGGCACAAGAAAACTTTCAAACATTAGCTAACTATTTATGTTTGAGAAAATTTCTCATAATGAGCTCATAGGTCCATGTGTTGAACCTGGTAGCTCTGATACCATATGTTACATACTCATCTTTTTAAAACTGGAATTACTTAATGAATTAACTAAAAAAGTAAATAACCACATGCTAAAAATTGATTGTAATTTTTTTTTACTTTCATATAGCATTCGTTTAACATGAACAATAAATAAGTGGAAACTATAATCATTTGAAATGGAAATACAATAATTGCAATAAGGAAAGTTATGAAAATGTTTTCTTTCACATTACATATATATAATTTGCATTTAAAGAAAACATGTTTACAATGCATAGTAAGTGTTATGGAATCTTCCATATATGGGATTCTTCATCTATCTCAGAAGTCTTGGTGTAGTCATCTATAAGAGGGATGACATTTCCTGAGTACTTTACCTCCAACCATAGACTAGTGATCCCCCACACGCCTTTCATCTAGAAGTGGCTCTACTGTTCATGAAGAGTATAGACAAAGGAAACCAACAAATTTATGCCATCTGATTCCTAGTGGTGTGTCCTACATAACCCAATTGACCATACAACTTTAGACAACCTCTAACTAAGTATGACCAATATGAAAGGATTATGCAATTTGGAATGATGTGAACAAACTAAATGCAAACAAATAATGTTACATTACTTTGGCCAAAGTTTTTAAATAAAATAAACACTTCCTTAGGAAATATAGTTGTGAGTTCACACACCTCTAACTCAACTTGGAAATGACCTTTCATCTATGGTTTAATACATGGTTGACTTGTTTGACTGTTTATATAACTTTTCAAAAGGATTTAAGATAAAAAAAATGTTGAACTTTCTATGGCCGATAAACAACTAAGGTCATATAAAAATACTTCTGACAATTGAACATCTATATTGCATACTCACAATTTCTTGAACCTTGGCTGCTACCACTTGTTCATATATTTTTGCAATTATTTCAAGAATGTAATACTCTCCTATTTTTAAAACATCATACTTTTAAAACTCCTTTACAAGTTATAGTATATTCAGATAATGACACTAACTTGCGACTCTTTATCTATCACTTGAGGTCTTATCAACTTGTAACACAGGTAAATACAAGTTTTATTCACTAATATCATATCAACTTCTTCATATTAAATATTTTTTATTTTTCTATATTTTTCTCCTTAATCTTTGTTCAAGAACACATTTCATAATACTAATAAATATACAACATATTATCTCTTTATTGTTGTAAGAATAAGTAAATATTTACAAAATTTATAACAAATGAAAGCTCTAAGTGAAAATCAGATTACTTGTTTTCATTATAACCAATCTAAAAATTTTCCATTTATATTTACAAATGTACCCCAAGATAGTCTATATGTGCACACACACACACATATATAATACCTCTCTATATGGGGTTCATCCCATAGTGCGATGGTCAAGTGGTGGCAATGTTGTTGTGGCCACCAGGGTTTAAGTCACCACTGGGCTATTGTGATCATAGGCACTATACCTTCATTGATCCAATGTGCTCGCATGCTTCACCCACAACATTGAGGTTCTTGATGTAATCCATTCATAAGGCCCATTCCCTCATTAGGATGGTGTGCTCGCTGTCTTTGTGCCCCTATTGGGCTACCATGCTCGCGAAAGTGGGTTGTTACTTGTATTCATACCAGGGAGGAGGTCCCTCGTTTGTGGCCTCCAAAGGGTGTGGCCCTTCACAGCGACTTTCACCAAAAAAAAAAAAAAAAACCTCTCTTTATATATATATGTATATATATATTTTCCAATCAAATATTTCTAATTACAAGTATAAAAGAATATTTCTATCCAGTTTAGACCAACATGATATTATATTCAATATTAATGTATATATATAGTTAAAAATTCATTCCCTTAAACCAACATATTGCTACTAGTACAATAATAAAAAGTCTCATATTGAGACTAACATTCTTTGTTGTCCATCGCAGATAAATGAAGATCTAAAAGATATAACTATAAGTAAATAAACTCAGAACTTTGTCATTTTCACATGCAAAAATATACATTCTTACCTATTAACATTTCTTTTACCTATAAATTCTTAGATTTCATATATCATAATAACCAAGAAATGAATGAAATCAAATTAGATAAGACATGCCTATAATATTTCTATTGCTCTACACTTTCTAATTCTTTACGCTCAGCTTCAAGTTCCTATCGTCCTTTCCAAATATTCACGACAAGCTGAACAGCATGAATCCTTCTCTCTCCAAACAAAAATAAATGACTACTCTGTGTGCTTTTCACAAATACAAATTACTCTCCTCTCCTCCTTTACTCAAATAAAATCCCTTCAATGCATACACCTCTCCTCTTTTTTTCAAGCAACTATTGTGTGTGCTTAAACAATAAAGCTCTTTCTTTTTAATGATATCTAACTGCTCTTTCTCACGTATTATTCCTTAAATGTAGTTTAAAATCTTTTTAATGTCAGGTATATTTCCTTTGATGGTGGCAGGAAGCCATCCACATAAGGTTAAGGAGGTTAAAATCGTTAGACTCTATTCCCTTCCATTATTTTGCACTTAAGGCAAGTTAATTGTCTTTTAATAGTCGCTCTCCAAGAATGGAAACTATATAATTCACTTTAACATTGCATTCGGTGAGCTAACTGCTCCCATAATAGTCACGACTTCATAATGCATGGCTTGTTAATAAAAATGATATTCTATTTATAGTTTATATATATTAATTCTTTTATTATTATTTTTAATTCATATAAATAATAATAAAAAATTCTACACCCCCTATTAATGGGGTTAGGAAGGTTGATCTTCCTAAGAATCTGAAGGATGGTGTGAGTTGGAATGCTCAAAATATTGGGTGGATCAAAATGAATTTTGATGGGGCCTCGAAAGGAAATCCTAGGGGAGGTCACAAACAATCTCGCTGAATTCAAGACTGCTTTGTTGAGGCTAGAACTGGGAAGGGAGTTGAAGGTGAGCCAGCTTCACCTGGAAGGTGACTCACTTATCACCATCAATACCATCAGATAGAACTCAACGTATAATTGGAAGCTTGATCGATGGTTGAAGCCTATCCGAGAATTAGTCAGCTCATTTTCAAATTTCAAACTGACACATATTTATCGAGAGAGAAATGACACAACAAATGAATTAGCCAAGTTGGATTTGGTGAGAGACACATGATGACTGGATGGCTCACTAGGATTGCCATGTGGAGCTTCCACTCTATTCTAAAATGAACTCTTTATGAAAATTGCTTTTGATTAATAATTAATACCTTGCAAGATGATAGTGCAATAAGCACTATTCTTAATGGATGCAAGTAAGTTGATGTAGTAATCATGCTCGAGAATAACAGAATTGAACAAATACATACGACATCTAGGATTTTTTCATGTGGTTGTAGTGATGTGTTTGTCTCCGACAAGGCCATTGGATGATGGCCCATCTGAAAAAGGATGAAATTGTAGACTACACGAATACTCACCGCTTGGAAATACTCCTCACATGATCCAATGCAGATTTTTGAAGATGAGTTGAATTTTGATGAGGATTCCATGAGATCATAAGTGGAAATAGGTGAATTCTATATTCAATCGATGGATTTCCCTTTCCTATTGTTTGGTCTGTGCCAAGATTGTGAGCAAGAAATAGATAAGCACTGAATAATGCTAGTGTCATTCTATGGTTTGGATGTATTTCCCATACATTATAGATAGGTTTAATTCATATACTGGTAAATTCCCTTAGTAGGGGCTTATTTCCTTTTTATGGGCTCCGGTGGTCACCATCTTGTTGTTGGGTGCTCCACATTTTGTCATCAATAGCATAGGGTAGCTAGGGTTTAGGCCCTGTCTAGTCTTAATATATCTGGATGACTGGAAATTCACTTCCAATTACAACATTGTAAATTTTCTCTAATATAATTTTAAGGATGCTTCCCCTTGAGTAGTTATTAATCTACCAAAAAAAAAATCTAAACTTTCACAAATAAAAGGGTAGACCAAAAATATGATCAAAGCACAATAATCTTTCCTTTTTTACCAATGCGAGAGACTAGACAAAGTCAAAGTATAATTTCATCCTATCCTTTCAACCAGACCACACTATCGACAACATAAGAAAGAACTTACTCGACTTAGACATATAAACCTATGTGAGTGTGTGATTGACTTGAAATGACATTTATCCATTTGTTTACCAATGTCTATACTCTTCTCTCCAGTGATACTCTCCCTCTCCTTCTTGGAGGGTAAAATATACTACTGCATTCAACTTAGAAGGTCATCAAAATGGTTAGTCCATTATTAGCAATGATATCATAATCATTTGTTAAAATTAATAATCATTACAATTGAAACACTTTTCATTGCATTATAATTTCATCTAAATATCAACTGACTTAAAATCATCCATTCATGTCAAAAACGCATTTTTAACATAAAAGTTAAAAGTAATTGCAAATCAAAATTTGTGATGCGACTGTAGTAAATGGTTCCCTACATATTACTATTGATGTAGGGTATGGTCATATGAATTGATTGAAAACCACATAATTTTTTAACTTTTAAAAACCTTTAAAAAATTACCTCATACAACTGTAGATTTTCTTATGTTAGCACCTATGCAAAGAGAAAATTCTACAAAAATATGATTCATAGACCAAGGAGGGAAAAAAATATTCATGGTTCTAAGTAAAGTGATCTAATTACAATAAGATGGAAGTCAATTTAGGGTTCCTAGGCCTCTTAGATGTGATGGCAGGTTGAAATTTGACCCAAAATTATTTAAATGATCAAGTGCCTCTTAGATTATTGTCAATGTTTTCCTTGCATTTAAATAGACTAATGAGTCCAATGCCAAGTTTGGGCATGTCCATGGCTATTTGCAATAGGCTTTGGTAAAAGCTAATCCAATAAAATAGAAACTAGTCTAATTCTTTGAAAAGAAAATAAAGTCCAATAAAACAAGAACTAATCTAATAATTGGAAGGAAAATAATCTAATGGAATAGAAACTACTCTACTAAATAAAAATTGTAGAATATTTTTTACCTAGGAAATTATGAATTCAGAGTAGACAATAGCAAATAATGGAAAAGAAGATAAATCAAATAAACTTCCATTAATAAGTGATATCTGCAAAGGAAATGAAATATCCTAATGCTAAAAGATATTGGCCTCTATCCTTCTATCAGAAAGGATCCTTGATCCACCTCCAAAGAGAGACCAATCAATGGTTAATAATCAATATTTTGGATGAACTTATTATTTTATTTCATAATTTGGAACAATTTACATGCTTGATTTGAAAATAACAAAGTTCTAAACTTTGCTTCTAATGTTCTTCTCGAACAAGAAAAGAATAAGAGGGAGTGTTTGTATCTATATTAAAGCATATATATTATAGTAGTTACTTCATAATTGATAGTTATTAAATTCTAATTAAGAGTTTTTTATTGATTATTGAATATGAAATTATAAGAGTCCTTTGAAATAGATGAAATGAGTTATTCTCTAGTTTATATGTTACATCAATTAATAGAAAGGTAATTTATGTAGTGTGTTAATCATGCAATACTATATCTTTAAGAGTCATTTGTAGTTGGTATTTGGTGTAAGAAACAATGATGGTGAGGGATCTCTAGAGAAGTCTTCTTGGAACTACCACTTAGTTCTCCCCTTCATTTGTGTTGGCTCATAATCTAGAGAGTGGATGATATTCAATTCATTCACCAAGATTCTAAAATGTGTATAGAGATCAAGGGGATATTTTGTAACTTCAAAAATGTTCCTAGAATCTTATAAACTCCACATGAAGGATCTCTATGGTGCAAATTTTAACCAAAATTTGTTCTTTCTACAAAGTCAAATGTTAGTCTAGCCTACAATTTGTAATCTTAATCTAAATATTCCTTAAAGAAGTAAACTTGTATCTTGACATAATTAAATAGGAATTCACAATATTTTATTCATAAATATTTGGAAAAGGTGGATTTTAGGTAGAAAAAAGAGGTACTTTTTACAAAATTGGAGTAGTCTCTTTTGGATCTTGGGGACTTAAGGATTTGTAGGTCCTCTTACACTAGTCTATGTGTTGAAATATTTAAAGGTATCATGTTGCAACAAATTTAACCAATTATATTTAGAAGGAAAATGACTGAAGACATGATAGAGGAGTAAAATAAACTATTGTGAAGACTCGATGCTAAAAAGGTAAATTGGTTGGAAGCAGTTATTAACTATATTACACAAACAAAGGTTTGCATCCCATCCATAATTACAAATCTAGAGGAGTTTGACCAAATACTTTTATGTTGCACCAATGATTACACAAGTAATGAATGGATAATATATTGTTGCACAAGGAGATGAAATGCAATGGAGTGTGTGTGTTATAGATTTTCATTTCTATATGGTTTTAGTTGTTGTTTATTATCCTATTTTTTGTTTAGTTTTGGTGTTATGAAGATAGAACACGTAATTGTGTTGGGATGATGTTGGCACCCAATTGTATTAGTTTGAATTAGTACCATAAATAGTGTCTAGTTATATATAGCATCCATATGGTTTTGTATTTAACATGTGTAAGTGTATATAAAAGATAAAACAATGTGAAGATAATGTATTTATGGTAAAATTATAGTGTGGGATTCATGTAAGTCATGGTTGACTTCAAATCAAGTCAACTTTAAAGCCTAACTATGCATACACCTATATTTAGTCTAGGTGGCACTAGGGGACATAGTAATATATAAAGAGGGGAGATAGAGAATGATATGATGGAGAGATGATGGATTATTAATACAAGAATGTTGGAATAATATTGTTTACTATATGTTCTCATGTGTAGTATGCATGAATAAGATCAGTAATATGTAGCATGTAGAGCAAGCATAGAGTATAGGACTCAATGTGCATTAGGTGAGACATAGAAATGTGTTAGCATGCTAGTAGTCTAGAAGTGCCCATTCATTGGTCTTTACCATGCAACTAGTTATGGCTAACACATGAAGTTACTATTATAAGGCATGATAGTAACACACCAAAATTTATGGGACTATAATTTCAATTAAATAATACATAAGCCATAGCTTGTACACCATAAGTTATTTTGTTACAAGAAAAATGACAAGAATTAAATCTTTTATATTAATTTATAATATGAAAAAATAGAAGTTACCAATGTGAAGCCTGTAAAAAATTGTGTGCTCTAAAATAGAACACTCAAAAAGAAGTTTGTATGAGCTCAAATGGACCTCTAGAAGTTGCAACATTGTGAACTGCTTGACACAAATATGATAAAAATACAAAATATAAAAACTAAGAGTACAAATGCCAAAATGTAGTGCCCCTATGAATCGGTCTTTCTGGATTTTTGTATAAGTGTTACTTGTGATTTCATTGATAATCGTGTCATTGGATTATTTGATAAACTTAACATTTTAAGTGGCCTTGTTCAATTAGCTAATTAAATTAAATTTCTATGGCAAGAGTAAATGTTTTATTATTAATATAGTTAGATTATTGAACGATTGTCGTTAATTAAATTATTAAATTAATTTGAAGGTTTATACCATTATTTTAATTAGACAATGAATAATTAAATAAAATACAATAGAATATTAATGCAATTATTAATAAGATTAATTTTAAATTTAAACATAATTAATATTAGTAATTATAATTGCAGTTTAAATATGGGTATTGCCAACATTATTATTATTTTTCTTTTAAAAAAGAAAGGCAAATATTCTTAAAAGAATCAAAAGCCCCATGTGCCTTCTCAATCTTTCTTTATTTGCATGCATGACAAGCGTGGAGTCTGAAGGAGAAGGGAGGGAATTTTGGTGACACCTGTCAATTGCATTTGCTTGAAAGATTCTCAAGCCTTTTCTTCAAATGGGTTTTTTGGGAATATTCGGCAATCATAGCATTTCAGGAGATCACATTTCTCAGAGGCATCCTATTAGATAGAATGCGCACCCTTGTCTTGCTTCCCTCCTTCTGCATACATGTCTACTAGTGCATTTGCAATGTCTATCAACTGCAACATCTAGCATGGTTGTTGCTCCTCCAAACTCCATCTCGCTAGTAATGACCTTTCGCTTCTCCTTTTTTTTTGAGGCATTCTGTCAAACAGTCGTGTGCCTTGTCTGGGTTTCACATTTTGCATACATATCTGTCAGCACAGCTGGGTGGGAGATGATCCACGGGCACCACAGGTTTAACTGGCATCTTAGTAATAAGTTTGGGTTGTCTGCAAGATAGCCATTACGGGCATGAAGGTCAACCATGCACTCCTTATGATCAACTATATATGTAATGTAATAATGGTTGCGGATGTGTGAAGTATGTTCAGCCCTCATCCACCAAACCTGCATGACTGCGCACACCTAGAACACAAGCAAAGCATATAGCGTTAGGATGTGTTACAGAGTGCTTCATTAATTTAAAGATTCTGAGAGCTTCCTTGCTAAATCCATTTTGTGCACATTCTGCAATCATTGCACTTCATTCCATGAGATGACATCTCTTTGAGGCATTATGTGAAACAGTTCACACGCCTTGTCTATGCGCCACACTTTGCATACATGTCTCCAACGCAGCTTGCAACTACAACATCTGCCATAATCTCTCCCCGTTATGCTTTGGAGGATGTCCATATCCTATTCCAAGCTCCAAGTTTGGTGCGGGCAGAGTGGATGCTGGAAAAGGTTGTGGAATCTGTGAAAACTTGAGATAAGCTCCTACCCATGCTTTCAGTATCAAGTGCTCCTCATAGACATGGATTCCCATCGAATTAGTTGAATGACAGAGTATCTGCACAATTAGTCCCTTCGTATTAGAGGATTTGTATTAGCAAGAATAACCTTGGCATCAAGAAATAATTACAGTTATTGGAACTTTCCTAGCTTAAACTTATAGGTTCCAATTAGCATGCATTCCATAAGAAGTTACAATTGAAATCAAGAGAGCTAAAATTCAATTGCTCTTTCACAACACTGTAAATAAACAGAGACAAATTCATTAGTCTCAGAAACAAAACTTTAATCTACCAAAAAAAAAAGCATCTTTATCGAATTTGAATGAGGATTTAGTAGCCACTTCATAAGGATGCCTCAATCTAATAGTTATTACTTGTTTTTTTCACTGTATACTTCTTGAGTTTCGTATATTGAGCACTTTAAGTTTTAAAATTCAACTAACAGATATTAGCATGTGCCAGACATTCTTTTGACCCGAATCATCAACTTTCAACTTTTCAAAGACCAAACAACCATCATTCTATTATTTTGTTTTTAGTTTATTTTTATTAAATTACTAGTGATCATTATATACCATTACACTTTATTTACACTCTTTTATAATCATTACACTTTATTTACACTCTTTTATAATATTCTTGAAGTAATTATAAAATAAAGTTTGGGTTTATCCACAAATAGTAATTGCAAATATATATAGAAAGATTGCAAATATATATAGAAAGAGAGAATTCATATAAGCAGACTTTTTTCACAATACTCTTATACTAAATGATGTGTTTTGGTATACGTAGTTATAAATGGATGTTAATTTATATATTTGACCTATTATTATTAAATAGATGTATGTTTATATTTTATGACCTAGAAGGCTAAGAATATGGTTTGAATAAGAATTCTAATTGGATTGTAAGATTATTAAGTGATTTTGATTATCTTTTAAATATTGTTTCCTTTACAAACGTTTAAATAATGATTTGTTAATATAAGTGGATTTTAATATGTATAAATTAATTATGAGTTGTGATTACTAAAGAATTCAATGCCATTTATATTATGGGTCTTAGTAATAGGATACTTTTGTCTAGGTGAGTTAAGAAATTGTATAGATAGAGAAGTGAGGAGAATAAATAGGGAAAAGCATAAGATTATTTATATTTTGATAATTGGAGGGGTTCGATTAAATAAATTGAGTTAGACGAGTAATTTATTAAGAATATAGAGGATGATGAATTAGCTAACCTCAAAGTAATTGCTTTGTTATAGTCAGATAAATTAAGTGGTCTTAGTAGATAAAAGAGTAATGGAATTAGAAAGCAGAGGTTGTTGATTTAGATAAACAAAAGTAACAATATAGTAAGAGAATTGGAAATTATTAGAAAGGGAAGAATATGTTTTCTTTAATTATTTTTCATAATATCATAATGAGTGTAGAGATAAAGTGCTAGTGAAGATTTATTAAACATTTATTTATAAATATAAGTTTACATGTGTTTGTATTAAAGTGATAGAAGTAAATTAGTTTACCCTTTGTAATATATATTGGAAGTTGAACAAAACAGATATTGATTTAGATATAATCAAACATTTAAAAAGGGATTTGGTTAAGTATTTTGGGATTAAATTTCCTTGCTTGTATTAAGGAATATTATTCTTTTATGTTTTGTTTTATAAGATCATTAAAAGATAGTTAATGAACATCTCAGTAGATAAATTTTGTTATAGAGTAATCTTTAGCTATGTTATAGAAAAGAAAGGTAATATGATGGTGGGACAATAGTTTGTTGTGAGTTGCATTAATATTCCTTAGTAAGGATTATACATGTATTCACTAGGAATGTTTAGGTCATTCTTAAAGATGTTTGGTTGTATTACTGATTGTTCGTTGTTGGATTGATGTGTTGGACTAGTGGAGTGTCAGTGAGTTGTGATGGTGTCGATAGAAGTAATGTTTAATCTTTGGATTAATTGTGATTGCAAGGATTGTGTGAATTGAATACTATATCATTCAGTGATTATTGTGATTGATTTGTATGGAATTGTTTATATCATCTTTGATTGAGTTTGAAGATCTCATTTTGATATTGTTACTCTTATTCTTTGCTTGTTGATTTGTGATAATGGAAGTTATATAGTCATTTTGTGGTTCCATGATGCGAGTCTTCCTTTTTGTGTTAATTTCGATTGAGGAGACTTTTTGCAATTAACTTTCTTATAGCCATATTTTGAGATGGTTAGGAAACCATTGTGTTATCAATTTGAGAGTCTTCTAGAGGTTTGAGGGGAGTATGGTTTTGACTTGCATAAGTTGGTATGGGGGTTGAGGATTCGGTGAGGCTGCCTAGGTAACCTGGGATGGGGACAGACAACCTAGGAGGATCTGCATTGGGTAATCCATATCAGGCCTTGAGTATTTTCATGAGTTTTAATTTGCTTCACCTGAAAGTGGGTGGTTACATGACTTTGTCATTTTGGGTAATGCTTGATCTTTATACTTGGATTGTGTTTTTGTGGGTTGAGCCTTGCACTGGGAAGTTGTTTACTTTGAAGTACTAGCATGAGATAGTACATACCTCTCTTGGTGTATTTACTGATTTGGCTTTGATTATTTGTGCAAGTGGGCTTACACAGTCTGTGAATTTGAGATTTTTTGTTAGTAGGGGGAATGGCTTTCAATGAGGGCCGATGTACAAAGTGGCATATGGGTAACTCATTGAGAGTTTCTTTAATTAGTGATAACCTAATAATTAATTAGGGGGTTTGGCTAGTTTCTCACATTAATTCAAATAATGTAGCCTCACTCATGGCCCAAGTGCTCGTTTAGGCTTGGGATGAGTGGGAAGGCCTGGAATGGCAAAGGTCAACTACCTTGTCCTCTTGAAAGGTATGTTGATCCCACATGAGTGAGAATGGGGGTCAGGGGTCGGTTGAGGTTGCCAGGGTTTAACCAAGTAGTGGGGCCAGTAACCTATGAAGATCCGCATTGGGTAACCCATGTCAAACTTATGTGATGACACTCCATCCTTTAGGAACTTTGTATGTTGTTTTTCCCCTCTTGTTGTGCTCATATCTTTGGAAGCGGATGTAGTCTTGTGTTTGTGGTTGCTCTTGTCGTGGAGTCCTGTTTGCCATTGTTCACTTGACTAATTTGGTTGTGGGTCCTTCTTGTCATCTCCTAGCATGGGGGGTGGGCCTTAGGGTCCACGTGGTTGGGCGGAACGTGCTTTTCACCCCATTCGGTCCCCAAACGGTGTTTGTGAAAAGCGGAGTTCGTGTTGATGTTGTTGATCTAGAGCTTCACCATAGTTTAGTGGTACCAGGTCCATTAATGTATAACTCTTGCATTTGATGTATCTTTCCCACTATGTGTCGGGAAGCACAAATGTGCATACGTATTCCTGAAGTGATGTAATGTACTCCTAAAATGGCTATAATGCATTATTTTACCTTTATAGCCCTTATGTGGTTAATGATTCGTGGTAGCTATTATTTGATGTGTTGTATCTATGGAAATATACTCCACAATTGTCATATTGAACTATGAATTGAAGTGTAATAAAATGTTGTATGTATCTTTTTCATCTCTTTTGATCTTTGATAGTTGTATGTTATCTTTATGTAATCTCGGTTTATTCGTTATCGTATGGTATTAACTCAAGATTTTGTGATGCTGTCTCATGTACCCCGGAGGATGCAATTGATATTGTAACTACATAATTGAAGTATATGTAATGTATATTCATGTTCACCTTATGTAATGTTCTACTTTCAAAAAAAATTGTGCGGTAATTTTTTAGTGTTAGTTGTCCTTTGGAGTTTGCACAGTAGGGCGTTACACAAAACAAAATATTACCACGACATAGCCATCAAAAAATAACTAGAATTAAAAAATGGACCCCAATTAGAGTCCAAATGAGTGATACCGATAATTATGAAGTCAAGGTGTCAAATTGAAATGTGAATTCCCATAAGAAAGGAATACTCAAGAAAATGGTGGTATTATCATAATGTCATGTTAATTTCAAAATGTACAAACAGTTGATGTGGCACTTTACAAACACTAATAGAGTGTTGATGTGAGAATTTATATAATAACATGGTAAAATAATATGGTATTTCACATGATTACATAGCAAGGTGAATATGTAAAGCGATATATAGTAACATGGAAAGGTAATTATGTAGGGACTATTCTTCTAACTTATGGGTTATACACTTTATTTATACACTAACATGTTTGTTGACTAGGTAGGTGTACATGGCTCTGACTATTCAAAGTGGCAATCTAGTAGTACAAGGGTGGAAACCTAAGGGTATCAAGATAATAGATGGACACCACCAAAAACCACTCAAAATTATATTTTTAGAAAGTGTAGTGTCAAAAATTGTTACCTTTGACAATTTCACACTATGTTTTTCTCCCCCTAAATTATTGAGCCTGATTTGATCTCCTAATTTCCTAAATTATGCATTCCAAGGCCTATTTTTGTTGTTTTTCAACAAATTACAAGCATTAAAAAAATACATTCATCTAATTCTTTGCTCCTGACACCTAAAAATATGGAAAATAGGTCAAGGATGCATACGCCTAATGGGGGCAATATCTCACTACTTCGTTTCCCTCCAAATTTGGACATCTTGATGTTGGCATTATAACATTTGAATTTCCACTTGAAAAGATCAGCTATTGGGATCTAATTTTTGGGAAATTGAATAAATTCCTATAAATACCTACTTTTTCACCATTTTAAACTAAAAGGAGATTTTATGAGCAAGAATTATTGTCAAGAGCAACATTTTAGAGCATTATTGTAGCAATTCAAGATCCAAGCATCATGTGAAAGTGTGTGTGAGTTCATGTTGTCATATTATCATTGGTTTGTGAAGACTAACCCCTTTTGTAGGTCTCCAAATCATTCTACCATTTATGAAAACAAGATCAAGACCTTGAAGTAATGTGCATGACTCCAGTCCTTCAAGGAAGGCATTGAAGGATGGTGAGTTGTAGCACTTTATGATTTCATCATTCCTTCCTTTCAATTATCCATTTATCATTAACATTTTCCATTGTGGAAGTGGAAAAATTTATAGGGGGTTTGACTAAGGAAAGCCCCTAAATGGCCCAACATTTTCCCTGTCTTTGGCTATGCAAGTTCTAGGTTTGAAGAGGATTAAAGAAATCTTGATAATAAATTGTATTTGAAGCCCTACATCTTTTCAAGCCATGAAAACTCACCTACAGAACTATCTGATAATGTTCTAGCAACTTTACAAGTAGAAATGAGAGACTCAGATATGCCACTAGAGTACTCCAAAAGTTGAGTGGGATACCCTATTAGGTAATTATACACCCCTTGGTGACTATATCCTCCTACAATGGTTGAAACCAACTTTTCTGGGTAGGTACAATCACTCTACACTTATGGGATCTACCTACAAACTAATGTTTCAGTCTGTGCATTTTTGGGATCTTGCAATTTACATATTAGCTCACATAGTCTAACTAGGTTAATCAAGGCTAATCAATTCCAATCCACTTTCAAGGCCCTAAGAATGTAGATCTAGGTCTAATTGACTCGTCTTCATGGTTGAAATTCAATCTTTTCACCTTGTTGATTTGCATTCTACTGTACCTTTGAAAAAGGAAAAAATGATCCTAGGGTTTACACATTTAACTTTAGGACATCCTTTTTCTTATGTTACATTTTGGTGAACCCAACTTTTGACATCATAAACCTTCTAAAATTGGAATTCTCATACCCTAGATCTAGGTTTTGCATTGAATTGCTTTGCATTTCTCATTTAGGGTTTCATTTTTACATAATAAAAGCATAAAAAATAAAAAAATTGCATCATATATTTCATAATAGCTTGCATTAGGGTTTAGTTAAGTCATTTAGAATAGCTCTACATTCAAATTGCATTCATTAGGTCATTAAATTCTGAAATTACTCATTGCATTGATTTAGGCATCTTTCATTTAGATCAAAAGCATGAAAAAAAAATGCATAGTTTTGTTTCAAAATTGTATCAAATCATCATTCTAAAAATTTTGCATCTTTAAATCAGTTAATCATTACATTTAGATCTAAAAAATTGCATTCCAAATTGTCCTTTATTGTTGCATACTTGCATTTGAATAACATTATCTTAAATTGAAGAAATTCTAGAAAAATAGTCATTGTCAAACCTGTTAGCAGATAGAAGCAACAACCTTAAACAACAACATAAACATTCAACTTTTGAATTTCTAGAACCCTTATCAAGGACTCAGACACCCTTGGGTGCCTTTGTCCTTGTATCCTAGCATCAACAAACTTTTTTACATTTTTTTGTCTCTGCTTCGTTTGTTGATACTTGCAAATTTTTGTTTTGAAATTCATGATTGAATGTATTTAGACATCTTTCATATAGATGAAAAATTAAAAAACATAAATGTACTATTTTATTTCAAAGTTGCATCAAGATCATCATTTTCAGGTTGTGGCATACTAGAATTAATCAATTATTGCATTTTAGATCTAAAATTTGTATTCAAAACTTATCAAAAAAAATTCAACTTTGTTGCACACTTGAATTTTGAAGTACACTGTATTAAATTGAGAAAAATTTGAAAAAATATTAATTGTTCAACCTGTTTGCAAGTAGACCCATAATCCTTCAGCAGTACTTTACATAGTCAACTTTTGAATTCTCAAAGCCCCTATCCATGACTTAGACACCCTTGGGAACCTATGTCCTATTTGGGAACCTCTATCCTATTTTTTTGGGCTTAAATTTATCTGGAAGACCTCTCTCAGTGTCCCCTATGCAGATCTAATGTCTTTTTTTAATTATGCTTACAAAACTATCTGATTTTTCTCATTTGAACCATAAGGCAAGTAGCAACATGTTTCCTTTTCAAATATGTGGTTTTGATATGGAAACACATAGTTAGTATAAGTATAATCTCCCTACTTATGAGTACAATCTAGGGAAACAAAATGAGGCCATTAACAAACATGTTAACATTCTCCCAATATCTTTCCTAATTGTAAGAGTACCTTGGCACAAGAGAAGGAAATCATTGACACATTTTTTAATATCAATTTTCCTATTATTCATTCATATCTCAACATCTCTCACTTGTGAGAATGTTTTGGTGCAAGAGGATGTAATCATGGACAATCATGACAATCATAGTTGTTCTTCTCTCAATACCTCTCCTACTTGTGAAGAAGGTACCTTGGTGTTAGATAAAAGAGAAAAAAGCCACAATGATATCAACACAATCTATCACTAAAATATCCACAACTTCTAGCAAAGAGGAAAAGATAAATTACACATCCACTTATGATGAAAATGATTATGAAAACCCACATTATTCGAAAGAAATGGAATCCATTTAAGGAAGAGGTTATTAAATTTTAAAACAATTTGGCTATAATGGAAAAGGATATGGTGTAAAATAACAAGGAATTTGTTTTCCAATAGAACCCAACATGAAAGAAACTACAAGAGTTCTTTTCTATTGTCCTTCACAAATAACATAAATATCAAGAAGACTTTCACTTAATCATGACAAATAGTATTATTTGTTTCTCCTTGCCATGTAGTGGTGGTAGTATCACACAATACTCACTACTACGCATTGGGGTATAAACTAGGCTTTATGCAATCATATTTCATTTCATAAGGAGCAACATATCATAACCATATAGACTCATCTTTGTCCCTACATTTGGGGGGGCAAGGGTTTAGGTATCCTTGTGTAGGTGTAATCCTTCTTGGGATCCCTTTATTTCTCCTTAAAACGTTAGTGTAGTCATTACACTAACATTTTAAGGGGTGCATATAATTCCCTACTCATTGTTTGCATAGGAATAGTCCCTTCTGAGTGATGATAGCATACATCTCTTAGGAAGTCTGACCTTGTTAATCAAAGTGTTGCCTTCTTGATATATTTGAGTGTCTCTTTGGTGGTGATATTGGGCTTGATATCCCTCAAGAGAGTGACCTTTCTTGGCATATGGCATCCCCCTTGGTTGTAATGATATTGCTAGTATTCCCTAAGGCGTGACTTTACTTTTGCACAACTTGTCCTCTCTTGGTGGTGATGTCATGTGTAATATCCCCTAAGGTGTGACCTCTCATGTATTGATAAAATCCCCCTTTTTCTTCTGAATCATCTTTTCTGGTGGTGTTGCAACATCCCTTGAGTTTTTAACCATATCCTATCATCATTTATGGACCCCTTGAGGTGAGTTTGGTATTTTTTCTCCATTTTGTTCATAGGAGTTGAACTTAGTGTGATGTTGATATAACATTTTGACCATTTTCTAGCACCTTATCAAATTTATCGAGGAGTATAACTCTTGGTATGGTTGTCATGGGTACACACCTAGTGAAAAGTAATCCTCGCGAGAGCTAGTGCATTTCTCATTTTTCTACCCTTTTTTGGGGGCTCACCTAGTGAAAAGTGGTCCTTAGTAGCCCATGTTCCTACTAGTTTGTGATTTACCTAGCAAATATTGGATTTTTCTATAGTGTGAATCATGAATGCCCTTAACATGGCCACCTAGCATAACACACCTTTCTTTTCAATGGAGCCATTTGTTTCATAAGTGATGTAGCATAACACAACTTGCTAGTCTTCATGTGAGCTAACATTTATTCGTTAGATGGCATTTGGTATTTGAGACAATTTAAGACTGAGGTCTCTTTCCCTTATCAACTTCAATCTTTTAGTACTAACCTTGTGTTTTGTTGTGTGTCTTTTGTGTCTCTTCTTTGTGTTTGTGTTGTGTTTACATGGTGTTTGTTTTTATTTCATCATCATTTATATGTTATGTTATGTCATGTGTTTTCATCATGTATGCTTCGTGTTATTCAACATGTATGTTTGTGTATGTTGTCTTGCTACATATCATACATTCATGTGTGTTCCTTTGTACATATGTTGGTTTTTCATGGGATCTTGGATCCTAAGGGCTTGAGCCCTCTCCCCCTAGATCCTTTGTCATCCTATCTCTTGAAAATTTGGATAATCAAACCCCTCTTGACATATTATTCTACTTTAGTGCTAGTATGAGCATAAGTTCATACTCTCACTAAAGTGGGGACTAAATGTCATGTCAAAAATTGTCACCCTTGAAATTTTCACACTATGTTTTTCTCCCCCTAGATTATTGAGCCTAATTTTATCCCCTAATTTCCTAAATTATGCATTTCAAGGCCCACTTTTATCATTTTTCAACAAATTGCAAGAATTGAACAAATACATTCAACAAATGCTTTTCCCCTGATACCAAAAAATATGGAAAATAGGTCAAGGATGCATACACCCAATGGGGGCACTATCTCGCTACTCCATTTCCCTCCAAATTTAGACAAGTTGGTGTTGACACTGTAACATTTGAATTTCCACTTACAAATTTTGGCTATTGGGATCTATTTTTTGAGAAATTAAATAAATGCCTATAAACACCTAGTCTTTTCACCATTTGAAACTAGGAGATTTTATGAGCAAGAGTTATTGTCAAGAGAAAGTCAAGAGTAACATTTCAGAGAACTCTTGTATCAATTTAAGATACAAGCATCATTTCAAAGTGTGTGTGAGTTCACATTGTCATATTATCATTGTTTTGTGAAGACTAACTCCTTTTGTAGGTCTCCAAAGAATTCAAGAAAGCAAGATCAAAACCTTGAAGTGATTTGCATGACTTCATTCCCTCAGGGAATCCATTAAATGGTGGTGAGTTGTAGCACTTTCTAATTTCATCATTCCTTCTTTTCAATTATTCATTTATCATTGACATTTTCCATTGTGGAAGTGGAAACACTTACAGGGGGTTTGACTGAGATAAGCCCCTCAATGGCCCAACATTTTCCCTCTCTTTGGATATGCAAGTTCTACGTTCGAAGAGGATTAAAGAAATCTTGATGACAAATTATTTATTGTTGCATTTGAATCCCCACATCTTTTCAAGCCATGAAAACTCACATATAGAACTATTTGACAATGTTTCAACCAATTTACAAGCAAAAATGAGAGTCTCAAATCTACCACCAAAAGACCCCAAAAGTTGAGGACACCCTATCAAGGACTTATATTTCCCTTGGTGACTATGTCCTACAATTTCTGAAACCAAATTTTCTAGGTAGGTACATATCACTATGTAGTTCCCAGATCTGGTTGCAAATTGTTGTTTCAGTTTGTGCATTGTCAAGATGTTGAAATTTACATATTAGGTCACATAGTCTAATTAGTTTAATCAAGGCTAATCAATTCCAACCCACTTTCAAGGCCCTAAGAATTCATATCTAAGTCTCATTGACTCACCTTCATGGTTGAAATCCAATTTATTCTCCTTGTTGATTTGCATTCTAATTTACCTTTGAAAAAGGACAAATTGATCCTAGGGTTTACACATTTAACTTTAGGACATGGGTTTACACATTTAACTTTAGGACATCCTTTTTCTTATGTTAAATTTTGGTGAACCTGACTTTTTAACATCATAAACCTTATATTATTGGAATTCTTTCAAACCTTAGATCTAGTTTTTACATTGAATTGCTTTGCATTTCTCATTTAGGTTCATTTTTGCATCATAAAAGCATAAAAATTCAAAAAACATGCATCACATATACATATTGCATCATAGCTTGCATTATGGTTTATTTTAGTCATTTAGGTCAGCTCTATATTCAAATTGGATTCATTAGGTCATTAAATTCTGAGATTGTTCATTGCATTCATTTAGGCATCTTCCATTTAGATCAAAAAAGTGACAAAAAAATTGTGCATAGTTTTGTTTCAAAATTTTATCAAATCATCATTCTCAAAATTTCACATCTTCAAATCAGTCAATTATTGCATATTATATATGAAAATTACATTCCAAATTGTCTTTTATTGTTGCATACTTGCATTTTAATAACATTGTCTCAAATTGAAGAAATTCTATAAAAAAAATCATTGTCAAACCTGTTTGCAAATAGAAACAACCTTAAACAACCACATAAACATTCAACTTTTGAATTTCTAGAACCCCTATCAAGTGCTAAAATTCCCTTGGGAACCTTTGTCCTTGTACCCTTGCATCAACCAAATTTTTCACAATTTTGTGTCTCTGTCTGCTCCATCTGTTGGTACTTGCATATCTTTTTTTTGGAATTCGTAATTTCATGTATTTAGACACATTTCATATAGATCAAAAAGTGAAAAAAGTGCATTGTTTGATTTCAAAGCTGCATTAAAATCATCATTATCAAGTTGTGGCAACTTAGAATTAGTCAATTATTACATTCTAGATCTAAAATTTGCATTCAAAACTTATCAAAAAAATTTCAACTTTGTTGCAAACTTGCATTTTGAAGTACACTATATTAAATTGAGAAAAATTTGGAAAAATATCAACTATTCAACTTATTTGCAAGTAGACCCAGAATCCTCTAGCAGTGCTTTACACAGTCAACTTTTCAATTCTCAGAGCCCCTATCTAGGACTTAGATTCCCTTAGGTGCTTATGTACTATTTGGGCACCTCTATCTTGCTTTTTTGGGCTTAAGTTTCTATGGAGACCTCCCTTGGTATCGCCTATCTAGATCTAATGTCTTTTTTTCAATTTTGTTTATAGAACTATCCGATTTTTCTCATTTGATCCATAACGAAAGTAGCAACATGCTTCCTTTTCAAAGATGTGGTTTTGATATGGAAACACATGGATTGTATAAGTATAATCTCCTTACTTATGAGTACAATCTGGGGAAATGAAATTAGGTCATTAATAAACATGTTAGTCATTCTCCCAATATCTTTCCTAATTGTGAGAGCACCTGGCGCAAGATAAGGAAATTATTGACACATTTTTTAATATCAATTTTCCTATTCTTCATTCATCTCTCGACATCTCTCTCACTTGTGAGATTTTTTTGGTGCAAAAGGATGCAATCATGGACAATCATGAAATCATAGTTGTTCTCATGATACCTCTCCTACTTGTGAAGAAGGTATCTTGGTGTTAGAATATACAATCATTGAGCATCATGAGAATCTTGTTTGTACCTCTCTGAATACTTCTCCCACTTGGGAAGATATTATGGCATAAGAGAATGAAATCATTGACACATTTCGTAATATCACTTTTCCTAGTGTACATTCATCTCCCAACATCTCCCCCACTTGTGAGAATTTTTTGATGCAAGAGGATGCAATCATAGACAATCATGAAAAGCATAATTTTCCTTCTCCCAATACCTCTCCTCCTTGTGAAAAAGGTATCATAGTGTTAGAAGATCCAATCATTGAGCATCATGAGAATATTGTTTGTACCTCTCCCAATGCTTCTCCCACTTGGAAAGATATTATTGCACAAGAAGATGACATCATTGAAAAATTTATTTCAAAAGATAGTAAGATGTATTGCTTAGATGAAGATGATAAGGTCACCTTAGATCCCCCCTCAATAGAAGATCATCAACAAGAAGTTAAATCCATTGAGGTTATTAACACACAGTTTACTATTAGATCTCCTTTGATTATTAGACCTCCTAAAACACATTTTGGAGCTCCTAAGAGTCCTTTAATCATTGGACCTCCTAAAACTCCTTTTGGACATCCTAAGAGTCCTCTCATTATAGGACCTCCATGTTCTATATTAAACTTCATAAAAAAAACTCACTAGTAATCATGTGTCATAGTAACCAAGTTATCATACAGTAGCTCACACATATAATACTAGAAAAAATAAGCAATCAAAAAAAAAAACGTCAATTCCATTGCCTCAACCATACCTCCCACCGACACCTAACATTCTTCAACATAGTGGTAAAGAATTTGATCTTGTTGAGCAGCTTCATAACACTCCTACTAAGATATCTATTGACATGAGTATTTCACATGCACACCAATAGGCAGATAAATTCTCACCAAAGAACTTGGGAACCTACCTTTACTTGAAAGATTCACCAAGAGCACCTAAATCTAGAGGTGATCTCAGTTTGATCCCAAGGCTTGGGAATGTCAGGTCTTGACGTACTAGGTTCACTCGGGGTCTGTTGTGTAAATTTTTGTTAATCATGAGGGGTCTATGGTTTCCTAGGTTAACTAGTATCCAAAGGATCATAACATAAGCTTGGTTTGATGACACTTGTGTCACTTGAAAACTTCATGAAACTAAATATTTGCATTAATATTTCATGATTTCAAATTACTTGCATTTACCATTTTTGAAACATTTTCTAAAAATATTTAATATCTACTCTAAAACAAAACATAAAAGTCTTAAAATTTAAAGATTCTCCCAATTATTATCCACGCATTCCCCAAGAAACAAAATAAATCAAAGAAAACCACCCTATACTTCACTAGATTGCTTCACAGCTAGGCATAAAATGATACAAAGAGTTTAAAGAGATATGAGATCTTTTTCCATCGAAGAGTGTCACTATGCACCCAAATATGGTACAACACACAAGATTTTTTGATAGGAACAAAAAATCAACTACACTTGATTTTGTATCAAGAAATAGCTTTAAACTGGCTTCAATATTAATTAGCTTCAATTGGAACATACAAGTTTTTAAGCTAGAATGAACAAAAAAATAGGAAAAAGAAATAAAACTAGCAAGAGTTTTAGATCTATAGAATTCCAAAAAAATTGAACTTAACTAAAAAAGAAAAAGCTCCCATCCTTTTATAAGAACAAGGAACTCGAGGAATTCTATTAAACACATGAAAGAGAAACCAGGGAATGAATCATAGCACATCACATGGCACATGACAATTGGCAAGAGAATCTTTTGGAACAATTCAACATAAACTTTGACTTTCTTCAGCAATTGAAACTTTGTGGACTCATGTCTTCAAGATATAATTAGGCTATCAAATTGGATTGAGCAAGTCATCAACTAGACTTTCAAATAGAATGTAGGAACTAGTTGGATATTCAAAGTGATCAACTGGATATAGAAATTTTAATCCATTAGCCTTATGTTCCTACCTCCAAGCTATGGATTTAGGAGATATGCATGTAAGTGTAGCACCTTAGAGCTTAGCATCTCCTTCCTCATTCACATAATACTCGGATCTCTGATTCTCTGGCTATCCACGTTTCTGCATTATATGCTCCTTTTATGCTTGAATTCCTAGAGTACACCACCTAGCCTGGGTGATGTTGTTGGATTTGCATGTAATCTAAATTTTCCTGACTGTCCATACTAGATGTTTTCCAACAACCTATTCCTCCTACACATAAAATTACACATGTCAGTTCCCTCTTAAACTACCAATAAGAACCCTCATTAAAATAAAACTATCCTTATCATTAGTCCTTTCAAAATCAATCTACAAATAGCATGCTTTACGTTCACATGAAATCACCAACTTAAAGTGAGTTTTCAAATGTTTTAAACTTTTATGCACTCAGGAAAAGCCGAGTAACAAGTTTAAACATTTTGTACCAATGCAAAAATTACCTGGGTACCCGAGTACCTGACACCTGATTACCTAGTTTCCTCCAAAACCTGACTAGCTGATGTACTACACTTCCCAAAATAAACCACAACCCCACTTCTATATTTTACCAGTCTTTTCATACATGTAGGATTTCGACTCCCAACTACAACACCTTGCCCATCTTTCTCCACAAACTCACCCCAGTTATTCACCTAGGCTCGAGATACCTGAAAACCCACTCACCTAGATTCCCGACACTTGGTACACCTTGTTGTGAATTATTTTGTAATATTTTCAAATTCCCATGCTTTCCTCTCAAGGATGCCAACTAACTAGCATCTACCTTAAGTAATAATTTTCAACTTGGGTCCCCAAGCCTTACATTCTTGAGACCACACAACAATATCCTTGTGGGATTTGATTCAAACATCACCTGCTTACCATGGCATTTGAAAAATGTTGTTATCCTTCCTAGCTCACAACTAAATGATGTGGAAGATTTAATTGAGAATATAAATCCACCTAATTTGGACATTGTCTTTCATCAAAATGAGTTACCCCCTTTGGAAATGCAAAAATAAAATTATTCTTTGATGATAATGGTTATTATTAATAGGATTGGGATTAGATGTACCCTTATTGACAATGGTGCAGAGATTAATTTTTTTAGCGTAAATATTTTGGATAAAATTGGAGTGAACAAAACCTCAATTCAACCTATTGATTTGTCAATCAAATTTTTGATAATGTGGAAAGAAAACAACTTGGTGTGATTACTTTACCTATTAAAGCTGGTAAAGTTGTGTTGCAAACTCCCATCCATGTCATGCCCCATGAAATTTCATATAATCTTCTCTTGGGTAGAACAAGCATTCATGAAATGAATGGAGTGCCTTCAAAACTTCATCTTCAATGAAGTACATATACAACAATAAGGTTTACACGATAAAATCTAACCATAAATATGAACATTGTTTACTTACCAAAATAGGAATGAAGAATTCTCTTAGCACATTGACACCAACTAGAAAAGTGAAACCTTTATGAATTGAGGACAAAGATAAGTCCCTTTCATCCTAAATAAAGTTGATAGATAATGATTGGGGATCATTAGATTTCACACCTACATTCATTGGGGATTACAAAATTATGGAACCACAAATAGGAAAAGAGAAGGAATCCACAATGATATCAACACAATCTATCACTAAAACATCCAAAACTTCTAGCAAAGAGGAAAACACAAATTACACATCCACATATGATGAAAACAATTATGAAAATCCATCTTCTTTGAAAGAAATAGAAGATGTTTATGGAAGAGGTTATGAAATTTTAGAACAATTTAGCTATAATGGAAAAGGATGTGGTGTAAACGAGCAAGGTATTTGGGTTCCCATAGAACCCAACAAACAAGAAATAACAAGAGGTCTTGGATATTGTCCTTCAAAAATAGCAAAAACATCAAGAATACCTTCACTTAATAATGACAAATAGTATTACTTGTTGCTCCTTTCCATGTAGTAGTGGTAGTATCACACAATTTACTCACTACTATGCATGGGGTATAAACTAGGCTTTATGCAATCATATTTCATTTCACAAGGAGCACCATATCATAACCATCTAGGCTCATCTTTGTCCCTACACTTGGGGGGGAATGGGTTAGGTAACCTTGTGTAGGTGTATTCCTTCTCGAGATCCCTTTATTTCTTCTTAAAATGTTAGTGTAGCAAGTACACTAACATTTTAAGAGGGGGCATATAGTCCCTCACTCATTGTTTGCATAGGAATAGTCCCTTATTAGTGATGATAGCATACATCTCTTAGGAAGTGTGACCTTGTTAATCAAAGTGTGGCCTTCTTGATCTATGTGTCTCTTTGGTGGTGATGTTGGGCTTGATATCCCTCAAGAGTGTGACCTTTCTTGGCATATGATGTTCCCCTTGGTGGTAAGGCTATGGCTAGTATTCCCTAACCTGTGAATTTATTTTTCCATGACTTTTCCTCTCTTGGTGGTGATGTCATGTGTAATATCCCCTAAGGTGTGACCTATCATGTATTGAGAAAATCCTATTTGTTCTTGTGAATCATCTCTTGTGGTGGTGTTGTAACACCCCTTGAATTTTTAACCTTATCCTCTCATCATTTATGCAACCCCTGAGGTGAGTTTGATATTTTTGCTCCACTTTGTTCATAGGAGTTGAACTTAGTGTGGCATTGAAATAACATTTTGACCATTTTGTAGAACCTTATCAAAGTTATTAAGGATTATAACTCTTGGTATGGTTGTCATGGGTACACACCTAGTGAAAAGAAATCCACACTAGACCTAGTGTGTTTCTCATTTTTCTACCTTGTTGTGGGGGCTCACCTAGTGAAAAATAGTTCTCATTGGCCCGTGTACCTTCTAGTTTGTGATTCACCTAGAAATATCATACTTTTCTATGGTGTGAGTCATGAATTCCCTTAATATGACCACCTAGCATAACACACCTTACTTGTTAGTGGAGTCATGTGTTTCATGATTGATGTGGCATAACACAACTTGCTAGTCCTCATGTGAGCTAACATTTATTCAATGGATGACATTTGGTATTTGAGATACTTTAATACTGAGGTCTCTTTGCCTTACCAACTTGAATCTTTTAGTACTAACCTTGTGTTTTGATGTGTGTCTTTTGTGTATCTTCTTCGTGTTTGTGTTGTATTCACATTCATTTCATCATCATTTATATGTTATGTTATGTTGTGTGTTTTCATCATGTATGCTTCGTGTTTTCTGACATGTATGTTTGTGTATGTTGTCTTGATACATATCATACATTCATGTATGTTCCTTTGTGCTTGTGTTGGTTTTCCATGGGATCTTGGATCCTAGGGGCTTGAGCCCTCTCCCCCTAGATCTTTTGTCATCCCATCTCTTCAACATTTGGACAATTAGACCTCTCTTGGCATATTTGTCTACTTTAGTGTGAGTTTGAGCATAAGTTCATACTCTCACTAAAGTGGGGGCTAAATGTAGTGTCAAAAATTGTCGCCCTTCACAATTTCACACTATGTTTTTCATCTTCTAAATTATTGAGCTTGATTTAATACCCTAATTTCCTAAATTATGCTTTCCAAAGCCTATTTTTGATATTTTTTAACAAATTGCAAGAATTTAACAAATATATTCATCTAATGATTTTCCCCTAACACCTAAAAATCTGGAAAATAGGTCAAGGATGCATACGCCCAATGGCCCGACACTATCTTGCTACTCTATTTCCCTCCAAATTTGGACATGTTTGTGTTGTCATTGTAACATTTGAATTTCCACTTGCAAAGATCGGCTATTGGGATCTAATTTTGGGAAATTAAATAAATTCATATAAATACCTCATCTTTTCATCATTTGAAACTAGAAGGATATTTTATGAGCAAGAGTTATTGCCAAGAGCAAGTCAAGAGCAACATTTCAGAGCATTATTGCAGCAATTCAAGATCAAAGCATCATGTCAAAGTGTGTATGAATTCATGTTGTCATATATCATTTTTTTGTGAAGGTTAACCCCTTGTGTAGGTCTCCAAAGCATTCAAGAAAGCAAGATCAAGACTTTGAAGTGATGTGCATGACTTTAGTCCTTCAAGGAAGCAATTGGAGGGTGGTTAGTTGTAGAACTTTGTAATTTCATCATTTTTTCCTTTCAATTATCCATTTATTATTATTTTCCATTGTGGAAGTGGAAAAACTTACGTAAGGTTTCACTGAGGCAAGCCCCTAAATGGCCAAAAAATTTCCTTGTCTTTGGTTGTGCAGGTTCTAAGTTTGAAGAGGATTGAAGAAAGCTTGAAGAATTTTTTTTTGTTGTTGCATTTGAAACCCTACAACTTGTCAAGCCACAAAAACTTAGCTACATAGCTATTTGACAACATTCCAACTGTGTGTGTGTGTGTGTGTGAAATGTGGAAAGTTAGTATCAACACAAACCTTAATGAAATGAATTATATTAAAGATTCAAAGCAAAGAAGCTACTCTAAATTGCAATTTAATGAATCTTTCAAGAACGTCTCATTGTCCTCTATTCTTAATGATTCCTTTAACCTCTTGGCCCTCATATTTTTATGTGCACAAAGGCTATTAGAATGACACTTAAGAAAGGAGATTAGTATTTAACATGCAAGCTAATGAAATTCTTACATGAAACTAAATGGTAGAAATGATGATGGATATTATGATGAATGATGGATGATTATGATGATGGATATTATGATGAATGATGGGTGAATATGATGAGTGGACAAATGGTGGTGGATACTATGGTAGTGATCTATATGATTCTATATCTGATTCTACATATGCTGAAATGCAAACTCTAAATATACTAATCTAAAATGCAACTATGATGAAAAGGATGACATAAAATGCAACTATGAAGCAAAGTGTTAGTCTAAGATCTAACTATGATGCAAAACATGATTTAAAAACTAATTATAAGACTTCAAAGTGATCCCAAGCTCAAAGGATAAACCTCCATGATAACTCTATTCAAAAATTGATTGCAAAATATAATGCCAAAGGGTTGTATTTATAGCCTTTTCCAAGCATCTGGTGAGGTGGCAATGATCAATGATCTAGATTCAAACAAGAAGAATGGATCGTGGAGATGAACAAAATCAAGGTGTTGTCCCCTTAACCAAAGACAACATGCCATTTGGATGGAAGAATCTCTTGACCAATGGGCAACATGCCAAATGGACGTAAGACTCAAATGTGGGAAGAAAAGACCATGTGTTTGAAAATTGGTGGAAGATAATTCTAATTATTTAATTTCATGTGACCTTGGTGAGGTGGCATGAAAAGTTGTAGATAATTCTAATTAAAAATTAGAATTATTAGAATGCCCCCTTGACCAAGGGTAGCATGTCAAATGGATGGAAGAATCAAGTGTGTGAGGAATAAGCCATGTGTGACGAATAAGCCATGTGTTTGAATGCCAAATGTGTAAGAGAATCAAGTGTGTGAGGAATAAGCCATGTGTTTGAAAATAATTCTAATTTAAAAATTAGAATTATTTAATTTCATGTGACCTTGGTGAGGTGGCATAAAAATTTGTAGACATGTACTTGAATTCCTAATCTAAGATTAGTGAAACTTAATTAAATAAAACAAACTTTAGAAATTCGTTTATTTAATTAAATTAGAAGAAAGTGATTTTTTTAGATTTGAAGAATTAAACGATATGAAAAATATAAATAAATTGCGAATTTATTTATATGTAGTCGAATATTAATTAAATAACTAGTATTTAATTAATTAAATGTTGTGACTAATTTTAGGTGTATACATTTTTCCCCTCTTTGAAGTAATGTGTTTACACGTTGCTTCAAAGAAAATTTTGATACCGATGCCAAGAAAATAAATTTTTCGATGCCCCAGATGTTGATTTTCAGGTGATGACAAATATATGCCCCCTTAGGAGATAAATTGATGATTTTTTGAATTTTTAGGATTTTTGGAAAATTTTGAAAATTTTGATGATTTTCCGATGATTTGATGATGATCTCAAAATTTAATGCATTAGAAACAATTTATCTCCTGAAAAATGATGTATAAGCCACCAGGTGATGAAATTGATTAATTAGGGCCCCTTTGGAAAATAAAACATCCCCATAAAATGCCATTTAATTAACCTTAAAAGGTAAAAAAATGTGATTAGAAAGTTCATTTAAGCCTTTGGAAATTTGAAAACTTGTGAGTGAGTGATTTGATGAATTGATGCCTTATGTTGCCTCTTTGTGTTTGATATTTGATGATCGCATTCAGCCAATTGATTTGATGATGTTGATGTGATAGTTGATGATTGACCTCATGATAGGTGAGGATCAATGATAGGATGATGATAATTGACCTCATGATAGGTGAGGGTCAATGATAGGATAATGATGATTGTCCTCATGATAGGTGAGGATCAATGATAGATTGATGATTGACCTCATGATAGGCGGGGATCAATGATAGGATGATGATGATGATGATGATGATTGACCTCATGATAGGTGGGGATCAATGATCAATTGATGAACCTCATGATAGGCGATGATCAATGATAGATTGATGATAATGATGATTGTCCTCAGGTGAGGATCAATGATAGATTGATGATTGACCTCATGATAGGTGAGGATCAATGATAGATTGATGATTGACCTCATGACAAGCGAGGATCAATGATAGATTGATGATTGCCCTTATGATGGGTGAGGATCAATGATATATTCATGATTCACCTCATGATAGGCGAGGATCAATGATAGATTGATGATTGACCTCATGATAGGCGAAGATCAATGATAGATTTATGATGATGATGATTTTCCTCGTGATAGGCGAGGATCAATGATAGATGCTCACGAGATTTGATCAAAACTGCATTAGAGTTGATTAGATTTGATTGATTGATAAGATTGTTGATTTGCGATATGTTATGATCATAGGAGGATTTCCACATCTGGTGCAAGAAAATTTAGATTTGATTGGGCGATGTGGTTTGAATTATCTGATTGATTGATATGCTCTAGTATAGGATTGATTAATGTACTGAGACTTGATGATGTACCGAGACCTAATGTATACACTGATTCAATTAAGACATTATGATTTCTACCATTTTTGATATTGATGTATCTCTTTGTACCTTTGGATATCCTTGTACACTTGACATTATGATTTTGAGGTTATATGATATGTGGCGATGATGATGATTGATCTATGTGCCTATATGTGTTTATGATGTTAATATGATGATGATGATGATGATGATGATGATTATAATGGATGCATTTTATTTCCACTTTATGATGCTATGTGATGTTCTATATGACGATGATATGATATGCTATGGATGCATTTTCTATTTTATGATGATGATTATGATGCTTATGATGTTGATGAGGATGTAATTTATGTGTTATGATTCTATGATGTTTTATGAATGATGCCTATATGATGTATGTGATGGATCCTATTATGCAAATGATATGTGATGCATTTTATGTTTTTATACTTTTCTAATGCAAATAAATGATGTATGAAATGAACACATGATAATGCATATTTCTATTTATGTTTATGTGATGTTTATATGTGATGATGATCATGATGATTATGATGCTTTGTAATGATGATTATGGAATGTATTCAATGATGATATGATAATGCATGATTATGTTGATCCAGGGAGTCCTTTGTCAGTCTTGGATTTGAGTAATAACAAATTCATCTTCACTACTAGTTTTAGATGTTCATAACAAGAGCATTATATCCTTTTTAATCAATCATGTTTTTCAGCAACTTTTTGTTCTTAGAAATCTTACTCTACTGGATGTCTTTAATCTTCTTATGTGAATCCAAGATCCATTTTATTAAAGGAATAAATGATTTCAGTGATGCATCACATTCAATTATAGATGCATCAAGTTCAATTACGCCCCTATTATAATAGAGATGATTTTCTTCTTGGAAATCTTACTCTGTTGGATATGTCTTTCCATCTTCTTAATGGATTAATTTCTTAATCCATTAATAATTGATGAAATGATTTTGATTATGCAAGTGAGATGCAATGCACTTCTTTTTATCTTTTCTAATGTGGATATTATGATGTGATGCATAGATGGATGAATGATGTGATAATGCATATGTGATGTATGTAAATGATGATGGAAATAACGTGCAACAATATGAAAATGATGTGTTTTTGGTAATGTAAAGTGTACTCAATCCATTAATGTGAGAGATAGCATCATTGTGAAATTGTTTCAGCCTTGGAAAACCCCTAAATACAGATGCAAAACTATCATGGATGCAATCTAATCTAACCATGCAGATCTAGTATGCAAATGTTGTCATTGTAACAATCAATTTGTTGTGCTCTTTATCATCATTGAGCCTTTCAAATGTTGAAAGTGAGTACAATCATCGATGGTATATTTAGACCATGACGACTTGAGTACTACTTCCATGATGTTTGATAGTGCAAGTTAACACAAGCATCTAAGTATAATTAAACCGAGATGACCTGAGTATTGCTTGTGTAAACAAACAAGAGTTAATCATTTTCCTATGCAAATTCAGAATGTCATTAGTGATACTTTGTAGAGCACATCTCACGACAATTGCACAGTAATAATGATCAACTCACAGACAACAAACAAAGAAAAATCATACTCCTTCATGGCTCTTCTAGTTTGATACATCATCGAGGGGCTCCAGAGATATGATAACAAAAATCAAAGTACAACAATTGAACATTTGTGTTTGACATGATAAACCCTTGATTCAAAAGGAACATCATCCATGTGAAGTTTGTTTTTAGTTTGATTAATTTGGATTTTTGGTTGATGTGTTCATGTATTTCTAATGGTGTTTTATGTTCAATGTTGAGTTGCACAATGATCATGTTTTAGGTTGTGTTGTACTACTATTGTTTGTCTGTCAGTTCAAGCTCAAAGTTTATTGCCCCCAATGAGTTTAACATTTTTCCCCTAGTCTAGGGTGAGACACGACCGCAATGCCAGGATATGTACATGGTGATTTTCAAGGATAGGCATATGGATGGCAAAAGCGACTGGTCGACATGCTCAAATAAATGGAAAAGCTAGCCTATCACAAATAGTTCCTATTTCCAGGTTTTCACTACTTTTTTTTATTGCACTTTTTCAGATTTTATGATTTTTTTTATCTTTTTTGATTTTTCACTTTTTTTTTTGTATTTCTCTTTTTCTAATTTTTTGTATTTTTTTATCTTTTTTTTGTTGTTACCAAGACGCCTGTTTTCCAAGTTTTCATCAAGGAAACCATTTTTTTAGGACATTTTCTGATGTTTTTATATTTTTTTAGGACTTTTTCCGATGCACTGGATGATTCAGGTGTAAAACTTCTTGAGATGCAGGCTATTGAGGGGTTCATCAAATAAATTCCCTTCAAGTGTGGACAACTAATATGCTCTTGATCCAAAGACTGAGACAATGATAAAGGGACCTAGCTAGTTTGGTTCAAATTTTCCCTTCTTCTCTCTATCTTGTTGATTGTAGGGATTTTCTTTTAGGACTAAGTCACCAACATGGAATGTTCTAGGATTTACTATGTGGTTGTAGCTTCTAGATATCCTTTGTTGATATGCTTTCAGGTGATCCACTGCATGTTGACGATGTCCATCCAACAATTCTAGCTCTTGTAACCTAGACACTCTGTAATCCTCATCTAAAATGATCCCCTTTAGTGATACAAAGAGTGATGGTATTTCAACCTTAATAGGTAGAATAGCCTCTGAACCCATAGACCAAAGAATAGGGTGTTACTCCTGTCAGGGTGTGGATACTGGTTCTGTAAGCCCACAAAGCGGGGTTCAATTGAACATGCCAATCATGCCCATCCTCGTTGATGATTTTCTTCAATATTTTTAGGATAGTCTTGTTTGAGGCCTCTACTTGGTCATTTCCTTGGGATAGTAGGGTGTAGAAAATCGATGTTGAATGTGGAACCTCAAGGGTCTGCCATTATCTATGATAATGGATTGTGGAATACTGTACTGACAGATGATATAGTTCAGGATGAAGGATGAGATTTGCTTTCATGTGATGGTGGTTAGGGGAACCACTTCAATTCACTTTGTAAAGTACTATGTGGCTATGATGATAAACTTGTGTTCATTGGATGAAGATGGGTATATTTTTCCTATGAGATCCAATCCCCACTGACAAAATGGCCATGTTGATGCAAAAGGGTGAAGTTCCTGCATTGGTGCATGGATGAGATTGCCATGAATTTGACACTTTTGGCATTTCTTGGTGAATTGAAAAGAATCCCTCTCCATAGTCGGCCAGTACTATCCCAAAAAGAGGAGTTTCTTAGCTAAGGTTAAACCACTCAAATGAGTTCCACAAACACCTTCATGTACTTCTTGTAAAGCTATTTCAGACTCATCACATTCCAGACATCGAAGGAGAGTTTTTTCAAGACCTCGTCGATAAAGGACATCTATGATAATAGTGTGTCAGGTGGTTTGGTGAATGAAGTTTCATTTTTTATTACAGGATAGGTCTGGAGGGAGGGCGTTATCTTTTAGGTACGTATAGATTTTCCCATAGAGGGAAGTATCAACCTCAGCTAGATGGTAGATAACTTGGGACTCAGGGTTGTCATAAGAAGGGTTGAATAGTTGTTCCACCATGAACTCATAACGAGCTCATTTCTCTAGAATCTGCAAGAGAGAAGCAATGGTCGCCATGGCATCAACGACTTTGCTGTCACTCTGAGGAATCTTCTCAAATCTTATTTCCACAAAGTACTTTTTGAAGTCATCAACCATTCTTTTGTATGGAATCATCGTGTCATCCTTTGTTTGATAGTCATCATTTACTTGATTAATGACTAGTTGTGAATCCCCATAGACATGTAACTCTGTGATTTTCCACTCAACTGCTACTTTGATTCCAATGATCAAGGCTTTGTATTCAGCTATATTATTGGTGCAAGGGAACATCAGTCTATAGGACTTGGGAATGGTATGTCCTTGTGGTGAGATACACAAGATTCTGGCTCCTGATCCATGTTGTGTATAAGAACCATCAAAGTACAAGACCCATTATTGTGTGGACATTGTTAGGACATCAACATCTGGATACTCAATGTTCATCGGATGATTGTCTTGCAATAGTGCTTCAACTAACTGATCTATGATTGCTTGTCCTTTGATTTCCTTCCTATCAACATATTGGATGTCAAATTCACTCAACATCATGACCCACTTAGCTAGTCTTTTTGTTAGATTAGCTTTCCTAAGAAGGTGTTTTAGTGGATCTATCTTGGCTATCAATTTGATGGTATGAGTGAGCATGTAATGTCACAATTGTTGGGAAGTGAACACTACTACCATACAAGCCTTTTCAATGAAGGTGTAATTGATCTCATATCCATTTAAGGTTTTTTTCATATAATAGATTTCCCTTTCTTTTCCTATTGAATCCTCTTGTGCTAACAAGGCTCCCAATGATATCTCAGTTGTTGCTATGTACAATAAATGTGGCTTTCCTTCTATTGGTGGTATCAAGACAGGTGGACTCATTAAATATTGTTTCAATTGATTGAAGGCTCCTTCACATTTTTCATCCCATCAAAAAGATACATTCTTGTGGAGCAAGTGGTTGAAGGGGTGAGTTTTGTCAGCTAGTTGTGCGATAAACCTCCTAATAGATTGGAATCTTCCTTGCAAGGATCTGAGCTAGTTGATGTTTTTAGGAGGAGGCATCTACATGATGGCTTTGACCTTTGCAAGGTCTACCTGAATTCCTTTAGCCGACACAATGTACCCCAAAAGTTTAGCTAATGTTACACCGAATACGCATTTCTTGGGATTTAGTCTCACATTGAACTTCTCCAGTCTGGTGAATATTTATCTAGAATTTCTAGGTGTCCTTCTCTGGTGTATGAATTAGCTAAAAAATCATCCACATAGTCTTCCATGAAAGTATGCATCATATCATGAAAGATGGCGGTCATTGCTCTCTGATATGTGGCTCCAACATTCTTCAACCCGAATGGCATGACATTCCAACAAAAGGTTCCCCAAAAACATGTGAAGGTTGTCTTATCTTGATCCTCAGGTGCAATTTTGATTTGATTATACCCTGAAAATCCATCCATAAGCGAGAGCATTTCATGGCCAATAGTCAAGTCCATGATGATATCAATGTTAGGTAGAGGAAAATCATCTTTTGGGAAAGCCTTGTTAAGATCTCTGAAATTTGTGTAGATTTTGATGCTTTTGTCTGGTTTGGAAATAGGTACGATGTTAGAAATCCACTCGGCATAGTCAATAGTGTTGAAGTTGTGAAAGCCAACCTCACAGACCCCGAAGATCACCTGCATACAAATAACCTATCACAAAAAGAAGATATTCCAGACAAAAGGAAAGGGTGCTATGAAAGCTGAAAATGTATTAATTAGAGAGTGTTGTAAAATACAATGATCGATCCTTATAAAAGGAGATTGTGAAACCCTAAAGAAACCCTAATAGGTAGACATTTAATAATTAATATAATTATTAAATGTCACAATATGCAAACTAAAGTGAAATCTTAAGAGAGGAATAAAGGTAACTTAATTAACATAATTAAGTTAAAACCTTTACTCTAACACCCCCCCTTAAGATGAGCAAGAGTGTAGCTACAAACATGTGCAAGAAAGCAAAGGTAACTACAATGCAACTATGGGTCCTAGCAACATGGCCTGATTAGGTACCCGAATACAACAAAATCTCTATAAAGCGGAGTAAAGGAGAAAACCCAGTGGGAAAAAAACTCCTCTCCAGAAAAGAGATGAACAAGAGTGAAAGAAGAAGAGAGATAGAAGGAGGACTCAACATGACCCCCCAAGAACTGCTTCTATCACACAAGTACAAAATATGTTCCCCCCATAGGAGAGAGAAGAGACTCCAAATCCCCCCAGAATGAGAGAACCCCTGTGCCAATGATCAAAACAATGTGTCTCCTCGGAGCAAGAAACAGATCCAGCAGTCGAGGAAGAGGAAATCCCTGAATGTGAGGTGAAAATGGAAGTCCTGGATGATGCTCACTGAAGAACGGAACTGCAGTATGAGTGTCTGAATAACAGGATGGTCAATCAAACAACTCAAGATGATCCTGAAATGGAATCTCCAATGAAGATGGGATAATAGGTGTGCTGAAACTGTCATCTATGAGGAAAGGAATATCCTATGATATGGCCTCAACAACTACACTTGATGGCTCGATGAGAGGAGCAACAATGTCAGTCATAGCTGAAGAGGAATCCTACTAAACAGATGTGATCTCAACAGGAGGTAGAGGTGTAGAAGTCTCAACACTAGTCTCATGAACAGATGGAAGAACACATAAGTTCAAGTGACCAAACTTCACCTCAGATACTGCATGCTCTCTTGTAGAAAGAGAGGAAAACTCAGACAATGGAGATGGTGGAACAAAGTGTGTGAATGCATACAACTGGGAAGAATGATCAACTGTCCCTATTGCAACAATGTTGCCAGTTTGAATGTCTCTGATGTGCACTGAATCAGGTGTAAACTCAACTGTCTTCCCTGTCCCACTATGAGCAATCTGATAGATGGAGAGAAGGTTAGTGGACAAAGATGGAACACATAGTACATCATTGAATGTACCATCATCAATGTCGATAGAACCTTTCCCACATACACTCATATAAGTGTTATTACCCATCAATATGTGTGGTGAGGATGCAACCTCGAAAGATGAGAACATGTCCTGAGAAGATACCATATGGTGTGAAGCACCTAAATCTAGTAGCCATCTGGATGAATGTGAACTAGAGGTTGCACATAATGCATGACCCTTATGTGGGGCCTGTCCATCTGTCTGGAATGATGGTGAAGAAGAAGAAGACCCACCTGATGTAGATGAAGAAGAGTGATGAATATTGTTCCTCTCAAGAAGAGCTATCAAATTTGAAACCTGTTTGGCATATCCATCTATCTTCTTCTCATAACACTTGGACTCATCATGTCCTGGCTTATTACAATAAGCACACTTAGTTCTATCTTTCTTCAATGATTCCCTCTTAGGAGAAGGTGAATCAAAGGTGTGCTATGAACTGGAATCCTTCCAATGCTCTGTGGTCTTTGGTTTCTATTTCTGTTTCTGCTTCCCCTGTGATGACTGGGCTACCAACACTTGGTTCTGTGAACCTGAAAGTGAATCCATCTACTTGAGCTTGGCTTGCTCATGAGTCAAATGATCACAAAACACCTCAAAAGTAGGCATGACATGTCGAGTACCCAAGGCATCCATGGTGGAATAGAAGGTCAAAGAGAAGATCTGAAATGGACCCCGAAGCTTGGAGAGGATTAGGAAGATGCACTCTGTATCAGTCTTAGTCTTGCCACAACCCTGCAAGATAGATCTTTGTTGTTTGAACTTCATCAAAAAGTCCTCAATGGAGGGAAACGAATCAGGTACCAAGGAAGTCAACTCGGCCTCAAGCTGCAATGCTCTAAACTCGTTGATAGTGCCAAAAAGTCCATCAAACTTGGTCCAAATGGCTCGAGGAGTGAGAAACAGTAAAGACTTTCCATCTCACAGAATCCTTGATAGATCAAGAAAGACCGAACTTCATCAAATTCTTCACAGAAAGGAAAATCAATTTTTCTTTGTCATATGCCGATATGCCAAGGATTGATCCAGAACTCATCATGCACCACTTGTCACTACCAAAAGGAGTAAAATTGCCCAAGCAAAAGTTAAGGATAAATATTTCTAAGTTAGTTTTTCTATGCTTTTTAGTTTAAATATTTCTAGTTTTCTTTAGGATAAATTTCTTTATAGCTTAATAGTTAGACAACCTTAGGTTAGAATTAACATTAACTATTCTAAAAAGTTAGAAAATCTAAGGGAGATAGTCAAGTCTTCTTCTATTGCAAACTACCTTGAAAATTACCTGGTTGACATATTGAATTGTATCTTCTAAAGTAATGGGACTTAATGACAACCTATCACTTTTTAGCACCGTTGTCAGGGACTCAAGCTTCCTTACTTGAGTGTTAATCGAAGATGCCTCAAATACCTCTTTTTAGGCCAAAATACCATCTTTGGCTTCCTTTTCTACATTGTCAGCGAAAGAGGCCCTCATAGATGATTTATACCAAAGACCCCCCCAAAATATGTTCCAATCATACATAGGGAGGCCCAAGGCTCAGAAGACCACTCTATTGATGAACTACTTAAGCCTAACCCACTAGAGGCTTTCCACTATTTTCCTGAATATCATCCATTAGCACAACCAATTGTCGAGGAAATTATCCTTAACGAACATATTCCTTTGAACATTATGGGAGATCGTAGGGCTGAAGCTAACCATAATGATGCCAACTATAATAACAATGATCCTCCACCACCTCAAACGTTCACTTATCCTATTACTCTAGATGCAAATGATGATACTACAATGAAAAACATTTCTCCAGCTTTCCTTCCAACCTTCCATGGCTTGTCCTCGGAAGACCCAGACCAATTTCTTTTTGAATTCAAGGTCCTTTTTCAAACCTATGACTATAAAAATGATAAACAAAAATCGAAGTTGTTTCCTTCTACCTTGAAGGATTTGGCCATGTGTTGGTTTATGGGACTAGGTGTTGGGAGTATTACATCTTGGGTGGAAATGGAGAATATTTTCTTGCAAAAATAGTAGAGTTATTGTAGGGTGATTGATCATAAGGAGGATTTATTTAAACTTAGGCAAAACGGGGAGGAGAGTCTAGAGGACTATTTAGATAGGTTTCTTTTCTTATCTAAATGATGTGGAGAAACAACTATTAGTGTTGAGATTCTCAAGACTATATTTCTTAAGGGACTTGATGAGGATGCAAGAAGAAGTCTTGATCTGATGGGAAAAGGTGGCATGTCTCAGATAGCCCTTGAAGACATATGTGATTTGTCTCAGAATTTCTCACGTACTCCAGGGGGAATCTGTAAAACTAATCTTTTCAAAGGGAATAAATAAATAGGCAAGCTCTAAGAAGAAATAGAAAATCTCAAAGTGGACATACTTGTTCAATTGAACACTACATTGGATGGAATACAAGCAAAGACATGTAACCCTGAGACTTTTCCAATCTATTGTCCTAGGTGTCGAAACAAACATCTTTTATGTGAGTGTACTTTAGACAAGGTCAATGTTTGTCAACTTTGTGAGAAAAACCATCCTACCAACCAGTGTGAGCTTCTCACTGATCTTAAGAATACTAAGAAAAAAAATTACTCTGGATGAAGAAGAAATAAATGTGCTAAACCGACGCTAAGGAGGTAACTTCTCTTATTGAAAAAATTCCAATCTGGCATGGAGACCACAAAACAACTGGGCTAGTAATCAATGGACTCCATCTTGGAATCAACCCCCACCTCCACAACCTTATTGGGAAACTCCTTATTGGGGACCCCCTGAATGGGTAAATCAATCATGGGGAACTTAGCAGTGGCCAAACCAATCTCAACCAAAATGGTACCCACAACATACTACTCCCCAATTGAATCAAGGGCATAATCAATTTTATACTGATCCTCAGAGGAATCAACAACAGAATCTGTTACCACCACCTCAAAACCCTCCTCAGAATGATCAAATAAATCAATCTCAGCTCTCGGTGCAACCACTTCCCAATCCTAAGAACAATCGAAAAAATACTCTGGTATATTCTACTGAACAAGATAATGTCACCAGAATTAATGCAATTCATTGTGGAAATGTTTAGTTACACTCTGGCAGAACACTTCAATCACCCACCATCAAAGAAATTGTGGATGAACCTATTCCTAAAAATATTGAGAAGGATACTTCGCCCAACCACACTACTCCCACAAATAATATTGTGCCTCCTTCAGCAACAGGAGTTGTTGACTTACCTTGGGAGGAGGAAGTTCAGTCTCTGACTTAACTTAGAAAGGACACCCCTCCAAAAGAGAAAACTCAAGCATCCTTTCCAAAGCGTCTGAAATCGACAACTCTGAAAGATACTCTAGAAATGTCTTTGACCTCTGAAACTGTATTAATTCAGGAAATCAAACAACTGCAAATAGAGGTTCCTTTGCTACAAGCAATAAAGGAAATTCCTGAGTTGAATCAGCTGATCAAACAATTGTACATTAAAACTTCGGGAAGGAAACCAAAGAAAATAAATATTGTGCACATCGATGGATATTTAGCTGACTTTTTTTCTAGAAATACCGTCGCTCCAAAATATGATGATCCTGGGAGTCTAGTGATAACTGTCATAATTAATGAGGTAGCAATACCTAATGCATTAGTGGACAGCCATCTGATCTCCATCTTTACCTCTGCATGAATGAAAGAATCATAAGATTAATAACATTAAATTCTGAATAGTGACATTTCTTGTCGGATATCATAAGTCCACAAGCCTTTTATAGCTTCTTCTATTTCTTGATTAAAATGAATACGAGTGATGGTTGTTCGAATGCATTTATTAAGTATTTCCCCCAATCTACCTTTTCTTATTTGAAAATGATCATAGATTTCGTAGAAGGTACCTAAATATTCATACTGAACTTCGATAGGAAGTTCTCAGTTTACTGAATTAATAATGGAGGTATCTATCTCTCTCTCCCATCGGAGCCACAAATGACTGTCTAAATCAATTTGTTTTTGTTCATAAGCTTTAACTGCATCATCATAGCTATAAAACGAAGGCGAAACGATCTTCTTTTTTGAGTTATTTGGGTGGTACCTATTTTCATAAATACCCTGGGTTTTTTGAAGAGTTGATCTATAAAGTCCTAGAAGCATATCTTGAGTCGGTACACAAATAGGATCTCCTATAGTCAGAGAGATAAGATTGAGATGAGAAAACATAAGTAAATGAGCTTCTACTTGAGCTTCCATAGATAAAGGTACGTGGAGTAGCTATTAGTGTGATGAATATGGATGTGATGGAAAAATTAAGTCTTACTGATTTATGTCCCACAACTACAGTCTTACAGATGGAAAATTGGTCTATAGCCATTCCAAAGGGCGTTATTAAAAATTTTCTTGTCAAAGTGGATGGATGGGAATATCCAGTTGACTTCCAGATAATCCAATTGCTTACGCCCAAAGATAGCTATCCAATAATTCTCAGAAGACCATGGTTGGCTACTATCGCGGCTAAAATTGATTGCTGAGGAGGAATTACCATTTCACATGGTCCAGATAGTAAATATTTGTTCTTATATCCTCCTACAAAACCCATCAAACATAATAAAGTCTAGGTTGATGAACCAAAAGAATCTAATGGTCAAGACAGTTTGGCCTCGTTAGCCATGGTAGTGATTAAACAACATGGAGAGGAATTAGAGGATGAATTAGTAAATAAAGTTGCACATCTTGCTATAGGCTCAAGTGAGGAGGAAATAGTGGATGCGCCATAAATTTTGGGACAACCAATTGATATAAGTGGGATGGAACAAAATTACATTACCATAGGAATGCTTTGTCCCTTGGCCAATATGATTCCCAAAACTAGCCATTTCTTTGAGGATATTACAGTATTTCACCAACTTATACCTCATAGTTGTCCTCTCAACACCTTGTTATGACTGATATATACTGTCACTTCAGCCCATCTAGGAACAAAATCAATTATGCTATTGTCGGGAAAAACCTTGAACGTCAATAGTTGGCTGATAGAAATACAAGAGGATAAATTATTTAATGTGTTGGTAAAAAGTCTAAAGATTTTTCTTGGGACTATACAGACACGAGGGGAATCCACCCAAGTGTTTGTACACATCACATTACATTGATCCTAACATAAAACCTGTACGTCAGCCACAAAGGAGACTCAATCCTGCATTAAAGGATCTTGTCAAAATTGAAATTGAGAAAATCCTCCATGCAATATTTATTTATCCTATCTCTGATAATAAGTGGGTGTCACCTATGGTTGCTGTACCAAAGAAAAATAGGAAGTGGAGAATTTGTGTAGATTATAGAGAACTCAATAAAGCCACTTTTTGAGATTATTTCCCCTTACCATTTGTTGACCAGGTTTTGGACAACTTGGCTGGGAGGAAATATTTATCCTTTTTAGATGGATTTAGTGGTTACAATAAAATTCAGGTAGCACCATAAGACCAAGATAAGACAACATTTACTTGTCCATGGGGTACATTTGCATACTGAGTTCTTCCCTTTGAACTTTGTAACGCTCCTACGACTTTCTAGAAAGCTATTTTGGCTATATTTGTTGTGCTTGTCAATGATTGTGTAGAGGTCTATATGGATGATTTCACAATCTATGGGTTAACCTATGATCAAGCCCTTCAAAAAATGGATATGGTTTTAGAAGTTTGCGAGGATAATCGACTATCCCTTAGCCACGAGAAGTGTTTAATAATGGTGGAACAAGGAATAGTCTTAGGTCATCATATTTCCTCTGAAGGAATAAAGGTTGATCCTAAGAAAATAGAAGTCATTCAACAACTAACCATTCATCAAACACAAAAAGATGTTCAAATTTTTCTTGGGCATGTTGGATACTATAGAAGGTTCATAGAAAGATTCAATAAGATTGTGGCCCCTATGTTTTCTCTTATCCAAAAAGATGTGGAGTTTAATTGGACATCTAAGTGTCAACAATAATTTAAAACGATAAAGGAGAAGCTTGTCTCTACTCCCGTATTGCGTGGGACAAATTGGAGTCTTCCCTTTCACATTTATGTCAATGCTTCAGATGACGCAATTGGTGCAGTATTGGGGAAAGAAGATGAGGACGGGGATAAATATGCTATATATTTCATTAATAAAAACCTGACATCTACTGAAAGGAACTACATGACTACAGAAAAAGAATTCTTGGTTGTGGTTCATGCCATTAAAAAATTTTGCCATTATATTATAGGATATAAAGTTACAATTTATACAAATCACTCAACTGTAAAATATTTAATGAATAAACATGTAGTTAATGGTCAAATAATGAGATGGTTACTACTCCTTTAGGAGTTCAATGTGACAATACTTGACAAGCCAGGGAGATTTAACAAGGTGGAAATTTTTTTGTCTCGAATCAAACAAGAAAAGGGTGACTGTGCACCTATGCAAGATGAGTTTCTAGATGGGAATATGTTTGCCATCTCTACAAAGACCCGTTGGTTCGCTAATATTGCCAACTATTTAGCCACCTCTGAAGTACCCCCTAGGTTTACATCAAAACAAAGGAAGTGACTTATTCAAGAGAGTACACCATTTAAATGGATTAATGGGATTTTATTTTGTTGTGGACCCGATATGGTTTTGAGAAGATGAGTTAGGGTCAATGAAACTTACAATATCTTAAGGGCTTGTCACAATGATCCTTCTGGGGGTCATTACTCTGCAAAAAGAACTCATAAAATTTTAGGCGTTGGATATTATTGGCCTTCAATGCATAAATATGTTAAAAACTATGTTTTTCGTTGTGATGAATGTCAAAGGGTGGGAAGACCAACTACTTCTGTAGAGATTCCTTTATAGCCTCAGGTCGCCCTTGAACCATTCAAAAAATGGGAGTTGGATTTTATCGGCCCCATAGATCCTTCCTCTCAAGGGAAAGAATACATATTATTTTGCATTGATTATTTGAAAAAATGGGCAAAAGTTCAAGCCTTATGAGTTTCCAAAGAAGAGCAAGTCACTGACTTTCTCTATAATAAAATCTTTCTTAGATTTGGAGCCCCTTAAACCATCGTTATAGATCAAGGACCCCAATTCATGTCCAAAGTTCTTTTGGCATTAATGAACCATTTTCAAGTGAGTCATAAGAATTCATCCCCTTATCACCCTCAAGCAAACGATCAATTAAAGGTGACTAATAGAGAATTGGAAAACATATTGACAAAAATGGTCTCTTTAGGAAGAAGAGATTGTGCTAGGAAATTGCCTAAAGCCGTATGGGCGTACACCACAAAATGGAAATACACAACTGGATTCAGCCCCTATGAGCTTGTTTTTGGGAAGAAACCTCTTCTCCCCATTGAGTTTGAACTCCAAACCCTATGTGCAGCTATGGAGTTGGGTCTAGATCTAAAACGAGCTCAAATAGAACGAGTTTTATAGTTAAGTGAGTTGGATGAGCTTCGTTTAGATGTTGTCCATCAAACTGAACTGGTTCAACATCAATGAAAAGTTTGGCATGACAAACACATTAAAGAGAGAGAGTTCCATAATGGTGACTGGGCCTTGCTATTTGATTCTAGATATAAAGACCATAAAGGAAAATTTAGGACTTATTGGCTAGGGCCATATGAAATTTATGAAGTCTTCTCGAATGGTACAGTTCAGCTAAAACCCATTGATGGTGATTCACAAAATCTCTTAGTTAATGGTCATTGCTTATGTATCTACCATAAGCCTGTTAACAAAGAAGAATTTATAAAATTGGTAGAAATGCAAGGAGAGATCCAATGCATTGACTCTGCCAAGGCAAAGTCCATATGACCCAATAATTATTATGTAAATAATAATAATAATAATAATAATAATAATAATAAAAATCATCAAAATTTGTTAAAAAAAAGACATGTGTACCAATTTACTTTAAAAGCATTTTTCATTAATTCTTATTTTCAGACTTAACTACATGTGTTTTTATTTTGCAAGACTTCTTATGAAGGAATAAAAAACTTCTGGAGCATCTTTCTACGATGCTCTGAAACTCGCTAGTCCAGATGCCTGATGCTCTGAAACTTGCACCTCAACCCACTACATCAGAAGGTCATTCCTGTAGAATGATATAAAGCTCCTGAAGTTCGAGTTCATTCGTTCTTGCCATCTTTCTTCTTTTTGACTACATCTTTCGACAATGCTCTGAAACCTTCATTCAGTTGTTGCTTTGGCTGCATCTTTCGACAATGCTTTGGTACCTTCATTCAGTTGCTGCTCTGGCTGCATCTTTCGACGATGCTTCAGAATCTTCATTCAGTTGATGCTCTGGCTGCATCTTTTGACGATGCTTCAGAATCTTCATTTGGTTGCTGCTTTGGCTGCATCTTTCGACGATGCTCTAGAACCTTCATTTGGTTGTTGCTCCAGTTGCATCTTTCGACAATGCTTTGAAACCTTCATTTGATTACTGCTTCGGCTACATCTTTCAACGATGCTCTGGAACTTTCATTTGGTTACCATTCCGGCTACATCTTTCAATGATGCTCTAGAACTTATCCATCTTCTTTGTTTTGAATGCATGCCTTCCACGTGCTTCAGAACTTACTTGCTATTTTCGAGCGTGTACTCCTTTGCATGCTCTAGAGCTTATCCATTTTTTATTCCGCCACCTCTTTCTATAAAATTTCAATTTTCTTTGATGCTTTGGTTATCATACATCGGTACATACGCCTTCTTTATTTTTAAAAAAGTGTCTTCATTATAAATAAAATCCACCATGACAACCTATCTTCATTAGTGAATCTATCATTCACAAGCTTCCTCACTCATGTCATAATAACTAAGTCATCACCTCAGCCAATACCACTTCATCATCTTATCAAATCGGTAAAGGTATGAGATCTTCAAGTGATCATAGAATGTAAGTACAAATTTTTGCTTTAAGTAGTTATTTTTAAAATAAGGTGTAATTATCTGGCACAAGTTTCCCTTCCTAATTTAGTAGCTTGATCCACTCGGCGAATAACTACTAAGTACGACACTCTTTTCATGGCCCTCCATGCAAATTGATACCATTATATAGTAGCTTTGAGAAAAGATAAATAAATAATCATAGTTTGATTATATTTTCAAAAATAGCTATGCACAAGCTTCTTGCACTATTGAAATTTTTAGCAAGGTGATAGATAAGAGATACAAAATGGGGTGTACAAAGAAGAAATCTTAGCCAGCTTCTACATAAAAATTACTAGGGTTAAGCAACATTTCCAATTTGTTTGAGGAAGTGGGTTGGTTGGATTTCATTAGAAAGTTCAAGGGATACAATGAAAAGTTGGTGAATGCATTCGTAGAGAATTACTCCAATGGTCAGGTAACATTTCATGGACGGTGCTTTAAGGTGAGTCCAAAAATCATCTCTCATCTCTCAGGGTTGGATAATTCTGGCATTAAAATATCATAAACAACTCAAATTACATATCAAAAATTATCAGAATTATTCCTTAGACAAGGGGACCCTCAACCCATGATAGTCATTAGTACTAGAGGTCAAAATAAAGGGTTTCAATGAACTTCCATATTAGAACCCTGGGGTACTACGGTTGCATGGATTATCAAATATTTCACCTGTGAAGGACAACTCTCTACTATGGTAGGACCTACATTTCACATGTTAATACATTTACGGCATGGGAAAGAAAACCCTACCCTTAGGGTTAATTTGCCTCACTTTTTGAGTGATTTTGTTAATTCTTCAATAGAAAGATATAAGACTGGTTCAGGGCCATTAAAACATCATGGGTTAATTTAGTTAATTTGCAAATATCATTTTTGTAAGAAACCTGAGAGCAAGTGGGAGAATTTTTTGTGGAAGTGTGAAAATCCTACACCAGAAAAGAAATTATAACCAGTGGAATCTTCTAAACAAGTCGCTTCACCTTCCGGAACAACTTCCCCTGAGGCCTCTAAGGCTCCTGAAGCCCAAATTTCCACAACCCCTAGTGAGGAAGTGCCAAAATCTATAAATGAGGAATTTAAAACCCCAGACCAGTCAGTAGATGTTGAGATTATATATCCAAATGTAGACAGGTATTCCCTTTAGGAAGAGGAAAAGAAGAACAATTCTTACTTATCAGAATGCTCCTCCTTTGAGGAGAAGCAAAAGGTTATCCTCTGAGTCTACGAAAACCCTAGTGCAAAGTATAGGAAGTGGATCAAAATCCAAAAAGTAGCAAAAACCCTTGGAAATAGGTGAAAAAATTCATTAGTCCCTAGAAAAAGAAACCTCTGTTGAAGAAATACATTCCCACCTAGTGTTCAAAGAAGAAACCCTTGACCAGGAAATTCAGAAAGTAGAAAAGGTGCAATCTCCACCTTCCATGGAGGTTGAAGATAGTGCTTTAGGAAATTTGTCCCCTATTGTCAATAGAGTTGTTGAGATGGTTGAAAATAAAAGTACTAATGTAGAGTTGGAAAAGCTAAGATTAGAAATTGATGAGCTGAGAAGTCAGTTGCACAAAAAAAGGAATACATTGAACTACAACAAGAAGAAATAATAGTACACACTACTGTGATAAGTAAAAGAGATTAAGAAATATAGGATTTGAAACTATAGATACAAGAAAAAGATACATTCATTAGTAAATTGCAAATACAAATTCAAAATTGTAATCAAGAAAATAGGATACACAGTGCTAATCTAGATAAAGAAATTCAAAGTTTTTTTTTTTTAAAAGAGGGTAAAAATTTATTGAATCAGCAAAGCATTACAAAGGGGAGGAAAACTCCCAACAAAAGCAACAACACAACCCCAAATTAAGATACACCTAAGAAGCACCTCATATCTTCCATAACCAAATCTTCAAGAACCAAAGCCAAATCTTCAGGGAGATTGTCCCACTCCGCCACATTCCAAGTCCCCATCTGCTCAGAAGCCCATCTAGCCAAGCCATCAGCCACCTTATTCCACTCCCGAGGGACATGACAAAAGACAACAGATTCTAAGGTAGTGCCCAAAGCAACAATTTGCTTGACCACCACCGCCAACTGCCAATTCACCTCCTCAAACTGCCTCCTATTTAAAAGGTCAATAACAACCTGAGAATCTGATTCACAAACAATCCTTCTCCATCCCAAGAGCACAAGCCCGTTCCAAAGCCAGAAGAATGGCAGTGGCCTCCATGAGGTTATTAGTATGCTGACCTCTATAAATAGAGAAAAAAAACACCACCACTCCAGAGCCATCTCTACCAATGCCACCAACACCGGCATGCCCAGGATTTCCTCTAGAAGAGCCATCCGTATTAATTTTCAACTCTCCCAGAGCAGGGGGACACCAGTGACCAGCCCGACTAACCTTCTCCCTCCCGCGCCTATGGCAAACAGACCTCACAATTCCTTTTCCCCCTAGGGATAGCCCCAACGCACTAGCTACTCCAAAATCACCAGGATCCACAGGAACAGACAAATCGCACTTAGCTATCAAAGTTTCCTGAAGACCCCCCAAGATTCTCAACCATAACTGACCAATCTACAGCTTTCTATCCAAAAAGATTCTTCGATTGCGTTCCAACCAAATATGCCAAATTATCAGACTAGGGCCAATCACCCAAGCAATTAAAAGAAAAGAAGTCCTAACCGAAGGAGACCCTTGACTTTCCCAGAATTCCTTCAAAGAAAAAACATGTCTACATGGCATATGCCACAGATTCCACCAAAAGTGCCAAATGGCTTTCGCAAAGGAGCACTGAAAGAAAAGATGAGAAATACACTCTTCATGACCAGCACACATAACACACATAGAAGGTCCCTGGAAGCCACGCTTATAGAGATTCTCCTAGGTAAGACATTTTCCTTGCACTACTAACCAAGAGAAGAAATTGCACTTAGGCCATGCAAACTTATTCCAAACCCTCTTCCACCAAGAGATCTCAGTACTCCCAAACAACTACTTATCAAGGACCACATAACCTGAAGCTACAAAGAATCTTCCTTTTGGATCAAAGTCCCAAGCCAACACATCACACCCCGAAAGGGAGCTACAAGCACGTTTAGACAAAATCCCAGCAAGCTCTTGACGGTCTTCAACTGTTCCATTAGGAGGCCATTCCCTTGGGTCCTTCCACCTGAAAATAGTAGCTATGTCCCAAAGTTTGAGGAATTTTAAAATCAGCCACGTGACAAAAACCAGCATCAGTGAAGTGTTGACACAAATTTTGCAAATGAGGATGAGAAGCCAAAATGGGAGGATATCCATCCCAAGAATCTTGCCAAAAAAGAGCTTCCTTACCCTCATTACAAATCCAGAACAACCCCTGCTTGACCAACTTGGCACCCCTTTTGAGAGTGCACCAAATCATAGAACCCTTCCCTTCTAAGCTAAAGCGGGCCACATCAGCACTCTCGACCTCACCCAGATACTTTGAGGTAAGGATTCTTGCCCACAACTGGTTTTGCTGAGAGCACCACCGCCAATATAGTTTCACAGCGAGAGCTTGCCCATTCAAGTCAGTCTTGCGAAGCCCCAACCCACCTTCCTGCTTCGGTCTACAGATGACATCCCATTTAACCAAGCTCCACTTTCTATGGAGAAGGTTGCCTGTCCAAAGAAATTGCCTAGACAATTTTTCAAAATCTTTGATAAAACTAGATGGTGCCGAGAGGACAAAGCATCTGTATATAGGAAGAGCTTGAACCACAGACTTTAGCAGAGTCACTCTACCAGCAGAAGAAAGCCACCTGCAAGTCCAATGACTCACCAAATTGCGAAACTTGTCTAAAATCCCCTTCCAAAACAATTTAGGAAGTGAGTGAACCGCAAGTGGGATGCCAAGATAAACAAAAGGAAGAGTACCAATCTAGAAACGGAGAATACCAGCGATCCTCCTTTGAATAATCTTTGGAGTATTAAAGAAATAAATAAAGGACTTCCCTTCATTGATTCGTTGACCTGAAGCAGCCAAGTAACAATCTAGAGTGCTACGCCATCTGACAGCTTCCTCAACCTTGGCACGGCCCATGATAGCAGTATCATCTACAACCTGCAGATGAGACTGAGAGGGAATGTTATTTCCCCAGCTCCACCCCTGAATCAAGCCACACTCCACACGAGATCTTATAAACCTCCCAAGGCCTTCCGCAAGCAAAATAAACAAATAGGGAGACAAGGGATCTCCTTGTCTAAGCCCCCTAGAAGCCTTGAACAACTCAGAGGGTTCACCATTAACCAACACAGAGAAGGAAGAAGAAGTGACACAACTCCTCACCCACTCAATCCAATCACCAGCAAAACCAAAAGCTTCCAGAAGCTTGAACAAGAAGGCCCATTTAACACGATCGTAAGCTTTAGCCATATCCAACTTGATGAACATGGCTTTCTCTTTAGAGCCCGCCATAGAATGAATGGTCTCGGCAGCAATAATGACACCATCTAAAATTTGTCTACCAGCAACAAAACCCCCTTGTTCTTCTGAGATTAGTCTGCCTAACCAAGGTTTCAGCCGCTCAGCAATCAGCTTAGTGATAATTTTATACACCACCTTACACAAAGCAATGGGCCTAAAATTATCCAAAGTATTAGCTCCCACCTTCTTTGGTATGAGGGTCAAAAAAGTAGCATTCATAGATCTCAACATTTGTTTGTTCAAAAGAGATTCTTGAACAACCGCCAGAAGGTCCAATTTAATCACTTCCCAAAACTCCTGGAAAAATTTAGCTGGAAACCCGTCAGGCCCTAGGGCTTTTCCTCTTTTCATCTGAAAAACAACTGCCTCAAGCTCAGATAAAGGGATAGGACGAAGCAAAGATTCATTCATTTCTCTAGTAACCAAATTCGGTATGCTACCCAGGATTAAAGCTTCATCCACCTCCGCAGGAGGGGAATCCTCAGACAGCAACGCAGAGAAGAAATGGGTAGACTCAGCAGAAATAGAAGCGGAAGACGAAAAAGTCTCTCCATTCTCTGACACTAAAGAGGAGATAACATTACCTTGCTTTTTGTCCTTCACAGAGTTGTGGAAGAAGGAAGTATTCCTGTCTCCAGCCTGTAGCCACTCAATTCTGGATTTTTGTTTCCAAAAGATCTCCTCCCTTAAGTTCCATTCTTCCACAACCTTCACCGCAGCCGCTTCAAGCACACCAAGCTCCTCCATGAAACCTTGGTCCCGAATCTGTCGGGTAATAGAATCCAACTGAGACTGAGCATTTTTCTTTTCTTGGAAGAGATTACCAAAGTGCTGCCTATTCCAACGCTTCAACTTATACTTCACAAACTGGAGTTGCTTCGAGAAGGAGTACATAGCAGTCCCATGAGCCGGCTTCCCAAAACTCCACCACCCAAGAACTAAGTCATGAAGAGAATCATCCCTGAGCCACATAAGCTGAAACCTAAAAGACTGTTTTATACCTTGGCGGGGTAAAGTAGCAGTAAGTTTGATGGGCCAATGATCAGAACCCCTGCCATCCAAAATCTCAGAGCTAGTCACCCACCTATCCCCCATCCAAAAACTGGAAACCAGGAATCTATCCAATCTTTCAGAAATAGCTGCTTCCCCACATCGTCTATTACTCCAGGTAAATAACCCATTACTCGGCTTGATGTCAACCAGGTTCAAGAGAGCAATATTATCCTTCAAGAGAGTCGAAGCAGAATCCAGACGGACATTACCACCCCGCTTTTCCTCTAAAGAAGTGACAGCATTAAGATCTCCAGCCAGGATCCAAGGAAGGTAAGGATCCAGAGACCTCACATATCGCACATGATCCCACAACAGAACCTTACCCTGAAGGTCAGTCGGTGCATACAAGTTCGAGAAGAGAACTCTCTCCCCTGACTCAAGATGAGAAGCAACACAAGAAATTGAACCTCTGCAAGAGAACCACCAAATAGGTCTAACTCTGCGTGGGTCCCACAAACAAGCCACCCCCCCAGAATTACCAAACGCCCCAACACATTGGCATTGACCACGACCCCAAATCCTAGAAGCCACCGCCAACATACTATCAACAGACAACTTAGTTTCCTGTAAGAAAACCACATCAGGAGAATGAGACCAAATCAAATCCCAAATAGCCTTTTGTCTAGGGATGCTATTCATACCCCGCACATTCCAAGAGAGCACAATCATCGAAGAGGCTGAGAGAAGTGAGAATCAATAGTCTTCACCGAACCTGACTCTACCAACGTCTCACCAGTTAGCTTGACTTTTTCTTGATCCTTCTTTCTACCCACCTTAAGAGGTTTCTCAAGAGCCCCTTTCTTGAAATTTTTTTGATGCAAACCTAAACCAGGGGGGTGAGTCTTCTGTTTACCTAGATCCGAAGCACCTTGCATCTCAGGGAGAGCTCCACCCATGTCTGCAGGCCCACCAGATGCCTCCAACACCAAATCTGTCATAACCAAAGCAAGGTCTGGAGAAGATTCAGCAGTAGCTATCTGAGCACCCTGTACTCCAATCTGAGTCAAATTTGGAGGCCCAGAAGACTGAACTCCAGGCACCTCCTCCACTAAAGAATTCCCTAATCTCTGTAGGACTTCTTGAAAACCCTCCTCTTGAACTAAATCCTCAAGAGCCTCAAATCTGTTGAGAGTCTCTTCCTCTTGCCTATCTTTAAATGATCTCTTTTGGCCTCGATTACGATTCCTAGTCTTAACTGGGATAAATCCCTCCTTATCAGCCCCCCCTCCCTGCATGGGAGCTTTACCCTTATCTGCATTCAAAGAGGGCTGAGAAGAAGCATTACTTGTACCAAAAACACCTGAGGCACGGGGACATCTCCGTTGGAGATGTCCATACTCATGACATACTCGACACCTGAATGGTAGCATCTCGTAGTCTAACGGTTGAGTCCAGGAGCAGGATCCAACAGTCATATCAATAGAATCTGGTAACGGCTTACTCAAATCAATTTCAACACAAACCCTGGCATACGAGAAAATGCACTTATTTAGAGTCTGTTGAGATGGACCAATAGGTCTTCCTAGCAACAACGCAATCGACTACAATATATCACTTCTCCAACATTCTAGTGGTAGCCGAGGCAGATGAACCCAAACTGGGACTCGAGAAGGTAATTCCTCTGCCGAGTTAAAGCCAGCATGCCATGGTTTGATGAAAAGCCCCACCTGATTATAGAAGTACAGACCACCTTCAAAAGCCCTGTTTCGGTCAGAAACACACGAGAAATCTACCATAAAGAAGTTATTTGCAGCCATTAGAATATTGAAGTCACCTTCCGGATTCCATGTCTTACGAATCCAATTATCAAGAAATGCGAGAGAAACCCTCATCCCCAGGAACTTGCAAATCAAGACATGGTTGCAATAGTATTCGATATCCTCAGCTACCGATTCTGATTGCACTACTAAAACTGGACGTTCTTGAGTCCTCTCCAAGCATCCATTAACCTTATGCAATTTAAGGGCACCATTTCGAACCCCACCCGAACCAGAAGAATGTTGAGGAGGGATATTAGCATTCACCCCAGCTGAAGTAGAATCAATACCTGCCATATCTAAAGGCACGTGGGCATCCATTTAAAACACCAGTATGAAGGCTCTTGCAGCCTCCCACTCACCAGGCCAAAGCCAAAATGAAAGCCTAGAACGGGCGCACCAACACAAGAAGCAGCAATAAAAGGGAAAAAGAGCGCGCCTCCCCAAGCATGCACCATGCACAAACCAGAGGACGTTGAGATTGAAGAGAAAAGCCCCTTTTGGAGTCCGCAGAATCTATCCTCAACGCAGCACCAGAGGAAAAAAAACACAGCACCCACAGCAGAAAACCCAATGGCAGCCTGGTCCCCTTGACCCCCCTGCGAGCAAGCAAACACCTAGCGCACAGAAAAAATAGACTGCAAGCTAGGGCTCGGGTGCCCTAGCTCTGCTGACACCTAACGCCATCCACCAAATAAATTCAAAGTTTAAAAAATATTTTTTTGCTTATGTTTTTAGCTTTTGAAGAAGAAAAGAAAAGACAAAAAGAAGAATTGAATGCTTCTCTTAGTAGGATTGTGGAATTAGAACAATATTTGTAGGAAAGCACAAATAAACCAATGGTGGAATCAAAAGAAGTCCAGACCGAACCAATGGTAACTGAGTGGTTCCAAGTTTAGATTCCTCCATTGTTAATGAAATGGATGGAACGGTTTTATTTCCTAAGGAATGCAAAGATTGAGAATTACAAGTTGAAAATGGAAATGGTATTGTTAAAAGAATCATTTCATAAAGCTTATAGAGGGAAGTAGGATGCATGTCAAATAGCAAAAAAAAATTTATCTTGTAGAAGACCATCAAGATTGCATTCAATTTTTTTAAATGAACAATGGTTAAGATGGAAATTGCTAAGAATTTATAATGATTAGCCTTATGAACCTAATGATAGAGAATTTTTTAAAATATTTGTAGCATCAACTCCTGAAGATCAGGATATGCTTTGTGAATTCTTTGTTCATGATCTTTTATTAGAAAAACATATTGATTTCTTCATTAACCTTTTTGTTGGAGAAGTGCAACTAAGGTCTTTGCTATCTACCATGAGAAATCAAATGTGTTGGAAAGAGCGCAATAGGGGATATTCCCAAGCAAAGAAAAACGTGGGTCTTCAAATGAGATCCCCCAATACTAGACCTGCAACTTTAAAAAAAATCTTTTTAGCTCTTCTATTGGATGAGAAAATGAAAGAAAGATCTAATGAAAGCCTTCGACTCTATTATAATTATATCATGGATCATGGGAAAAAATTGATTGGTAAAGCTTGGCACGCATGTGAAGAGAGATACACTACATTACCAGCATATCTAAAGAAAAGAGAGGTGATCTCCCCTCTTAATATCAGATGGTCCTTTAGAAGAGAAAATGCCTTGGCTAAAATCTTGGAAGATCTTAGAATCAAGTGGATAGGAATGAGGTATAGACCCCCCTTATTACTTTTTCCAACCCCTTCTTTCAATGTTAATACAAATCAAGATGATAAAATCTTCAGTGAATGGCAAGGGGGAGTTTTTTTTCATAGAGGATTCCACCATGCACTTATAAATTTTGATGAAACAACAAGGGATCTATATGATATTAGTACCAAATATGAAGAATGGAATAGAGGACAGAGCCATAGTCAAGGGGCAGGAGGACCTACCAGGAATCAGGGAGGGGAGGAAATGATGAGGTAAAAATAACCTCATCATAATAACATAATAAAGGCCTATTCCATATATGCAAAATTCCTATCCTCTGCCAATTAATTAAACTTTAGGAGAAATGATTGCTTGACTTTTAAGGAGAAATTGTACAAACTTTATTTCTTATGATTTATTGAAGTATTTTTCCAATACAGATTTAATGGGTTTTTTTAAGTATTTTGTAGGATAATAATCGATCATCGAGTTGTAGTTAAAAGCATTCATCCAGCACGTGCTCTTGAACAGGTTGAAGGCATGTGTTGGAAACATGCTCCATAGCTTTAGGATGATGGACGAAAGATATAGTTGCTTTTAAGTCTCAATTTCTATTATGTTTTTAAGTCAAAAACTTCATGGCTCGACTTGAGCCTCTTTAATACTTATGTAATGGATTTTAAAGACATAAAAGTTGTTTTGTAAATATGTTATAGACTTTTTCAATGGTTATTTGTACCATCTGAAATATAGGATTTAGTTAGAAGTTTTCTATAAAAGATGTAATCTCCAGAAGCAAAAGATAATGCGTGAAATAGTAATGTTATGTTGTCAACTTGTTTTTTGAGTTTATGAATAAAGAGATTATTATGTAAAAACTTTTGAGTTGTGAGTTATAGATGAAAAATATTCTTAATGAAAGAGTTTATAAATCAGTTGTGTATGTGATATGAGAACAAACATAATAACCTGCGGGTTGTCCACTCGAGGGAAGATAGCTTAAATAGATAAGTACTTTCTTTTATGTTGCTTTTACTGCATGGATAGTCATTCTATAGGTAATCATTAGTTCCATCATTGTTATGTCTAAAGTTTCAAAGCACTCGTTGTCTTTCATTTTTGTAGTTTATTGTTGCTAACTGTTAGAATCTTTACTGTTAAAGATGTTTCATGGATTGTTTATAAGCTTTTTTGCTTCCGTAGTTTACTAGCTCTTTAATCTAATAGTTTTTGTACTTTCTAATTTAGTTATCATGATTTCTAAGTTAGTTTTCCTATGCTTTTTAGTTTAAATATTTCTAGTTTTATTTAGGATAAACTACTTTATAGCTTAATAGTTAGACGACCTTAGGTTAGAATTAACATTAACTATTCTAAAAAGTTAGAAAATATAAGGGAGATAGTCAAGTCTTCTTCTATTGCAAACTACCTTGAACACTACCCTGTCGACATATTGAATTTTATCTTCTAAAGTAATGGGACTTAACGACAGCCTATCAGTAAGGAGTCATTGGATTGGCTGAAGTCAGATGCAGTAAGAGTCTCAATGGTAATGTCTTTGGATTATCCAATAGCAAAATCGATGTCTATAAGGTAACTCTCCTCTGAATTATTCGTTTCACTTTGAGTCTAATCATCTTCATTGGAATCATCAATGTGTAGTGATCATATTTCAAGCAATCTATATCCTAAACTTTGACCCTCCTCATGTATAGGTGTATACTTTTGGACTACATCAATTTCCTTATCATGACAAGACTCTTCAAATAACGAATCCCACTCATACTCATTTGAATTAGTTTCATGAGCATCTCTAGCTTGTAGTTGTAGGATTCTCTCAACAACTTGTTGTCTGGTTTCTTCTCTGAATTATTCTCTATACCCCAATCCTATTTTATCTTTGGCTTGCATTGTGATAGGTTGTATCAGTTCTATGATTCCTTTTTTCCTTTTACCGATCAGAACTTTTCCCTCGTATCCCATCTTTTCCATGATTGTCTTTCCTTTTCCATATTGTTCTATATGTACACTTGAGGTGGATGCTTGTGATGATTCTTCATCTTTTTACAACTAGTTTAAAGCCTCCTTGTTGTCTAACTCATCCACTAATGTGCCTGCTCTTACAAAGGTTCCATAAAATAGTGTGGTGGGTTGTGATGATTGTTATCTTGATGTTGATGGCTTTCCATATGACTTTGGAGAAAATGAAAGTTATGATAATCATAAGGATTGTTGAAATGAGTATTCCCCCATGCCTTTGTCCTTTAATTGGATCTTTTCAACTTGTTTTGATAAGGCATTGAGATGACTTTCATGATTTGATGGAGTAGACTCACTGGTAGCTTTGTCTTTTGACTGGTCCTTCTTCTCAACCCACTTTGACATAGAACTTGGTTGTTTTTCACTATTGGATGAGCTAGGTGTTGGAGATTCCCTATTGTGCGATACAAAAGTGTCTTGTGTTGTTTTGAGGGTGTTACAATACTGGGGGTTGTTAGAATCGGCTGAGATAGTGATTTCTTGCTCATTGAAAGGAAACTTTAGACATTGATGGTATGTTGACGGTACCACCTGCATCTCATGTATCCAAGGATGTCCCAAGAGTACATTGTATGTCAACTCTTTATCTAACACTTGGAAAATTATTTCTTTCACAACCGGTCCTTCTTGAATGAGTAGTAAAATTAGTCCTTGGGAGGATCTTTGATTGTGATCTTTCTCCTAGCATGTATAGCATTTTCAGTATATCCTAGTGCACGGACAAGTTTCAGAGTACAGATATTCAAGCTAGCTCCTCCATCTATTAAAACATGATTGAAACCATGTTTTTGAATTAGGACTTCGATGTGGAGAGCAACATTATGTGGATGGTTGATGGATACATCACCATGTTTAGAAAATGATAAGTAATGTGGCGCAGTCAAGTGTCCCACCATAGTTTGGAATTGGAAAACTTCCAAGTTGTTTGGTACCGTGGTGGCGACTAGAGCTTATTCCAAGATTTCCTTGTCAGCGGGTGAAATCTTGAGAAGCTCTAATATGGATATTTGAGCAGGTATCTTCTACAACTGATCAATGATGTTATATTGGGTTGCAGGGACAACAATAGTTGATTTGGACGTGGAAGGGGTAGCTCCTTTCAATGTTACTGTTATCAACTAAAGTTGCACCCTTGTTGAACCTGATGTTCAACACCTCAGTGTAACATGGGAAGACCTCTAAAGATGTGGGTTTCTTTTAAACAGAGGTCAACCTCCGGAGAAGACCAGATTCCTTTGTGCCATCACCTAAAACTACTAATTTTGAAAGGAAAAGGGAGAAGGAGAATGCATGAAAATGAAAATTAAATCCTATGGTGATGCACCAAAATGATAGGAGCAATGAGATACTTTGATTACACTTGAATACTGATGATGAACATAAGATTACACATCAAATTTGTAGAAGCAATGCATTAGTATGTCACAACAAGTTTGATTCACACACTTTTTCCAGAGAGGAAAATAATTTTCACAGACTATAATCCATATGTGATTGTGTAAACACAGTTTGTGATTTGTATAATGATGCTTTTGCAAAGGCATGAAAACACAAGATAAATTCATGAAGGAATAAAAGAAATTCACAAAATAACTTGATTATAAACCTGAAATGCACAACACTTTGCAAGAACAAGATGGAAATCCGAACATCAATAGTCACCAAGGCAAACTTTATATATCATGCTCCAAAATGAGTTACAAAAGTTTGCTAATCTGAGAGAGGACTATATAAGTCATAGACTTAAGAAAAGCATCAGGAGAACTACCTATAAAGAGGCAAAAAAATTCCTAATATACAAAAAAGTGTTGGCCCCTAGGGCTTACAAAAAATTTGTCTTCAAAAAAAATCTGCCTTTAGATCTTTCCATGTAATTAATGTTGTGTTCGATTGAATCCTTGTTGTCCATGTCGGAGTGAAAGATCTCCCCGAGGAGAAGCTTTTAGATCTTTTGCAGCATTAACCTCTGGTCCTTGTGTCCCTCTCGAACATCCTTGTCGAGCTACCTTGAATGCTCCTGAGCTCAGAACAGATTCACGTTGTTTTCACTCTGTTGACCTTCTTCGCAGGGGGGAGTCAAACAGTCAAGTTGTTAATGGTTCATCTTTGGCTCCTTCAGATTGGTCGAGCATACTCCACGTAAGATTCACGGGCTATCAAAGGTTGTTCAAAATGGATCGCATGTTGGTGAGACACTAATCGTGTCTCCCCGATGTGATTAGACCTTGCAGCAACATTCAGCAAGACACACAATGGTTGGAAAGAGCTCATATCAAGCTTCAAAAGTCATACCGATATCCTTTTCCATTGGTGGGTCCATCGTTATCAGCAAGACCAACATCAATTGGGGAGATGTCATAGCGAGCCACTCTAAGTTCATTTTGTATCGACAAGACCCTATCGAGTCAGCAGGACATCACAGCGAGGTTTAGAATCCTTTGGCGAGCTCATTCTTTATGTCGGGGAGACCTCTGTTAGTCGAGAAGACCTTGTGGCGATATCACTCCATTCTCCCTAGGCTTATTTCCTTTCGGTGAGACCTCTTCGTTTTGGGGAGACCTTACCCCAAACTCACCCCCTGTCACCGAGACATCGCTGGGTCGGCAAGACCTTTCATTGAAGACTCCCTCTTTTGCCAGGACATTTCAAAGTCACCCAGACACTTCGCCGAATGCATTCCTTCTCCCCAAAGGCACATCCTATTGGTGAGACATCTCCTAATCATCGAGACCTCATTGCAATGAAAACTTGCTTTGTCGATGCCATTTTATTTCGACAAGAGTTCACCTTGTCGGTGAGACTTTTGCCGAAGCCATCCTTCTCTCGGTGAGATCTTTCCGATGACGCCTCCGTTCGCTGAGACTCTGATGGATCGGCGAGACCTTATGTCAATATTACCTCATGTTGGCGAGACATCTTTCCTTCACCGAGACATTTCGCCAAAGTCTCTTCTTTTCATCGAGAGCTCATTTTACTTCGAGGAGACCTCTCATAGTCGGTAGGACATTATGACGAAAGGATAACCCTTGGGTGAGTTGAGACCACTTGGGCAAGGCCCCTTCAAGTCGGTGAGACTTTACACCGAGGGATGAAACCTTTTGTTCTTTGTCGATAAGACCAGATGCACTCGCCAAGACATCTCTCCACTGCAAAATTTTCTCACTGAGATGTATATCTTTATCAGTGGTCGGTAAGACACAAAGCATTTGACAAGACAACACACTAAAGAAACAACTCCTACCGAAGTGTTTGCTCATTCCGCGCTAATCGGTAAGACATGAAGAATTCGCCGAGACTTCTCCTCAAAGAAAAGTCTCCTGCCGATATGTGTATCCCTCTGTCGCCGATCAGTGAGACATAAAGATCTCACCAAGACCTCATTCCAAAGAAGACCTTCATGCCGATGGGGAAACTTTTAGTTGCCGGAACAATGATTAATGTCTTGCTGATAGGTACCCGCATGTGAATTCCAATTGTTGTGACATCCCTGAGGTCTTGTCGATAGGCAACACAGACATATATTAACAAAATGCATTATGCCAAACTAACTGAGTGATCCCTTTCAAATGAGATCTTTGTGAAATGGCATTAGATGCATAACCTAACCCTCAATGCAAAAGTCCATTTGGCCCTTATGAACATCTGAAACATAACCCATCCTGCCTCATTGAGCCCGTAGGTGAAAATCGGGTAACATTTTTGGTGACCTTTGCTGGATGTTTGCCTGCTAAACACAGTTTCTAGTAGCCTAGGCCTATCCATTAGTCACAAAGTCATTTGGAAAACTCAAGATCAGACTTGGAGCAACTTTGTACATGAATACAACACATTGTTACTCGAGAAACAAATCGCTTAGATAATTTATTGAAAATAGGAAAAACTATTGAATGAAAACTACTTATTTTTGTTGAAAAAAGACTTAGGGAATTGAAACAACAACTAAACCTATTCTAACCTAAACTAACCAGCAAAGAAGCTAGTTAAATAAAACCATTCACCAAATCTGTGAAATAACTACCCCTATTGACTAATAAAAGATGAATTGCAAGTTGATGACTTGCAGACAAAACATGACAAAAGAGAGAAAATGCCCATACTAATTGCAGAACACTTGGAAAGACAAAGATAAATCCACTTACTATTTCAAATTGATTGCAAAAACTAATGTTTACAAATGGATAAGTGGATATATCCTGTTGTTCCAATGTTGTAACTGTATCAAATTTTTCTGGAACAATAGCACACTCTGCTCTCCTTGGTGCTTTGTTAAACAAATATTTAATTGAGCATCCTTTGGAAAGGATAAACTCCTTGCTCTTAATGCTGATTTGCTTGTAAAAATCTACTTCTTCTCTGTCTTGCACAATGGTAATCTCATTTGAATGAATTAGCTCAGAGGTCAAGTAAATGTCCACTTCATTCACCCTATCAAATTGGTCAAATGTTGTCAAGTCATGATTGTCTTGGATTTTCTGCATATTGATCAACACACCACCATCAGATTCCTCAGTATGTGGATCAACATTTGGCATTAGGGGTTGTATCATAAATTTCCCTTCAGTTCCCTCCATAAAATCAGGAAACTCATCAAGTAAATCAGTAAGGCCTTGAGGTCCAGGCTCTTTTTCATTTGATATACTGATATCTGCCTGATGCGATTCACTAAAAGGTCGTTTATAATCCAAGCTTGAAATGAAAATCTCTAGGTCATCCCAGAACAAATCCTCATCATTTTTCATAGTACCGATCCCTTTAATGATAAGAGGACTATTGTTTTCCTCAGGACGACACTCTTGAGGGAAGAAATTTTTTTGTTCTGTTGCATCTATATGTTGTTCACACTTTATAGGTTTAGAAATAGATAGCTTAACATCAAGTCCTGAACAAAAACCCTCTATTATACTTGAGAACATGTCTTCTCCAAGTTCATGGTTAGCTTTCTCATGCATAAGATACCCTACATCAACTTCATGTTTTTTTCTTTTAATATTTAAAGGAGTACTCATATCTTTCAAAACATACTTTTGTTGATCATGCTCATCTTGATGGAAGAATGCCTTATCATTGGTGTTACCACCTTTTTGCTGTTGAAACCCTATCACTGATGGTTGTTTAGACATGCTTTTTCCAACCTCATTATCAAAACCAGAAAGTTCAGAAAATAAATTAATCAAGGTTTCATCACTCTATTCAACAAAACTAGGAAGCTCATTAGATGGATATGACATAACTCCACATTCTGCTGTCATTTCTTGTTTAGAACTCTGTTGTCCTAACTGGCCCTGTTCATCAATCACTTGTAACAACCCTAATTTTTCATTTTGAACTTCATGCTCAAATGTATCAATACCCAAAAGAGTTTCATCTACCTCAAAAACTTCTTTTATCTTGTCACTAGGCTAACTTTGTAATTGAAAAGGCTGCTCTTGAGGGATAATGGACTAAGTTTCCTCAACTACAAGCTTTTGCACAGGATGAAAACTCCTAATTTTTGGAATTCCAAACTTAGGGAGCTTAATTGAATAATTATAAGACTTACTTTGTTGATCTTGCTGACTGGTTAGAATAGTCAAGGATTCTTCGGAACAAGTGTCTTCTTGTTGCTCAGTCCTTTGCTGCTGCAATTGATAACACTTAATGGCTAAATGCAAAGGATTCACATTCTTAAGCTTCTCCCTGAGGATTAAGTTATCTTGATCAATAAGTTGCTCCTCCTTTGCTTTCTTTTCGACAGAAGTTTCATTCTATTTAAAGCCTGGAACATTGAACCTCTTGTAGTGAAGCCCTTCTTCAAAGAAGGGATTTGAAAAGGAAGCAGCTGATTGGGGCATTTGAGAAAGTTTCTCTTCAGGAGAGTTAGACTGACTTTGTTCAAATTCTTGTACTAAATGGGATCCTCTTTGTGTCTCAACTTCCTGCTGATGAATATAAGCTTGATAAGCAAGCTCCTCCTGCTGCCTATTGACCTCCTACTGATTTTCAATTTCATCAAACTGCTTTTGGAAATATAAAGACATATTCTCTATACTCATTTCATCTAAATTTTGAGGCTCATGTGAAGAATAAATTTGCCGATTGGAGATAAACTAACCCTCCTGGGGTTGTTGATGAGCATAAGAATTCCGCTGTTGAACTTGTGTAGGGGTGGGTGGGTAGGCCAATTGAGCTTGCTGGTAACTCGCTGCTACATAGCTATTTTGAGTAAAACTAGCGGTATTGTTAATAGGGTATGACTAATGAAAATATGCAGGCACCATACCTTCATGAAATGGTGAATGGTAAGACATACTATCATGAAACCAACACTTAGACTGCTGAAACTAGATACTTCAAGCTTGGAGTCGCCAGGTATGTTAAAAACTTTCCTCCAAAGGCAGAAAATACTGTTGTACACACCAAATGACAGTAATACATGGTACAAAAGGGACTGACATAGTCAGTTCTTTGTTCCACCAGGCGTGCCAAAAACTGTTATCAACTGAAGTTGCACCCTTGTTGAACCTGATGTTCAACACCTTAGTGTAACATGGGAATACCTCTAAAGATGTGGGTTTCTTTTAAATAGAGGTCAACCTCTGGAGAAGGCTGGCTTCCTTTGTGCCATCACCTAAAACAACTGATTTTGAAAGGAAAAGGGAGAAGGAGAACACATGAAAATGAAAATTAAATCCTATGGTGATGTACCAAAATGATAGGAACAATGAGATACTTTGATTACACTTGAATACTGATGATGAACATAAGATTACACATCAAATCTGTATAAGCAATGCATTAATATGTCACAACAGGTTTGATTCACACACTTTTTCTAGAGAGGAGATTAATTTTCACATACTATAATCCATATGTGATTGTGTAAACACAGTTTGTGATTTGTATAATGATGCTTTTGCAAAGGAAGGCATGAAAACACAAGATAAAGTCATGAAGGAATAAAATAAATTCACAAAATAACTTGATTATGAACCTAAAATGCACAACACTTTGCAAGAACAAGATGGAAATCCGAACATCAATAGTCACCAAGGAAAACTTTATATATCATGCTCCAAAATGAGTTACAGAAGTTTGCTAATTTGAGAGAGGACTGCAGAAGTCACAGACTTCATAAAAGCATTAGGAGAACTTCCTACAAAGAGGCAAAAAAATGCCTAATATACAAAAGTGTGTCGGCCCCTAGGGCTTACAAAAAATCCGTCTTCAAAAAGAATTTGCCTTTAGATCTTTTCATGTAGTTAATGTTGTGTTCGATTGAATCCTTGTTGTGCATGTCAGTGTGAAAGATCACCCCTAGGAGAAGCTTTTAGATCTTTTGCAGCATTAACCTCTAGTCCTCGTGTCCCTCTCGAACCTCCTTGCCGAGTTGCCTTGAATGCTTCTGAGCTTAGAACAGATCCATGTTGTTTTCACTCTATTGACCTTCTTCGCATGGGGGAGTCAAACAGTCAAGTTTTCAATGGTTCATCTTTGGATCCTTTAGATTGGTCGAGCATACTCCACGTAAGATTCCCGGGTGGTCAAAGGTCGTTCAAACTAGATCACATGTCGGTGAGACACTAATCGTGTCTCCCCAATGGGATTAGACCTTGTAGCAACATTCAACAAGACACACAATGGTTGGAAAGAGCTCATATCGAGCTTCAAAAGTCATACTGATATCCTTTTTCCATTGGTGGGTCCATCATTATCGGCAAGACCAACATCAGTTGGGGAGACGTCACTGTGAGCCACCCTGAGTTCATTTTGTATCGGCAAGACCTTATCGGGTCGGCAAGACATCACGACAAGGCTCAGAATCCTTTGGTGAGCTCATTCTTTATGTCAGGGAGACCTTTGTCAGTCGGGAAGACCTTGTGGCAATATCACTCCATTCTCCCCGGGCTTATTTCCTTTCGGTGAGACCTCTTCGTTTTGGGGAGACCTTACCCCGAACTCACCCCTGTTGCCAAGACATCACTGGGTTGGCGAGACCTTTCATTGAGGACTCCCTCTTTCACCTGGACATTTTGGAGTTGCCCAGACACTTTTTCGAATGCATTTTTTCTCCCCGAAGGCACATCCTATCAATGAGACATCTCCTAATCGCCGAGACCTCATGGCGATTAAAACTTGCTTTGCCGATGCTGTTTTATTTCAGCAAGAGTTCACCTTTTTGGTGAGACTTTTGCTGAATACATCCTTCTCTCAACGAGATCCTTCCGATGATGCCTCTGTTCACTAAGACTCCGATGGATCGGCGAGACCTTATGCCGATATTACCTCATGTCGGCGAGACATCTTTCCTTTGCCAAGACATTTCGCCGAAGTCTCTTCTTTTCTCCGAGAGATCATTTTACTTCGGGGAGACCTCTCATAGTTGGCAGGACATTATGACGAAGGGATAACCCTTGGGCGAGCTGAGACCACTTCGGCAAGACCCCTTCAAGTCAGTGAGACTTTACACTGAGGGAAGAAACCTTTTGTGCTTTGTCAGCGAGACCAGATGCACTCGCCAAGACATCTCTCCCCTGCAAAAGTTTCTCATCGAGATGTATATCCTTATCGATGGTCAGCAAGACACAAAGCGTTCGGCAAGACAACACACTGAAGACACAACTCTTTCCGAAGTGTTGGCTCGTTCCGTGCTAGTCGGTAAGACATGAAGAATTCGCCAAGACTTCTCCCCGAAGAAAATTCTCCTACCGATATGTGTATCCCTTTGTCGTCGGTTGGTGAGACATAAAGATCTCGCCAAGACCTCATTCCGAAGAAGACCTTCATGTCGATGGGGAAACTCTTAGTCGCTAGAATAATGATTGATGTCTTGTCGATAGGTACACGCATGTGAATTCCAATCGTTGTGACATCCCTGAGGTATTGTCGATAGGCAACACAGACGTATATTAACAAAATGCATTATGCCAAACTGACTGAGTGATCCCTTTCAAATGAGCTCTTTGTGAAATGGCATCAGTTGCATAACCTAACCCTTGAAGCAAAATTCCATTTGGCCCTTATGAACATCTGAAACATAACCCATCCTGCCTGGTTGAGCCCGTAGGTGAAAATCAGGTAATAGTTACCTTGGCTTGTCCTCGTGTGATTGCATTGATGGGTGTGTTGTCTTGTTGCTCTCTTATTTTGATAGCATTGATTTGATGTGAGGTAGTGTTGACATCATGGTGACAATTTTCAATTGCAATGATGTTTTGTTCATGTTCAATAGTGTTATCATTGGTTGAGTTATCATTTGCAATAAGATCTGTTTTGTCATGAGTTGGATCATCAACCACCTCAATATGCAGAATGGTGGTGTCATAGGCATAGTTTATGTTTTTTTCCTTGGTATTTGATGATGAAGACTCTCCTTTCTCATAGTTTGGTAGAGGGTTCTTGAACGCCCCATAATCATTTTTTGTTTGAGGTCCTTCTATAAATATCATTCTGTTGTGAATTAGATCTTGTATCAAGTGCTTCAACTGCATGCAGTCATTGGTTCCCAATTTTTTGGCTCTTGTAGTGTTATGACCTTAGCTGCAAGAATTTCTTTCAATGCGGATTCCAATGATTGTCCTAAAGGAGTGAACCTTCTTCGATTTGAGGATGTTCAATATGATAGCGTTCTAGATCCAACATTACCTTGACTGTTGCCTTGGTTGACATTCTGGTTGTTTTGGGTGTTGGGTGGATCGTTGTTCTGATTAGTTTTGGTGGCAACTATTGTTAGGTTGAACATAGGTTTTATATTTTGGTTTTCAACTGCACCGTCGTTGTTTCCTACATTATTGTTTCGTTGCCAAAACTTTGGTTTTTCATTATTGTTGTAATTTTTAGAGGAGTTTGATGAGTTATGTTCATTGTATATCTTGATGACTCCTCTCTTGACTAAAGCCTCTTCAATTTTAATCCCGTTTTCAATCAATTTTTTTGAAGGTTGGGGGACATTGCAATTCCAATCTATAACTCATCTCATCATTGAGGTTGTCAATAAAGATTTCTATCTTTTCCTTTTCAGGTACGAGACGAGAATATCATGCAAATAGCCTTCTCCATTTTTGCAAGAATACAAGGAATGATTCACCCTTCTTTTGTTTCAAGTTACAAAGATCTTTCATGGTGATGTCATATTGGATGTTGTAAGAATATTGGGTGATGAACTTGTTGACTAATTCCTCAAAGGTGTTAATTGGTGGAGTTTGGAAAACCATTCAAGGAATTGTCCTCCTAAGCTACGTGGAAATAATCACATCAAGTAAGTTTCCTCATAGGAAAATTTGAGACTCATGGTTCTAAATTCCCTCACATGATTAATGGGATCAGTTTTTCCATTGTATTTTCCATACTTAGGGAATTCCAATGTTTTGGAAAGGGAATCGTGTGAATACTTTGATCAAAGGGATATGGACAGATGTCTTGGATCAAGTATCATTTTGAAGTTCCCCTTTGCATTTCAAGAATTTTTTGTTGGAGATTCTTTACTAGATGAGTCAAGGAAACTAATTGTTCAGGATCATTTTCAAGTTTTTTGAGAGGTGCATTTAGTTGATTTACATCAAAGTCTTCCGGTAATTTAGCACCTTGTTTAGCTAACATAAGGAGGTATTTTTCCGCATTTCTTTCAAAAAAATTCTAAACATTTGTGGAAATTGGGGTCTTGATGAACATGTTGAATATCTTCTTCGGTTACTTCTTCCCCTTTAGTGTTGTTGAGTCCGCATAAAGGATTCTCTTCAGCCTCAACCGCCATGGTGTTTTGTGTTTCACTATTTTGAGTTTCAGTGTTTTGAGTCTTAATGATTGGAGTTTCAATGGTTGAAGCTTTAATGTTTGGAGTTTCAATGTTTGGCTCTTTAATGTTTTGATTTTTGAGTCCTTTTTCATTGAGCTTTTTTTTTTTGCAACCTTGTTTGAACAGGCATACAAGTGTTATGGTTTAGACTAAACTTTGATCTAAGTTTTGAAAAAGTACCAAGGATTACAACAAAGTCAAATAGAATGCAAAATTCTAATGAGACTAAGCTTGTTTTGACTATATAGCTTTGTTTCATGATGAGAGGATCATAAATCCTGATGATGAAACTAGGCTTAATAATCAAAGGTGTGATAAATTTGATGATTTTGGTACTTTGAGATGTTAGATCTTGGTCTAGGTTAAAGAATTCCACTTGTAGAGGTCTATTTTAACAAGTTTAGATTCTAAGGTACCTAAGGAATGATTTTGGACTTGAGAAAGTTTTGAAATTTTGAGTTCAAACCATGAAACCAGAGACAAATTTTCTTCCTATACAAGATACTCAAATCTTTGGAAAAGTCTTGGATTTTGACAATAGTAAAATGAGTACAAGTTGGGATTGTTATTTGAAGCTCTTTTGTAGAAATTGAAAACCAACCTCTCTCTAAATTCGTAGAGTGTTGAGAGACGTTTTTTATGTTCTCTTGGATTAAGAACCTTGGACTTGGGTTTCCATATTTTAATCTTTCATGAAATCATTTGATAAAGCACATGTTTAGACTCTGTTGTTACTTAAGGAATGGTTAAACACTGCTAAGGATTCCCAGGATGAGACTGACTATCAGATAGGAGATGAATCTAGGTCACTAGTTTTGTGGTTTGCAAACTACACCAAAATAAAGGCAAACTATGCCAAAAAATAAGCAAATTGGGCCAAAACAGAGGTAAACTGTGCCAAAACAAAGGCAAACTGTGCCAAAACAGAGGAAAACTACGCCAGAACATAGGTAAACTATGCCAAAACAAAGGCAAATTGTGCCAAAATAGAGGCAAACTACGCCAAAAACAAGGAAAACTATGCTAGAATAGAGGATAATTGCACTAGAAAAGTTACAAGATGTGCCAAATTGGGAGAATAAGACCATTTATTTGAAGTTTGTTTGATTCTTCAGATTTTCCAGTTAGAGACTTGGTTGTTTTGATGAATGTTTTTCTAAATCAAGGTTTTCACTTTCAACATGTGATGTTTGTGATTGAAATTGGTTTTGAAAACACTTTGATAAAGACACATCAAGTAATGTACAATCCTAAGGCTGTGAAAGACTGTATTCTTTTGGATTCCACGCGGGTTTTATGCCAACTACACGTATTCTTTGCGGATGAATTCAAAAACTTGGCCACACAAGATCCCCCTTACAATTCACTTACTTCTCAGGTCAAACAAACTTCCATCCCCCATAAAAATCCCATGGCAGGCTGATCATCTCTACTAAAAACTGTGAGAATGTGGATGCCTTTGCAATGATCGTTGCTGCACCAAAGAATAGATAAATATTTTTGGCCAAACTATAACAAGGGTTCTAGTACATCAAAAATTCCATTCGTAGGGGATAATCCATACAGCGAGAGACCATTGTTGCCCTTCTTGTCAAAACTATCCTCGTGATACTGGCCTTTGTTCCAGTATCCACATTTATATACTAGCTGAAAGTCGCTTGGCTTTAGCGTGCTACCGGTTGGGTTATTCCCTTGGGTGATTACTTTTTCCCACAAGGCAGGCCCTCTAAGATAAAAAAAAGCAAGCAAGTATACCCATAGTTTGATCACTTTTTATTCTGCATGAATAAAGAGAGAACACACGCTATATACTCCACTCACACTCACAGATAAACATGAATGGGTTTGGATTTTTGGTCACCTAGTTAAGGGGAGAGAATATGTCTACCATCCATTAAGCATGAAATACATGGAGTTCTTAATCCTTTAATTAAGCTATGTTCCTAACTTAACCAAAAGGAAACAATTAAATCACTTTCAGCCCCTGCAATATGTCAGTAGTTTATGTTTGAGTCTTTGACAGCGAATCTGGGAAACTTGCAAGACAAAAACACAGAGTATTAGCTCTCAGATTTAGTGAAAAATAATGAAACTGCAAAATGTGCCAGAACAGAGACAATATGGGCCAATCTAAAAGCAATATAAGCCAGAAAAAGTGTCGTTTGCACCAAAAGTCTCACGTCTGAATCTATGAACATAAATTTTTTAGAATGTTAAAAAATGGGGTAGGGCCCCACGATGGGCACCATTTTGTGTGTGTGAAATGTGGAAAGTTAGTATCAACACAAACCTTAATGAAATGAATTATATTAAAGATTCAAAGCAAATAAGCTACCCTAAATTATAATTTAATGGATCTTTCAAGAACGTCTCATTGTCCTCTATTCTTAATGTTTCCTTTAACCTCTTGGCCCTTAGATTTCTATGTGTACAAAGGCTATTAGAATGACACTTAAGAAACGAGATTAGTATTTAACATGCAAGCTAATTAAATTCCTACATGAAACTAAATGGTAAAAATGATGATGGATATTATGATGAATGATGCGTGACTATGATGAATGGACAAACGGTGGTGGATACTATGGCGGTGATCTATATGATTCTATATATGATTCTACATATGTTCAAATGCAAACTCTAATTATACTAATCTAAAATGCAACTATGATGCAAAGGATGACATAAAATGCAACTATGAAGCAAAGTGTTAGTCTAAGATCTAACTATGATGCAAAACATGATATAAAAACTAATTATAAGACTCCAAAGTGCTCCCAAGCTCAAACAATAAACCTACATGATAACTCTATTCAAAAGTCGATTGCAAAATACAATGTCAAAGGGTTGTATTTATAGCCTTTTCCAAGCATCTGGTGAGGTGGCAATGATCAATGGTCTAGATTCAAACAAGAAGAATGGATGGTGGAGATGAAAAGAATCAAGATGTTGTCCCCTTGACCAAAGACAACATGCCATTTGGATGGAAGACTCAGGTGTGGGAAGAAAAGACCATGTGTTTGAAAATTGGTGGAAGATAATTCTAATTAAATTAGAATTATTTAATTTCATGTGACCTTGGTGAGGTGGCATGAAAAGTTGTAGATAATTCTAATTAAAAATTAGAATTATTAGAATGTCCCCTTGACCAAGGGCAACATGTCAAATGGATGGGAGAATCAAGTGTGTGAGGAATAAGCTATGTGTTTGAATGCCAAATGTGTGGGAGAATCAAGTGTGTGAGAAATACGCCATGTGTTTGAATGCCAAATGTGTGGGAAAATCAAGTGTGTAAGGAATAAGCCATGTGTTTGAATGCCAAATGTGTGGGAGAATCAAGTGTGTGAGGAATAAGCCATGTGTTTGAAAATAATTCTAATTTAAAAATTAGAATTATTTAATTTCATATGACCTTGGTGAGGTGGCATAAAAAATTGTAGACATGTGCTTGAATTCCTAATCTAAGATTAGTGAAACTTAATTAAATAAAACAAACTTTAGAAATTCGTTTATTTAATTAAATTAGAAGAACATGATTTTTTTAGATTTGAAAAATTAAAGGATATGAACAATATAAATAAATTGTGAATTTATTGATACGTAGTCGAATATTAATTAAATAAGTAGTATTTAATTAATTAAATGTTGTGACCAATTTTAGGTGTATACACCAACAACTTTGCAAGTGGAAACGAGAGTCTCAGATCCACCACCAGAGGACCCCAAAAGTTGAATAGGAAACCCTATAAGGGACTTATACACCCCTTGGCATCTATGTCCTCCTAAAGTGGTTGAAACCAACTTTTTCGGGTAGGTACATATCACTTTATGTACACTTCCCAAATCTGTCTGCAAACTATTGTTTCAATCTATGCATTGTTGAGATCTTGCAATTTACATATTAGGTCACATAGTCTAATTAGGTTGATCAAGGCTAATCAATTCCAATCCACTTTCAAATCCCTAAAAATGCATATCTAGGTCTGATTGACTTACCTTTATGGTTGAAAGTCAATCTATTCACCTTGTTGATTTGCATTCTAATGTACCTTTGAAAAAAGACAAATTGATCTTAGGGTTTACACATTTAACTTTAGGACATCCTTTTTCTTATGTTATAGAAAGTACAAGAGAAATTAAGACAACTTAATCTCCTAAAACTAATCAAATTTTTAAAAAATAAATTTGTGAAAATCAAAAAATAAAACAAATTTTGTCTAAAAATTTATATAAAAAATAAAAATAAAACAAACTTATTTACATTATTCTTTAAAATATTTAAAAAAAAATCAATAATCTACATAATACCTATAATATCCATAAACAAAACAAATAATCTAAAATTAATATTATTTAATTTATACTAATAATTAGCATTTTTCCTTATTAAATGTTATTATCCATATAGTTCTCTTAATAGTGATGTTTACTAATAATATTTGTCACTTGTTGAAGATGGTTATAGTGTAATGGAGATATTTAAGGTGTCTGCTATGCAAAACTACAAAATATTTTGGGTTTGATCCATTAACTCATTTAAATTGTTGCCACATAAAATAAGTGGTAATTTGTAGTTTCATCAAGTAAATTAAGCCATAACAAAATCACAGTGTATCTCTATTTTTATAGATTTCTTGGTGGTAATCTGCAAGCTGTATTTTGAAGTTTCTTGAGTGGGTGATATTTTGAACTCTCATCAAGATTTTATTTTATGGGTGATGCAGCAGGTGTTTGGTAGCATAAAGATTCTGAGATTTGATCTCCATCTCCCTTCATTGGATCTCATTCTTCAAACGGTATTTACAGGTAATATTTTAATTCTTGCTGTTGGGTTATAACTCAAATTTGGAGGGCTTCTGCAAACCTTTTAACCTCATTTTTCTTTGCCATTCTTTACAGGAAACTGCGCGCCTTGCATAATGGCGGGTTTGAGTATCAATGATATGCAGGAAGAAAATGCACAGCTGGAAGCATGTGTTGAACGAATAGGAAAGGAATTATCAGACTATGAGAGCTTAAAAGTCATGAGATTAGAAAACAAAGATTTGAGACAGACTCTGGAGGCATTAAAAAGGCAATTGTCTGTATTTGAAACCATGGATTTATATCCGGAAAAGCACAAATCCTTGGTGGATTTAGCTGTGAAGGCTTACTTGGCAAGGACTGTGGGTAAAATACAAACCAAGAGTGCTCTTCGGCAGGAGAAAGGTAAGGCACCCATGAATTAGGGAACGGTTCTTTTCGGAATAGCCCTCTTCTGGCTGTGGATTAAAATGTAGAATACTGGAGTTATTGCTTTTCAATTCAAATTCGTGCTTGGAATCCTGTCATATAATGCTAATCTGTATTAAGCATGGGACTGATGCAAATCTTTTATCAGACCCATTTATTGAAACCGTTGATTTCAGAATATTTCTACAGCAAATGTTAGCAGAATAGAATAGACTTTAGTCATGGAAACTTTTTGTTTGACCTCGATTTTGAGGTTCCATCTCCTAAAACCTTGATTATGGTCTTGTGAAGAGTTTATGTAATTCTAACCATGTTGATGGTTCTGAGTTTGTGATTATGGTCTTGTCTCTGTGTCTGTAAATTCTAAATATCATAATAGTGTTGACTATGTTTCAGGGTTTGCATAATACATGGTAATTCTGTATTCAAGCTCTTTTGTACAATCTTGACAAAATGTCATGGTGGGTACTGGCTGTTGAGAGTATTTTGTTTGTGGGTTTCCTTAAAAGGTTATTTAGAATGATTTTGTCACGTACAGCAACCTATTTTAAGTATGGATAGAATTTTTGTTTAACAGTGTGTCTGCCCTGCCACTTCTGCTATTGAAAATAGATTAGAACTTCTTCACTGAATCTTTTAGACTCTTTAAAACATGTTCTAAAAGTTCCAATATAAAGATTGCTAGCTTCAAGAACAAATAAAATTATCATAATAATTTTGATGCATTTCAATTCATACTGTTCTTCAAAATAACTTTTCATTCTTGATGGGATTGATTCAGTCTTTGAAAAGAATAGGGGAGAAGATCTAGTAGTTGAGCACCCTAACTTCAAGCTTCTCAAATCTTATGTGGAAATTTCAAATCACTCTAATTTTTTACAGCAGCTTATTTGGCAAGTCTCCTGATTATAATTAAGGTTTCAGGGTCACATCATCAGTTTTTAATCATATTTAGCAGCTTATTTGGCAAGTCTCCTGATTATAATTAAGGTTTCAGGGCCACTATTTTCAGTTTTTAATCATATTTAGCAACAGATTTAGTAAGAATTGGGTAGTTTTTTGAAGAAGCAGAAACTCTACGCATCCGTCCTGGCTGGAAAAACTTTTATTTTGCGTACAAGCACGTACAGCATCCAAACCGTATCTACAATTGTGACCTGAAACAATTGAATTCCAACACCGATCTAGAAAGGAAAATGCACAACCTTCAATTTCAGTTGCAAACTAGTGTTAACAACATGGAGGTTTGGGTTTTACTAGTCACTTTCTCATGGCATGTCCACCTTGATTCTGGGTGGATATGTTACCATTTTCAGTCTAGTTGGTATGATTTTTCCACAGTTTATGACGTAAATTTGAGTGAGTTTTTTAATTAACTATGTATGAGTTTTAATCGACGTTTTGAACCACATTCAGTGGTTCATCAGGAAGAAGAGTATAATGAACCACTGAGTGTGGTTCGAAACATCGATTGAAACTCATACACAATTAATCCAAAAGCTCACTCGAATTTATTTCTTGTCTAGTTGGTGGTGTTGGTGGTGCTTGGTGCCTAGTGTTGCATGATGTCTTACAATCAAAACTTAGGTGGTCATTTTAGTGCAATGACTATTACACTCAATGGGTACTCCATGAGAGATGAATCATAGGTTTTGGCGAAGTTATCTTAGGAGAGCTAGGCAAGTGTGGTAACCTTAGTTGTAAATAACGCTTTAGAACAATGAGATGGCCTTCAAGGATGGGATAGGTCTTCGAGAAGCTATTGATGTAACCAATGACGACTTCATATCAAAAAGATCATGGAAAGGTTGCTCCTAGATGAGTGAAGTGATGAAGATGATCATGCCCTACTCAGTGGTGATGCTACAAATACTCAATATATTGGTCTAGGATAAGGTTTGAGGAGTTGGTGATTCCTAGGCCAAACAAGATGGAGTATTATATACTTATAGCCCATTTCATAGGGCTTCCTATATTTCAACCAAAGTGGGTCCATAGCTTGACAATGGATGAAATTAAATGAATGGTTTTAATGGTGTATCTTTAACTATTTTCAAGTTCCTTTCAATGTCAGCTCTCTATTATGAATTTTGATCAAGAAGCCAGCAGTCTTGAGAAGTCTTGTCTCCTTAAAAAGCTCATTTAGACTATCTACCTTCAAATTGTTTTCATATTAGATATGAATATCTTCATAAGCAACACAATCAAAGATGAAGTGCCTTTCAGTTTCAACCACCCCTTTGTTGTAGAAAATACAGGTTCTTTGGTTCATATCCTCACAAATAAGAATGTGATCTTACTCCAATTTTTAGTGAATACATCTGTAAACTACACTTTTTATAATTTCTAAAGTATTAGTCTTTTATATCAACATATTTATCTTTAGAAAAATCTATATATTCAAGTATTAGTATTTTATATCGATATATTTATCTTTAGCAAAATTTATGTAAAAGACATCAAGAGATATCAATATCAAACATCTATTTTACTTAAACACAAATCTAAGTAAAAAATAGACTATTGAGAATGATATCTATGGACAATTTTGCATAGATTTTTTTTAAGGATAGATAGACTAATTTAATTAAATTTTATTTAATAACAAAAAATTTAATATAAAATATATTAAATTTATTTTATTAATAATTTATTCTTAATCAAGATCACAAGTCGATGTTGTTGGTATTGGCATAGTGTAAAGGTTTAAATGAGGTGTTGTTGTTCTTGCCACCAAGGTTCAAATCTCATTGGGGTGTTATTGTTGAGTGTTTATGTTGGGGATGAGGTCTCATTTGTGATCTCATTGAATCATAACTCCAAGTCAAAAGCATTTAGAGTTTGATATATCAAATTTAGACAACTCTCAAACACTTAGGAACCACTTCATTATTTTTATGACTTTCTATATATACTTAGAAAGATTATGGGTCATAGAACATTTCAAGATTGTAAGGAAACATAAGAGTTATTATCCTCAAATCTAAGAAATTTATGGTGAATGAAATTTTATAATAATATTAAATGATTATTTTTTCAAACATTTATAAAAATACACAAATAATTAGCCTCAAATGCAACTGACTTGCAGAAGAGACAACACAACATCTTCTAACATCTTTTATGTAATTTTTTTTTAAAGATAGATATGCTAGTATAGAAGTCTTAATCACATCTATCTAGCAATCATCAATAGATATAAATATTATTTTATAAAAAATATCTAAATAAAATTGTATTATTTAAAAGTGATTACTATTAAGACAACAACCAATTTAATTAAGATTCATCAAGATTTTATTTTGTTGAACAAACATTACAAAAATAACCAATATTTGAATTGTTCTTTTTAAATAGATGAAACTATAAATTATACCAAATACTTACAAATCACTTCATTATTTTATTTACTTAAAATTTATTTTATTTAATATTATAATTATTTAAAAATTATTTTATTAATGAAAAATACTTAAAATTACATATTAATTTTAATTTAATTTGTTATTTTATTTATGAAATGATAAAATATACTTCCTTATACTATGTATTAAAATACATTTAAAATATCTAAAAAAATTCTTGCTATTTTATTTAATACATGAAATAAAATTTTATTACATCGAGCAGCGATGCAATCTATTCGGTTATGACCGATAATATATTTGAAGAAGTTTCATGGACACTTGGTGTAGTAAAAGAAAAAAAGACTAAATTAAAAGCTTAGTTTACAGTAAATTTATTGCTAATGATTTGAAGAAATGGATTAACTATTCCAGCTTTTCTTTAATGGTGGGTTAAGTAGTATATTGGATTTTATTCTATGTTTGAATATATTTGCTCTTGGCAAAGTTATAGGGTTTGCAGATTGATTTTTTTCTTTTTATAACTAATTAATAAAGCCTATATTGGCTAGTTATGGTGGACATTTAGCTATAGGCTTTTAGGCCCTATATTATCTAAAGATTGAAAAAAGGTTGTGGTATGTAGGATATGAGAGATGCTATTGCAAAGGATTAATTGAGATTGGTTTTACTGTAATGTCAATATTCTAATTCATTCTACATAGAGAATTTATGAATTGATTGTCAAATTTGTATTGTAGAATTTTATTTTAGGTTGTTTTAAGTTGGCATTTCAAATGATCTCAATTAATGTGTGTGATGGGGATTCTATTTTACAAATTATTTTGAATTTATGTCAAAATAGTGGTATGATATAAAGTGTATTGTCTCGATGTGTACTTACTTAAAATGATTAATTTCAATTGTATGTATAGATATAAAAAAGATTTGTATTAAATGTGTCAAATACATCTTCTATTAATAGTCATATACATTTCATACCACAACATATATTTTTTCTAAAACAATATTATATCTACCACTATTGTATTTGTTCTATATCAACCATGCTCAAGTACTAGTCCATTCTTCATTTAATACAATGAAGACCTACAACAACAACAACAACAAAAAGTTATGTAAGGCTCACTAAACTAATAGAATAATAAGATAACTTATTGATAGGATATTCCAAACTTGCATCTTATTCAAATCCTTTTAAGCTTATTACAAGTTGCTTACATTTAATATGTTATGTTACATAAACACTTCTTATAGCCTACTTCTTTGCTCAATCAATGAGGCTTTCAACATAGCTTACATTCTCACTATAATGCCCCCTTCAAACTACAAGATTTTATAATTTTGTTTCAATACTATGATATATATAGAGTCACATTTCATCTCTTCAATTTGATTATCTTTTTGTGCTAGAGTTTTATTTCTTTCTCATGAATAGAGATGTACTCCCTACTCTCTCTAGCTTGCCTTCTAAAATTTGGGAATTGTCATTTTATTTTCTTCATCTTTTGAATCAACCTGCATATTCTCATAAGAGACTCATCATCTTTTTTAAATTACATGAAATAGAATCCTTTAAGCTCCCATCACCCTCTAAAAGATGAATTGTCATGTGACTTTTCTTGGATGGTAATTAAAGACAAGAAAATAAAAAAATTATAACACAAAGATCCAATGTATTAATCAAACCTTTTACCTTTACTTACCTTGCTCCTCTCATTAGGTTGAATTGCAGTGCACCCTTTCTCCACTTGATTTTCTCTTCAAAATGATGATAGCTCATTGTGTCAATAAGATTTGCACCCTTGCTGAAAATGAAAAGTTCAACAATCTATTGACACATGGAAACGTTCTCGAGTTGTGGGTAACTCATTGTGAAAACGAATCTCTAGAGTGAGCTGGTTCTCCGAAAGATGGATCCTATTCTAAGTGACTTTCTGGGAAAAAGGATAGAAGGATAAATTGGATTTAAAATCTAAAACTGAAATTCTATCACCTAAAATATTGACCAACTGTAAGAAGATTCTGATAATAACTCACTCTCACCACCTCTTTAAAATTTGATTCTCACAATCTCACAACACATATAATCCAAAAGTGATTTATGCAAAGGTTTGAAATAAACACAAGGCACAACCTGAACTAGCATGCAACTCCTGCAAATCACTTAACAACAGTAAGACAAGAAAAGGATTCAACAGATTTGAATCACAAGACAAATCAAATTACTATTGCAAATCATGAACAAGAACTGAGAAAGGAAAACTCTGCTATTTTATTGAATGAAGGAGTGAAACTCTCAAAATCTGAGCACAAATAAGTTTACAAGCTCAAAAATGTGTAAGAGCAAGAAACTAATTTGAACTGAGAAAAACATTAAGTTTTTCTCAAGATATATCTCCAAAACCCTAATCCAAGCTCAAGAAAAAGCTCAAGGAAAGGTATCAAAACTGCCTCAAAAGTTTACACCAAAAGCAAAAACACACTTTTTGCAAATACATACTAAAAGGCTTCTTAAAAGAGGCCAAACTATTTTTAAAGCAAAAAAAAAAAAAACACCTTATCTCTCCAGCAGAAATCTCAAATTCAACCCAAGGAAGAAAACAACATCAATCTGCTTAAAATAGCAAAGGAATATAAAACAATTCATAAAATATTGCTTTATTCCTACTTTACAAGATCTGCAGATTTTTTTTTTATCTCACTTTGACCTATTTTTGCAATTAAAGATTTTTTTTTTTAAATCTTTTGCAAAAATTATAAACTTATATCTCCATTTACAATATTGATTTTTCTTAGAAAAAATCATAAAAATAGTGCATATTATCTTCCCATCATAATTGATTTCTATAAAATAAAAAAAATATAAAGATACCTGATTGATTTCTATAAAATCAATTAAACAAATAAAGATGCCTAAGGCATATGCTTATCCTTCTATTCTCCAAGGCATGAATATAAAACACACCTTACCTAAGCCTAGACTCATGAAATATTCGACCAAACATGCCTAAGGACTTAGATAAAATAATGTGAAGATCTCCATAATGCTCGACCTAGGGCATACAAGACATTGAAGGATAAACTTAAGGTATTAATGGAAAGAAAACCCATTTTCAAATTAGGGCATGTGATAGACAAAACTCAAACCAAACCCTAAAAACACATTTCATTTCTCACTTCCAACTTCTAAAGAGAAGACTCTGCCTGGGTGAGCGCCGCCAACCACAAGGGTTTCAGCTGGAAGCTTGGAAACTTCAGATATTTTGCCTTCAACTTGGTCGACCCCCTCCGCAAATCATGGGTAAGTCAATTCTAAATTGCATTATGGCTTTCCTACTATATTTTGAAAAGAAAAAATGGCCATAAGGCTGCAGCTATACACTTTTGATGCATTCATTATGTTCGCATTTCCTGTTTATATGCTCTTCCTCCATGAGGTGCCATGGGAGACATTACTTGGGTATTGTAGGGAGCTCTGCCATAGCTCCACCGTAGACTCATAAGATCTCTTCAGGCACGCGAGGGTAAGCTCGCACTCTCTTTGCATTCTCATTATATTCTACCCTTCAGAAAACTCATCAAAACTTCTCTTTTCGCGAGCAAGATGATCATTAAGGAATAAATATGTGAGCCATTTGTGCAGGCCGCGCCCAATACATGTGCACATTGAGTGTTTTGGAACCCTCTAGGCTCGACCCAAGACCACACTTCACCTCTTTTGTATTATCTACAACAAAAGTTAATGTGGGTATTTCGAAATCTTGAAGAAATTATTCTTATTCCACTGGAGTTCGACCCACCATGATACTCACTTTACTTTGAAATTCTTGTCAAAAACCCTTGCATGGGTAAATGGTGTTCTGGAAGAAATCCATTCATTTTTGTATTTCTGTTGAAAAACCCAACATGGGTAAGCTAGAAATGGCAAGAAATCTGCATTTTGTTTTAAAACCCTCATGTGGGTATTATCTATTCTGAAAGAAGTTCACTTATTTCTGCACTTTCTATTGAAAACCTAACATGGGTACTCAGTATGATTCTCATTTCAATTTTCTGAAGGTACTTGTTATACTTATTTGAGATCTAAAACTCTCATTCTGCTTTAATAGAAGAAACCCAGATGGGTTCTGAAACTCCCTTAAAGAAAGATGATTATGGCAAAAACCCACCTCGTTTAATGAAAGCATTTGTTGTATCATTTCTTGCATTTAGGATGATATTTCTGACAATTGTATCTTCCTGCCTCCTATCGATTTTGAAATTTTTCTTCTTAAGAGCATGAAAAACATACTAGCTATTATGTTTGTTGTCTCTTTTGATGGTAGTGGACACTATGCTGTTTTAAATCTGCCATCAATGTCACTCCTTATCAGAGAATGAACTATCCTTCTCAGTCCTAAGCATGACTGACATACTTTTAATGCTTTTAAATTTGGTGAAATGCCTTTGGTTACTCATTGTCTTATGCTCCATGGAGGACTATCATCCTAGCATTTAGAACATCATTGTCTATAGTTACTAACTGTCCTTTGTTCAATTTGACTACTCCTATGACTCTGACAGTCATGAATTATATTTGTTCCTCTTGTGATGAAAAAATGGCCATTTTTGGTTTCATGCACCCTGAATATATAGTCACTCCTTCAAGTCTTGAAGAGAAAAAATGTGTTCACTATTGCACTTAGCATCTTTGTGAATAGTGTACATTTCTCATTCCCCCTTTGAATACGACTGCCATATACTTGCCTTCTTCAAATACACTATTGCATTCACTTGATTGCATTTACCAAATGCACCTAAAACTTCAGAATGTGCTTCAAGTTCACATTTTAAAATGAGACAATATCAACTGATTTTGATTCTACTATTGGAGATATTGAATAGTCACATTTCTCTGCAACTCCATTCACTAATGATACTATCTGGACTACATTTTGACATTTTGAAAACAACTCTTTATAACAGATTTAAATAAATTCAGTGATATTTTCAGTGCTTTATCTGTAACCATTTGTTATGACTTCAATGCATTTCATGCACATTTCACCTCCTCTTTCTTTTGTTCTTCAAATGACAGTATGATGAGGATGTGATCATAATATCTATATGAAGGATTTTGAAATAAGATCACCTAATTATTATATTCTGAAGCTCATCCATCGTTTCAGTTGACATTGATGATTATAGATGAGGCAATTATATATGCCTGTTTACTTCCTTAAGCGATGAAATACTTATTGATCTTGTATTCCAATTGAGCTCACTGCTTTAACAGTTGAAATGTTCTTATTCCCTTGATGATTATACCTCTCTATTCAACCCTCATTTGATGCTTGAGGGGTAGCATGCCGAGCTCTACCCTTATGGGAGCCCGTTTTTCCCCACATGCTTGGTCTTCAAAAGATAATCAGCTATGTAATGAATTTTCCTATACCTGCACAAGGAAACAAACGATGTTAGCAAAAACAATATATGATGATGATGTTCTCTCCTTTCAGTTCATGTTTTTTTTCCTTCCTTTAGTTGATTCCATGCATTTCGAAGAGTGAATTATATGTCTGTTGGTAGAGCTTGTAGTATAACTCATATCCGAAGCTCTTAATTGACACCCCTCTCAATCTTTTGTAGGAACACTCAGGATCGAAAGCAGGACGGAGCAAGCAACAACGTCCCAACCGAAGATGAAGAATCATGAAATGATGGATATGTCTTCTGCTATTTTCTTTTATTCTTTTACCTTCAACTGTATAGTTTACTTTCTGCAATGAATGGAATTAGCTAAAACCACGACTTGTGTGGATATTTAAATTTTGTTCTTTCATTTCCATTCTGAAAGAAAAGTATTGAAATGCAATTTGTTGTACTTGTCATTTGCATTCTCGCAATCAAATGAACATATTGTAATGTGAATCATTTTATGAAATAAACGAAAGCATTCTGTTATGCTTTATCATTTGTATATTCAGTTTTGTGCTCCATTTGATTTTGCAAAAACATGAGTAATACTTCTGAAACTCAATTTCTCAAACACTTGCATAACTATCACTTGATAAATGATGAATAAAGTGCAAACAACACTTAAAACATATGTAGAAATAACTGTAATTTTCACTTTCAAATATAATAGTATTTAATCAGCTCCACCAATTGAGTTGTAGTGAAAATTTGGTGTTACAATAGTTGGAGTGTAGATTGTTCAAAAATAAAAATAATAATGGTAAGATGGTGTATTTTAGTTCTCAAATGGACAAAATATATAGAATATAGAATTGGATGAGAAAATGAGATGAGAGGCCTCCGATTTATAGATTTTTAATGAGGAAAGTGTGTTGGAGAATGTCAAGATCAAAGAGCTTGGATTGATAACCTTACACAAGTGAAAATATGAGCACAATAGTATGTCTATCAATATACACATGAGAGTGTATAATGCAATGAGAAACCTTACATCTATAGGCAAGGTGGATGAGGTAGGAAGATAGGATAGAACAACTGACTAACCCTCCAAAGATGGGACATTTGTGAGCTCACTTGACAAGTGTGTAAACAAGTGTCAATAAGTGTCTCAAGTGATGAGGACGCGTCTTAATTCTATGAAGTGAGACAAAAGAAAAAGAAACCTAAGTAAACTTAAGCTATGAGTGTGAAAAGGTCAATCCTAGAAAGGTGATTAGCTAACTAGGTAAATAATGACTCTATTTACATTAACACCCCCCTTAAGTGCAACTTAGGGAGAAATGTATACACTAATGATGAGTCTCAACTACTAGGCCATGTTAGGTACTCATGTACAAATATCTCACAAAGTGGAGTATAGGAGAAAACCTCTATGGGAAACAAAAACCCCTCTCCAAAAGAGAAATGATGCAATGAAATAAAATGTACAAGTGAAGAAGATAGTAGGACTCATGATGACCCCCCAAGGACTACAGAATGCTGCCACAATAGTGGTTTACACTTTCTAGGAGATTGATTTTTGCTAAAATCACATATTTTAGAAAATATAATGATTTAAGCCTTGAAAAGTTCCATTTAAAGTATTCCAATTGAATAGGGTTTGATCAAACCACCTTAGACCAAAACCCCTTGGATAGAACCACCGCTATTTTTAAACCATACCTATGAGTCTCCTTTACACCTATCAAAATGCTAATAAAACCACTTTTGATTTACCTTTTGGGGATCAAATGAATTCATTTAATATTTTATTTTTTTTAAGTATGTATTCCTTATTATAAGCTTCCAAAAAGTATAATTTTAATTAAATTTAATTTGATTATTATATTTATTTTTATTTCTTGTGAATGTAGGTTTTCACCAAAATCAAGCTCTTTGTTTGCACATGTGGAAAAATAGAAGATTATCAAAATAAATAAATAAAATGAGTGCACAGGATATTGGAGTCCTTGATCCAAAAAAATAATAATTGAATTTCGATACATAAAAAAAGTTATGCATTATCAGCTATGTCTAAATTGTAATTGGTTTTAACTTTGAAATTTTATTAAGAAAAAAATTCAATAAAAAATATCTAACCAAGTGGAAGCACTATATATCGAGTTACAAATCTAAATTCAAAATTAAATTTTATCCTTCATGGAAAAAAAAGTTATGTGTTATACGGTGGCGTCACTTTTTAAAAATCTTGTTTTCTAAAAAAACTAGTTTTGAGGGAAATGGAAAAAGTGCAATCTGATTGAAAATTTTTGAAAAAATATATTTAGAATCTGAGAAAAATGTTACAAAACTCTAGTTTGCATCATCTTCAAATTCCTCACAGTTTAGCAGCTATAGGTGCGAAAGTGAAGATTTAGTTAAAAAAATTATTTAGGTGTCAGTTTGGCCAAAAATTGTAAACCACTATTGTGGGATCACCTATATCACATAAGTATATGAAATATTCCCCATAAGATAGAGACTATGGAGCCCCCCATAATATCATATAACTTGCAGTGCTAAGTGATGCTTGAAGAAGAATGTGGAATATGATCCATGAATGTTGAACAACATTTATTTCCCATGGAAGAAGATGAAATATAGATATGTGCATGAAATATTCCCATGTGAGAAGAATAAAAGTCTGAATAATGCACAATATCCAAAGACAATGGTGAAATCTCTAAAAGTTTCTCAAATACTCCACGTGAAGGAACTGATGTAGAACAAAAACCAAAGATGTAGATGGGTTGACAATAATGTTGATGTCATGGCTATCCTTGAAGGTGCCTACCTACTCTATAGAATGAGATTCACTAAACAAGTCTAATATTTCATGTAAGTAATCATCCCAATCAATTGTAGTGGAAACAAAACTGTGAATATCCTATTGTCTTGAATCAAGAGAAACCAATGATGTAGGAACACTCAATACTAAAGAAGCAGTTCTCTAATTTGAAGGAGATGTGATATCAATGTAAGGTGAAGGAATTGATGAGGAGGATAGAACCCCAAGGTTCAAATAGCCAAATTGCATCTCCTTATGTATGCTAAAAGTATATATGTCATCTGTACTCAAACCATCATCAAAGTTGACAAAACCAAAGGAAGAGAAGGAGTATAATCTAGAACCATGATCAATGTGACCTATGGAAATGATGCCTCTACTCTGTAAATATTTGATGATCATTGAATTTGGTGTGAACTTAACTTTTTTTTCCTATGCCACTATGTCTAATCTAATAAATGGAAAGGAGATTATTGGATAAGGAAGGTACATAAAGTAAATCATTGAATGTTCCTTCTCCAATTTCAATAGATCCTTTTTCCAAGAGCTAACATATAGGTGTTATTTTGCATCAATATTGGTGGGAATGAACAAGGCTCAAATATAGAAAATAGTTCCTTGTATGTAACCATGTGGTGTGATGCGCTAGAATCAAGAAGCCACTTGTGTGATGTTTTGTTTGTAAAAGCAATGAATGTCATACCCTTATTCTTATCCTTTCCTAAATATGCAGATGATGTGGATGGAGAAAAGGAAGAACCACCTATCCTAGATGTAAGAAATTAAATTTGATTTTGTTGAAGAATATTCCTCAGGTCATCAATTTCCTTTTTATAGCATTGTTGTTCTTCATGCCCTAGTTTCATACAATAAGTGCATTTGGGATTCTCCTTAGAATTTTACCCTATTGATGAGGAAGATTAATCCAATGGACTCTCTAATTTTTATCCCTTAGCTTGATCCTTACTTTGTTTCTTTCCCTTATATGATTGAGCAACTAATGTTTGACTTTTTAAAGAGATGATAGCATCCACAAATATTATCTTAGATTTTTCTCATATGATTTTATCACAAAACTAGTCAAAAGAATGCATTATAAATGTTGTTCCAAGAGCATCCATTGTAGAGTAGAAAGAAGAAAATATTTGATAAGGACCTTTTATCTTTGACAAAACCAAGAAGACACATTTTGTGTCTATTTTTCTTCTACCACAATCCTTAAGTTGAGAAAGTAAAGACTTAAACTGTACAAAGAAATCTCCAATAGATGGAAATTAATCAGGAGACAATGTTGTTAATTCAAGATCCAATTGTAGTATTTTGAACTCATCAACTATAGCAAAGATATATTTAAGCTTGTCCCACATTTTCTTAGGAGTTGTACATTCTAAAATATGGAATTGCAAGTTATCAAAAATATGGAGACCAATGATGCCCATTGCCTCATCTAACTTGTTTTGATAACTAAATTATTCAAAATCTCTAGTAAACTATATTTATTTTCCATTGATAATTTTCCGTAATCCCTTAGATTGAAGAAGTTGTACTTTGAATTTTCATGTGTGAAAATTATGTGGTGTTAACAAGTCAATTTTTGGATCAATGATGCACACACAACAAGGCACTTGAATTGTTCCTTACAAAACCATCAAAATTGTATTATATTTGAATGAAGACCCCCCCAAAAAGATGCAAGACAATATTTATAAATTTTGATTATGTTTGGAAGTCAAATCACTTGTTTAAAAATCACAAATATTTTTACAAATATGGAAAAAATTGGCTTTCCAAAACTTAATTTTGACTACAAAGCTAGAATCCTTGTGAAATTCTAATGAATTTAAAAAAAATGTCATTTTTTGATAAACGAGGTGAAATTTATGCCCCATCAAAAAATGCACAAATTACACTAATTTCATATGTTAAAAAATAGATTACAAAATTACAATTTTGAAATCATCTTGACATTACTTTTTCCACCACAAAAAGAGCTTTACATCGACTATTCACACTTGAAAATTTGACTCTTCGTTTGTAAGTTATGCAAAAAAGAAAAATCCCCCCTTTGCAAACTCTTTGGTATAGCTTGGTGGTTAACTAACCATTACATAAAATACTAACAATAACTACTAATTGTCAAATTTAAATGTTAACAGGTAGAAAAAAATTGTTTGTTTACAATAAATACTAACATGAAAAACTTAAACTACTAGGAGAAATAACAGGGGGTTTGACTTGATCTTTGTGTCATATGTGGTATTACAAAGAGTCACAAAACTTCAAACAAAGTTGGAGGTCGATTTGGGTCTCTGATCATTATGTGCAAAATGGAGGACAATTTCTTGTGATTGAATGCCTATAGCAAGCCACATGGTAATGAGGGAAGATGGTCAATGCAAGAAAATATTTCCAAGATCCGTGCTAAGACCTTCCACATCATAATACAATTCCCAGATAGGGCACAATAAATAATGTGAGGCAGTTGGACATATCATGTGGGAATCTAAAAATTGTTATGTCTATGAATGAAATGATAGCAATGATGCCTAGAAACTTGCATGATTCCAAATGTAAATTAGAGTTTACAAACTCCACAAAATATCCAACTATCAAGCGTGATCAAATGGGAAAAATAACATGCTTGGAATGGAGAGGTCGCAAGGGTGATTGTTGGTGGAAAATGCTGGGAAAACTTGCAAATGATGGGGTGGGCCATGTGAATAAGGTAAATGGAGGTCACTCAAGGGCGTTGGATTTACTAGAGCCACAAGTGATGGAAGAGCAAGTTGCTGGAGTTGGAAACCATTCACACCTGCACATAGTTCTCTAATGCCCCTCACATCAATTAGCGGCCTGGCACCATTCTCCAATAAAATGGAGATACCTCAAATCTATGACCACAACATATAGAGGTTGAATCTTCCTCGGAAATCATTGGTGAATTGATAGGGCCAAAATGAATATGCATTATTAACAGGTGTGAAGTCTATCTTCTAGAAAAAATGTTACTATAGTTAGAGATGAGGTCGATGACTCTAGAGCTTGACACACCAAACACACAAAAAAAATTGCTTACAAAATTTGTAAGGGTTTTTGGTGTGTGGACTATGAAAAAAATTACCACAAAATCCTTAAAAAAAGGTTAAAAAATCCACTAATAATGGAAAATTGACAAGGGAAAATGTTGCCCTTATAGGAGCTGAGATATACCTCTTAGAACATGTTAGAGTCACTCAAGGACTCTAGCCTCCAAGATCATCTACAAAAACCAACAACAACTTTCCACAAGAGGGAAAAGTAAGAACATGAAATTGTAACAATGGATGCAAGATGTGGCCAATATGCAATACTCAAGATTGTAATGCTATATTGGACTTACACAATTGAAATTGAGATTGAGATGATCAAATGTACATATGAAGCCTTACTTATCTAGGAAAGGTGAGGAATAGGATTAGACAAGATCATGACAAGTGTTTTAATCCTATCACATGAGACAACTAAGTCATAACAACCTAGGACGCAAGAATTAAATAAATGTCAGCTATATAAGATAAGTGACAACTAATGCTTCTAGAAAGATTCTTCCTTAATTAATGCTAACTAGAAAGATACCCTCCTAGGACCTAAGTGGACTTAACAGTGTAAATAGGACCTAGATAAGACTAGATTGGAAAAATACCTATTTACACCAACACCACCCCTTAAGTACAACTTAGGGAGTCGATTATTATGAAAATGACACAAAAATGGGTCCCGACTACAAGACCATGTTAGGTACCCATATACAGATGCAAATGAAATCTCTCACAAACAAAGAAAAGGAGAAAACCTAGTGGGACAAAACTCCTCCCCAAAAGAGAGATAAATACAATAATGATATCCATCACAAATCCAATCAATATCTATCCATACAAAGGATGAAAAGAGAGATCATACAACCCCCCATAATGAGATAACCTACTATAAAGAAACATTGGAAGCACACTTGTAGAGTAACACTGGGATCCTCAATCTGGCAAACCAAGGAAGGATAATTTTGTTTGCTAGAAACCATATTAGAGTCAATTAAGAACTCAGGTCAGAATCATGATAAGCAATAGAAAACCCGATGCCAAGGAACACTAGAAAAATTGCAAACTAGCACAACCCTAGAATCTATGAAGCAACAGTTGATTGAGAAATGATCTAGAACTAAAATGAGGTGTAGAGAAAATGTAAACCTAATGCATACAAAAAAGGAAATATTGCATGCACTGATGAATGTTTACATTTTTCTCCATGAATAAAAATGATCTTAGATATGTGTAGAGGATAAAATCAGCTTTCCAATGCCACTTGAATCACAAAAATCTAATAACTGAGGCAAAAATTGTGATTTTTTTTTAAAAAGGTAAATTTTGTTAGCTGACAATTCCAACATGACCCTTCTGATTTGATTTCTCAAAAATTTACCCAATGCATGAAAAAAATAATGGATACCCAGTTAATATTTTGATTCTACAAACAAAACCCATAAAGAATTGTTGAATCCAACAACTAGAACATGCGATTTGGTAAAAAAAAGTAAAATTCACCTGTAGGGAAAATAGCTACACTGGGCTATTTTGGAAGTTGTTTTTGCAAGATCTGCTCACTATCTGCAAAATCTAATAGATACCCGTATGGTATTTTGTGGTTTTGAACAAAACCCAAAAATATTTTTTCTTGAAAATACATGAGGAAAAATATATAAGTGATTTTTTTTTTATCCAAGATGCACCCTGCAAAAGTTCAAGCCCAAATCACCCTCCAATGTGAAAAGGGGTTTTTCAACTCTGAAGCTCTGATACCATGTAGGAGCTGAGATATAGCTCTTAGAACATGTTAGTCACTCAAAGACTCAAGCCTCCAAGATCATCTACAAAAACCAACAACCCTCCATAAGAGGGAAAATCAAGAACATGAAATTGCAACAATGGATGCAAGATGTGGCCAATATGCAATACTCAAGATTGCAATGATGTATTGGACTTACACGACTAAAATTGAGATTGAGATGATCAAATATACATATGAAGTCTTTTTTATATAGGCAAGGTGAGGAATAGGATTAGACAAGATCATGACAAGTGTCTTAATCATATCACATGAGACAACTAAGTCATAACAACCTAGGACACATCATTAAATAAATGCCAACTAGATAAGATAAGTGACAATTAATGCTTCTAGAAAGATTTTCCCCTAATTAATACTAACTATAAAGATACCCTCCTAGGACCTAAGTGGACTTAAGAATGTAAATAGGACCTAGATAAGACTAGATAGGAAAAATACATATTTACACCAACAACCCTCTACTTAAGAGAAATTACTTTTTCAACAATTTTTGACCAAAAAATGTCAATTTATCACAAAAAGATGGTAGATAGAAGATTGGCCCTCTGCTAAAAAAATCATTTTTTTACTTATCGTACAATAGGTACAGAGGCCCAAAAAATCAAAGTTATCAAATTGATGAAATGAAAGGTATCTATTTGCTTCTCGAGCCTTCCAAACATAATGATGGTGTCCATTTGGCTCCATGATGCTTTGTTGATAGAGCTATGTGTAGGAGTCATCTTGATGTGGGAAGGAACGTGCTCTCATGGCTTTGATACCATTTTGGAGAATGACAAGATCAAAGAGCTTAGATTTATAACCTTCCACAAGTAAAAATATGAGTGCAATAGTATGTTTATCAATATACAAATGAGAGTGTCTAATGCAATGAGAAACCTTGCATATATAGGCAAGCTGGATGAAGTAGGGAGATAAGATAGAAAAATTGACTAACCCTCCAAAGATGGGACACTTGTGAGCTCACTTTCAATAAGTGTGTGAGAAAGTATCAAAATGTGTCTCAAGTGATGAAGACACATGTCTCAATGCTATGAAATGAGACAAAAGAAAAAGAAACCTAAGTAAACTTAAGCTATGAGTGTGAAAAGGTCAATCCTAGAAAGGTAATTAGCTAAAAAGGTAAATAATGACTCTATTTACACTAACAAAGTAGAGGGTTAGGATTCATTGGTTAATGGAGGGATAGGATTGAATGAGAGTGAATGTATGGATTAAAGGTTTAGCATTGTGAGAATAGTCACATTGGCGAACCATGAGAATGACACATCATAGGTGTAAGAGATAGGTTTTCTCACACATGTGTGAGCACCATGTGGAAGAAGTAGGGTGGCTTTGAATGGACAAGAAGAAAGGATAGGGTGGATACACATGTGATATAGATCATTCTCACACATGTGTGAGCAAAGGAGTCAGCCTAGTCCATAAGAGATAAAAACGATGTGGAGGTATGAAATTGACTCAAACTTACATGATTGCATGCTCACATATGTGTGAGAAAATGATTGGGTTGATGTGGTATTCTCATACATGTGTAAGAATTAAAGGGAGAGTGTAGACTTGTTAGATAATGGTGAATTTGAGGGATTTGATGAATTTAATATTGGAGAAAATATCAATGGTAGTTAGTGAAGGTTAATTAATTAATTAATCAAAGATTAACTAATTAATCAAGATGAGAAGAATTAGTGAATGGAGGTTATGGTTAAATTACTTTGATTAAATTAACCTTAGAAAAAGTGGAAAGTAATTAATTAAATAGTATGTGATTTATTTAATTATGGAAATGAAAAAGTGATTAATTATAAAATTAATTGATTAAATATTTATTTAATTAATTATATGAATGGTCAATTTTGAGGTGTCTATAGTAACTATTATCCCAAGGAAGGATAATTAAATACCACCACAAGGAATATTAGGGGCTAATGAATTTACCGTGTAAAATTGTAAAAACCTTCTACCAACCAAAGATTAGTCACGATGATGAGGAAAAAGTATCAATTAAGGAAAATATGGAATAAAAGTTTCCCCATGAAGTCACACTATCATAAAACGATGTGGTACATGACCAAGGAAATGGCCTAAAAAAATTTTAAAGTGGGAATATCAAACACCAAAGGAAATATTGGAAGGAGTTATGTATTCAAAGAAACTTGAGTAATGACATAACAAGTGGTGGCCAAGGAAGAATCCACTCCAATAAATATCATGTTATGATTTCATGCATAGAAAACAAAAATGATGTCCATCCAATGGAAAATTATTTCATACAATAGAAAATAATTCGCCATGAAGAGATGATGTGAAAAGGCACATCCAAGAAGGGAAATTATTTGCTTAGAAAGGAATATTTTAAATGAAGCTCAACCTCCAATAAATCAACTAGGGGAGAGGGGCTCATAGTGGAGCGAGGTCTAATAGTAGGGATAGAAGTAGTCCTTAGTGGGCCCCATAGTGGAGCACCTTAATATCCAATTGCAAAACACTTTTTATCCATAAAGTACATAAACTGACAAATCATGTGATGCCACATTAGTGCACCAATAAAACATGACTTAGTGCACCACTATCGATCTCACTTTTTTTGGGCCTTTTTGGATACCTCAACAAAAATAATGTTGATGTGGCATCATATTTGATGATGTGGCCCTAAAATGAAATATAGAAGCATGTGAGTTTCCAAATAAACTGTTGTACAAAATTGGAAGTGATTTGAAATTTTCACATAGGATTTTGACAAACATGAAGTTAGGGTGCTCCACTATGGGCCCCTCTCCCCTATAATAAATAATAAATTAGAACAAAACAATGTGAGAAGGAAAGAAAAGTATAATACACCCCCCTTAACATTCAACTACCATGTATCAAAAGTGACTGTAGAAATATCTCCAAATCAATTTAGATTATGTCTAAAATAAATTTGATAGGAGCATAATCAAAGCCATGAAAATTGATGGTTGTATTAAGAGTTTAAAAATATTATTTATTGGATTATATTACATAGGGCACTAATAGTCCTCAACTTGACCAATATATTATGTGACTTAATTTGAATAGTAGAAATAGCTTTTTGTTTAATTCATATCACCACCAAGTACCAAGTTAAACATTTAAATGTAGATCTCCTAAAGCTAAAGTCGCATAGTCCTCTTGTAGTTAAAATAATATGTAATCTTATAATAGAATAATACATAATCCATCTATTTTAGTTTTTAAATAATTTTTAATAAAATTATCCTTAAGCAACTTATAGACTCATTAAAACTATCATATAGCATAATGAAAATGATCTAAAATAACCAATAGGCATTCTACAACATAACTACAAGACTCATACACATTTGATACATTGAAACCTTTTGTAAAACCTCCAAATAAGCAAGAAGAAAAGAGTTAGAAGCAACAAAAATGCACCAAAACTATAAATAAAACTAGAAAATGAAACTTGAAATATTTTTGGTGATGCAGGATTGCTTGTAAGCCTGAAAGCTCCTACATCAAAAAAATTGGATAAGAAGTTCTCAATCATGGCCTACAAAATGGAGTTGAATGGTATAATCAGGTCCTTTTAGAAAATAAATAATCAACAACATACTCCAATGCTATCATAAGTACATTAAAAAATTTCTTCCTTTGCTTCTTTCAACATTTAGTGGTAAAAAGGGTATCTCTTCTAAATGGAGTTGAAAGGTAGAATCGAGTCCTTTAAGAAAATAAATAATCAAAAAAATACTCCAATTCTATCATAGGTACATTGTAAATTTTCTTCATTTGTTTCTTCTAGCATTTAATGGTAAAAATTAGCAATTGGTATAATATTTGGTTGACTACTCTAGCTAGAATGCTCTTTTGTTGAAATAGTTTCTAGATTCAATTGTGTGAGAAGTTTTTGTATCAACATTTTGAATCAAACTCCATGAACCATCGTCGGGATGAAAGTAGAGAGCTCAAGGATTTTTTCTCCTTGAGATCTCTACTTTCATCTTGATGATGGATCACATAGTGTGATCTAAAACATTGATGCAAAAAAATTTCACATAATTGAATCCAGAAACCATTTCAATAATAAAAAATATGGATCATGGAAACTTGATATCATTAATAGAATGATCTTTGTAAACTCTATCTAGGCTACGCGCTCAAAAGAAATTCCTTCTTATCAAATGGGAGCAAAAAATAAAGGGTTCTCAATTTGAAATGCCTACAAGATCATCAAAAGGTCTTGGTTGTGAACTTTCTCTAAGGATTGATTATTTCCAAGGATAGATAATAATTTAACTTTTCATATCCAAAAAATACCATTGTCATGTAAAAAGGCCATCTCTTCTTTTTCCTCCTTCAATTAGAATTTTTTTTTTTGGAAGAATGTGGATGTTGCTTATGATATCATTTCTCAACATATTTCATGGATGTCTGGTAATGGAGAAAAATTCTATTTTATTAAAAACATAATCATTGTAAAATTTAAACCTCAACTATCTTATCAAATAAATGGGTGATTAACTCATAATAATTTTCTCCTTATTAATCAAATTATAGACTTTAAAGACCTTTGTAAAATCAAAGCTAACAAAAAATTGGAATTCTAGTTGATTTGAGAGTACAAGAACTTACTCTATCAACAAAGGATACAAAATACTACAAGTAGATTATCCTACGTTGGAAAATTGGGGGTCCCTATGACACAAAGGGGCCACCTCTAATGTCAACTTCTTCATCTATATTTTGATCCAAAATCAACATATAGCATATAATAATCTTCAAAGACAGGGTTTTCCTTGACCAAATCGGTATGTTCTTCGCCAATATCAAGTTGAGAATCATCTTCATGTAAGTTTGGGTATGCAATAGAAGTATGGAAGGCAATGCCCAATATTATTAATTATTGTGTCAATAGTCACGCCACTTTGGAAGAGTCTTTGTAACTCTTTAACCATAAGGAGGCTTTATAACTCTCTAATCACATTGAAAATGTGCATAATATGGTTAATTGGCTTTTTCTTATCAAACATTTACTTCAAAGGTATATATATTCTAGAGCATTGGGAATGCTTGTAAATATTTAAATTTATTCTTAGAGTTACAACAATGAATGTCTAATTTCTAATAAGAGACACAACTCAATCTTCCCCCAAAATCTTAGGTAAAGAATGGATTTGATTTGGTACCATCCCTAGGTACTGGACATGTTCTCTTATTCCATGGAGCCATAAAAGGAAATTTAAGCATTAAAAATGGTGACAAAGTGCTTGTATTAAATGGTAAAATTAATCTCAATTTTTCTTTTGGTCTCGGGACTTTGTAATGTCCCCTTCTAATTAATAATCCAGATGATTTGGTGGATTATTTAATATTATTCCTTTCAGGGAAATAATACAAATAATATTAATTAATCAATATTATTTTAAGTGACTTAATTGGAGCTATAATATTTATAAAGTCACTTTATTATATTTCCTTCCTAAAGTCAAAATTCAAATATAGTTAAATATTTGAGAGGGGAAAAGGAATTTCATGGGAAGATATAAAAGTATATTTTGGAAATTAATTTTCATCACTAGAGTTTATATTTCTTCTCTTATTACTAAGAGCTCTTGGGCTTGGATTTTTGGGGTTTCGGTGGTGAAACAATTCCACCCTAGCCTATGGAAATTGAACAAATTTATGAGTATCCTTTGGAGACAAATTTGTTGAGCAATCAATATATCTATTTATATCAAATTCAAATCCTTTATTTAGTTTTTTTGGTCAATATTTATAGATATAGAGCTGGGTGATTTTATATATTTATAGAGGGATTCGCAGTAGCTCAAAAATAATATTCAAAGCTCTTATAACTCATTGCTACACCTATGGATTTAAGGCAGAGTCGATACTTCTATTTTATTGGGGATTGATGCATACATATATCTAAGGACAGTGTGGGAATATGGATGTGTGAAGGAGAGTATCAATATGGTCAAAAGTTACATGGTAAATGTCAGCCGTCGATTTTATGGGATGACTCACAGTCTACAAACATTTACACACCCCTTATCTAGAGCACAACCTTGACTCTCATTGCTCCTTCCAAAAGCCATGCCATAGTCTCCTAGAAATCCTATGTTGAGTTGGGGAAAAGAAAAACAGTCAACATCCTTCAATATGTTGGTTGGGTCATACCTACTCGCTAACTTCATCTTTGTTGGTCATTGTACCAACTGAAGGGATAATCACTTGGATACAAAGTCAATAATTGGAGTATAAGCGAAAGGTGCCAATATTAAGGTTAGCCGATTTATTCATCTATGCTATAATGAATATTTAGTTTTGTGTAATTTCTCAATGTAAATTTCTAGAAATTGTATTAGCTACTTATTATGAATGCAAGTGGAAGAATTTATGAAAATTAATGTATTACTATTACAAGCTCCTATAGAAGCACAATTATTTTCTTATTAGTGGCATGATGCAATGGATAGATGTAATGCTAAATTATTGTTAATATAGAAGTACTTCACATGATGAATATTATACATGAAATCTCTATTTAAATGCCCATTGAAAGCAACTTGGGTTAGCAGGAAAACAAATTGCTTGACAAAATGCTTGCATTGTCAAACTAGATATAATCATGAAAATTTCATCATTTTGGGCAAGGGTTTGTACAATGGTATCAAAGCTAGTTTTTTACCAACCTGTGGTTTTCATGAGTGATAGAGAGAGAAGGTACTATAACAAGGAGATTAATAAACAGTGACAGTCTACTCAGGTTCTGGAAGGGGAAACTACTTCTGGTATTTTGGAAATACACTAGAGATCCCCTTCAGGCAATGGTACTAAATCCTCTACAAGAGGTGGTGAACATATAGAGGCAAAGATGGGTGATAGAGGGGAAGACCTTCTTAATGTATTGTTGGCAAAGCAAAGGGAAACAAATTAGTGTATGACTCAATTGATGGAGTTAATGACACAAACCATGCTCAATAATAATAACAACAATGGTATTAACCGAAATGGCCATAATGGAGGAAATAATGGCCAAGGGGATAACTTAGTTAATAACAAGATGCCAAATCAGTGTGTTTCACCTATTGTTCCAAGCCTTTAATGCATGTATTTCCACCCAGAGTAGAGCCTTAAGAAGGAAATGAGCCTAAATTGATAGAGTTGCAGGAACAACTCAAACAAGAATAGGTTGATGCAGATCTAGGTTCCAACATAACATTTCTCTCCATGAATATATGGACCTTGGGATGAGACATATGTCCAATAGGGGTAATCAAGAGCACCACAATGATCTTAGGAGGAAGGTTGGTAAATTGAGCTTGCCCTTCTTTGATGGCTTAGGCAAGACTTCAGCATGTGCTTGGGTACAACAAGTTGATACATACTTCCAATTGAATCTGATTCCAGAAGAGAAAGCAATCAAATAAATTGCAATACATCTTGATGGCATTGCTCATGATTGGTGGCATCACGGTATGGTCACCATAATCCATGACTAGATCACATATTATGTGGAGTTTATAGAAAGATTAATTGAGAGGTTTGATAACAAGGACCTTGAACTCCATTTCAAGGAGTTGGCTTAGTTGAAGTAGTGGGGATCAGTTGATAGTTACATTTTTTTATTTTTAGAGACTATTTGTATTATTCGTTGATATATCAAAGAGGAGAATATTGGTATTATTTATGGATGGCCTGAAAAATCCTCTAGGGGGTTGGATCAAGGCATTTAATCCTAGCTTACTATAGGAGGCAATCAAGAAAGCTAGGGACATGGATTCTGCTAATGTGAAGGATAAATTTTAGTCAAACGGTTTTATCTCTTAGAAGGACAAAAATAAAAAAACCATTTCAAAAAGAGTGGCCCAAGAAAAATATGGATGATGAGACTTGATAGGAGTTGCAGAGAAAGAAATTGTGTTTCAACTATAGAGAGCCATGGGAACCAGGACATAGGTGTCTTGGTAAGGGTAAGGTACATTACATAGATAATGTATTCAATAGTGAGGAAGAGGAGAAATCTAATCATGGCTAGGGAAACTATCATAGCTAGTCAAATGAGGAGCAATTGGGAGCCAATGAGATGCCACCTAAGGGAATGAAGGGAAATACTCTTGCTAATTCCTGGTACACCAAAATTTAACTCTTTTAGAGTTTGTGGAGTGTTACAAGGATAGAGGGTCACAATTTTGATCAATAGTGGGGCTACCCACAACTTTATAGACATTGACATGGTTACCAAGAAGGTTTTGTAGATAGTTGAGCATGAGGGGTTTAATATCATGGTTCTAGATAGATATCAAATTTCTTATATACAAAAGGTTCCACAGATGAGCATCGTGATTGGTAACTATATAGTTGTTGATGATTTCTATGTGGTGGAATTAGGTGACACCAATTCCATTTTTTATATTCAATGGTTGTAATATCTTGGGAAGCATTCACAAAAATTCTAGACCTTGGAATTCAAGTTCAAGGTAGATGGTAGGAAAGTGGTATTTAGAGGAATGTCTAATGGAGCTCCTAGAGTTGTTTCAACCAAATGAATGGAGAGCATTTTTAGACATGGTGATGTTGCTTGGGAAACACAATGCTTGATTTCCTCTAAGTCTATGGATAGCAGTCCTAAGCACTACCAGGATGATTTGCAGGAGGTATTGCACAATCACAGTGTAGTCTTCAGTGATATTCTCCAAGGAGGACACCTGGTAGAGGATTTGAGCATACTATTGAGCTTGAGGAGGGAGGCAAGACTACCATTACTACTCGCTATTGGTATCCTGAGAAATTTAAGGATGAGATTGAGAAAGCTATCAAGCATTTGATAGATATGGGACATATCAGGTTGAGTTCGAGTCCTTTTTCCTCTTTTGTGGTGTTGGTTAAGAAGAAGTATGAAACTCTCAGGATGTGTATTGATTACCGCACTTTGAATAAAAAGACAATCAAGAGTAGGTATCCAATTCCCAGGATCAATGAATTTTTAGATGAGTTGCATGGGTTTTTCTTCTTCTTGAAGATAGATCTTAGATTACGATACCACCAGATCAGAGTGCAAAACCAAGATATCCATAAGATAGATTTTAGGTACCATTATGGGCATTACAATTTCTTGGTCATTCCTTTCAATTTGACCAATGCCCCTGCAACATTTTAGTCCTGCATGAAATACATTTTCTATAAATAGTTGTAGAAGTTCCTCATATTTTTTTATCATATATTGATATAGAACAAAACATGGGAGGACCACTTGAAGCATCTTGATGAGGTGTTGGGTATTATGAAGGCACAATCATTGTATTCCAAGGCCTACAAATGTAAGTTTGATATGAAGGAGATATTGTAATTAGGACACATCATTAGTACAAAAGTAGTTCAAGTGCATCAAGAAAAGATCCAAGCAATCTCAGATTGGCCACCATCGAGGACACTCTTAGAGATGTGAGGGTTCTTTGGCCTATGCACCTATTACAGGAGGTTCATCAAGGGGTTTTCATAGCTTGGAGTACCTCTCATAGACCTTAGTCAGAAGGGTTCCTTTAGATGGACTGGCAAGGATTAATAAGCCTTTAACAAACTTAAGGAGGCCATGAGTACCTTTAGAATTCTTGCATTAGAAAATTTCACCCAACCCTTTGTGCTAGAATGTGATGCATCAGGAGAGGGGATTGGTACAATGTTGATGTATAATAGGCATCCCATTTGCAATGAGATTAGGAAGCTTGAATATGCTAAGAGATTGTATTTTATAAATGAAAAATAAATACTCACCATCATGCATGCATTGGCGAAGTTCAGGTAGTATTTGGTTGGTAGGTAGTTTGTAGTCAGAACTAATCATAACAGTTTGAGGTACTTCTTGGAGTAGGACTTGAATTAATGCCAACAGAAATGGGTCAGTAAGATTTAGGTGTATGACTTCAATATTGAGTATGTGAAGGGGATGAAGAATATTATCTTTTATGCTCTATCTAGGAATCCTACCATATGTTCCTTGTCTAATATTTCAATAGATTGGAGAGCTCATCTCCTGGTTGAGTACTCCAAGAATGAATTTTCTTGTGATTTAATGGACAAAACAAATCAGGATGATAGTTATAAGGTATTGGATGATATCATCAACTACAAGGATAGTATGTTTTTGGTTCAAGAATCTAAGTTGAAGTAGCAAATCTTGAGATTTGTGCATGTCACTCCTTTGGAAGGACATCCAAGTTTCTATAAGACATACAGGTAGATTAGAGAGAGGTTCTCTTGGAAGGGACGTAAAGATGATGTTTTACACTATGATAGATAGTGCACCACTTGTCAATAGAACAAGTCAGAGCACACTTTCCTGGTTGGCCTATTACAACCTTTGCATATTCTAGAGTAGAAGTGGGACAACATATTGATGGACTTCAACACCGATCTTCTGAAGGTATAGGGTAGAGATTGCATTTTTATAGTGGTTGATCAATTAATGATATTTTCACACTTCATGGATATCTCTTTAAAGTACAAGGCACCTCAAGTGGCAAGATTATTCTTTAGAGAGGTATTCAGATTACATGGGTTACTGAAGAATATTGTTAGCAATAGGGATAGTCATTTCCTCAATTCTTTTTGGTAGGAGTTATTTAGATTGTCAAATACAAATTAACTATGAGCACAAGATATCATTCTCATATAGATAAGAATATAGAGATAGTGAATAAGTGGATTGAGGGTTATTTGTGCGACTATGTTGCAGGGTAGTAGAGGGCCTGGGTTAATGATTATATTTGGGTGATTATTTCTATAATACCACCTATCATGTGTCTATTGGGATGTCACCCTTCACATCATTGTACAAATATGAGGATTATTCACTTATAGATGTGGAATTTGTTGATAATCAGGCACCCAAGGCCAAGGATTGGATTCAAGAGAATCAAGATATCGCTAAGTCACTTAAGGATACTCTATAGCACACTCAAAACCAATAGAAGGTTTATGCGAAAAGACAAAAGATTAAATGTATTTTGAGGTTGGGGACTTGGTCTATCTCCACCTTCAACCATAAAAATAGTCCTTTTTGAAGAGGAGTGGTGCCAAGAAGTTGAGATCAAGGTTCTATGGCTCGTACAAGATCATCAAGAGAGTGGGTGAGGTGTCTTATGAGCTGGAGCTACCCAAGAGTAGTAGGATTCATAACGTGTTTCACATTTTGTGCCTCAAGAAGGCATCGGGACAACAATTTTAAGTTTCAACAAAGCTTCCACCTCTTGATGAAGAGGGCAAGTTGATCTTGATTTCGGATGAGATTTTGGATGTTTGCGAGAGGAATTTGAGAAACAAAACAATCAAAGAATATCTTGTTAGATGGAAGGATCTACTAGGGGAAGATGCCACATGGAAGAATGAGTAGATCCTTCAATATCCTAATCTAAAATATCTTTTGGGTAAGCAATTTCAGGAAGGTAGGACTATAATTTCCCCTTCCAATTAATAATCTCGATGATTTAGTGGCTTATTTAATTCCCATAAGCCATTAAATAAATTAAGGGAATTATTTTTTTATTATTTAATATTATTCCTTTCAGGGAAATAAGACGAATAATATTAATTAATAAATATTATTTTAAGTTACTTAAGTTGAGCTATAATATTTATAAAGTCACTTTATTATATTTCCCTCCTAAAGTCAAAATTCAAATATTTAAATATTTGAGAGGGAAAAAGGCATTTCAAAGGAAAATATAAAAGTACATTTGGAAATTCATTTTCATCATTGGAGTTTATATTTCTTCTCTTATTAATGAGATCTCTCGTACTTGGAGTTTTGGGGTTTCGATGGTGAAACAGTTCCACCCTAGCCAATGGAAATTGAACAAATTTGTGAGTCTCCTTTGGAGACAAATTTGTTGATTAATCAATATATATATATATATATATATTTATATCAAATTCAAATCCTTTCTTCAATTTTGTTAGTCAATATTTATAGATACAAAGTTGGGAAATTTTATATATTTATAGAGGGATTGTTAACATCTCAAAAATAATATTCAAAGCTCCTATAACTCATTACTATGCCTGTGGACTTAAGGAAAAGTTGATACTTCTATTTTGTTGGGGATCGATGCATGCATATATCTAGGGATAGTGTGGGAATATGGTCATGTGAAGGAGAGTATCAGTATGGTCAAAAGTTACATGGTAAATTCCAACCATCAATTTAATAAAATGATTCACAATCTACAAGCATTCATGCACCCCTTTTCTAGAGTGAAACCTTGACTCTCATCACTCCCTCCAAAAATCATGCCATAGTTTCTTGGGAATCCTACATGGAGTTGGGGAAAATATAAATAGTCGACATCCTTCAATATGTTGGTTGAGTGCTACCTGCTTGCTAACTTCATCTTTGTTGGTTGTTGTACCAACTAAAGGGATAATTGCTTGGATACAAATTCAATGATTGGAGTATAAGGGAAAGGTGTCAAAATTAAGGTTAGCCAATTTATTTATCTATGTTGTAATAAATATTTAATTATGTGTAATTGCTTAATGTGAATTTCTAGACATTGTATTGGCTGCCTAGTATGAATTCCAAGTCTAGAAGAATTTCTGAAAAATTAATGTATTACTATTACAATCTCCTATAGCAGCACAATTGTTTTCTCATTAGTGGCATGGTGCAATGGATAGATGTAATGCTAAATTATTGTTAATATAGAAGTAATTCACATGATGAATTTTATACATGCAATCTCTATTTAAATACCCATTGAAGGTAACTCAAGTCAGCAAGCAAACAAATTGTTTTACAAAATGCTTGCATTATCAAACTGGATATAATCGTAAAAATTTCATCATTTTGGGCAAGGGTCTTTATAGACTACTTCCAACAATGGAACTAAAGCTTAAGCACTAAAATAGGGACTTCTACTAGAAAATTAAAAAATATCTAAAAATACATACATGTATAGAAATTTATATGTAATAATTATTATTTCATTAAATTTTGTGTGTATTCCATATTTAGTGAAAATTATTAATTATTTAGGAATAATTTCAATCAAATTTAAATTATATTGGTGTAAATAGGGTTATTTTTCTAACTAGTTTCAATATTAGATTATTTTGACACCTTGTCATTTGAGTATACTCAATACATTTTTGCTTTATGTCTTTTGGTCATAAGGTTAAGGCACATTTCATGATCTTATATTGTCCTGTGTGCCATCTTCACTTATATACCCAAGGTTTCTCATTTTACTATTAACAATCACATGTTTTTTAATAGGAATAAAGTTTATTCTTGTCATATTTATCTTCTAAGTTCTTTGTGCTTTCTATTTGGCCTCTGAATCTTGGGTGAATATCTCCATAGATAAATCTAACATGGTATTAACATGAATTGAGTGTATTTTGTTAGTTTCTTAGGAGATATTAGAGAGTGGATATTGTATTTTTTTAATCATTGACCCTACAAAGAAAAGGAGGTAATTTCTCCCCCAAGAGCCTCAATTGTGATAAAAGGGAGGAAAGGACAAATTGGACCCCCTAGAAAAGATTGCATGTTTGTTCAAAGAAACCACAAGGGATCCATTGACCAAAATACTATGTTTCACATTAGAGATACAATTATATATATGATTTATCTAGTTGTAAGAACCCCTACCAAAATATTTTGACCAAACTTGCAATTTTCTATTTTTTTCCTTGCAGACATTTTGTCAAACACTTTCCAAGAAACCAAATATGAGGAATTTATGAATGTTGACCATTGCAAGAGCTACAAATAATATTTTGAATTCATATATTCATTATTAAACCATGTTAATGTTTAAATATTTTGTAAATACACTTCATCAAACAATTGACAAATATTCTTAAAAGCTAGAAACAATGTAAAGTAAACAAAGAATTTGTTATTCCAGAAAATCAAAGTTTGTAAATATGCAAATATTTACTTCTCTAACTTCAATAATCTCGAATACAACTATAATAATTTTCCATACACATTTGTTACTTTTCAAAACATATGTATATCAAAAATCATACAAGATATCATTGCTAAATAATAATATTCTCATATCCATATGTATAGAATATTGACATACATATCTCATGAAAGATTTTTGACCTTGTTGTTGTAGATGACTATATATCTATTATTAATAAAAAAATAACCTACTCTTTGTTTCCAACAATATTTCCAATTTAGTATTATTCACCAAAGTTTCCCTAAAAAGGGAAGTTATTCCTTCTTATGCCCCATGATTCCTTTGTGAGGAGTTCCAAAGGTTGTGTTGGAATTTATTAAGGATTTAAAGCCTCTTCACAAACTTCAATCACTTTCCAATATGTATGGAAACAATATTAAAGGCTTTTGTGCTAGGATGTGGGAAATCTATAAGCCTTTAAAATATTGATCTCCCCTTCTTTTCTCCCTTTGGGAGATGTATGGTTTCCTAAAGCAATCAAAAGGGTACGACTAGGAAAAAAACCTAGTTGGTATAAAATTATATATATATTAATTCACTTCTTCACTTGAACACACTTCACTATAATTTTTTGAATTTTTACCAGTGCCTATACATATCTGAGATAATTTATCTTACCTGCAAGAATTCACAAATTATAAATCTTCAACCATACCTGCAAATATTTTCCATGCAAATTGAAACCCTAAATGGATTTCACAATATTGGCTAGGGAGGATCTTTCACCACCGAACCCAATCTTCACCGTAGGGTTTTCGTCCTAGGTTGTGCTTGAACAATCTTGTTTAATCTCCACAATTGTGGTTTTTGGAAAAGATCAAAATAACCAACATGAATCAAATGAGACCCTTCAAACTTTTTTATAATCTTCTTAAAACTTTCTAAAAAATTACAATTTAAAATCACTTTATAATTTAAATAAGCCTTATTGCTTCAAAAAGTGATTTATTTCATTATTTAAATACTCTCAGCACTTTAGTCACTTAATCAAGTGTCCATGATTTAAAACTTTAATTATGTTTCCAATGAACTATTACACTAAGGTGATTTTTATTTTTTTATAAAATTAAGCAACCTTAGTGAGATAATTAAATTAAATCTCAATCATTCACCTAAGTTGTAAAAACCACCAAACAACATCAAAAATAAAGTTTTACTATACCAGAAGGAGACTAACGATGAATAATGAAAATCAAGGTCGATTAGGTGACTTTGTATAAATAGACGCTCTCTACAAGAAACTTGGAGAACACACTAGAAGTTGTAATTCACTTTGAAAAGTATCATAGGAGTTCTCAAGAATCCTAAAGCTAACTATAATGCTAAAGTGACCAAAAATGGGGACTTTACAGTCCTCCCTCCCCAAATATTGCTTTTCCTCAAGTAATACAAACTCATATACTAATTGATCTTGGATGGATCCTAATGTGACTCCAACATCCCAAATCAACCTCAAGAAGGTCTCACTATGTTATCACTATGGTGTAGGGGCACCTAGTTTTCATGATGTACAAGGGGGTTAAATGTTAGAGTTTTGTAGAGGCAAAGGAAGAAGCTTCAGGGGTAGAGGAACATTTGGAGGAAGAGGACAGTCCCAAAAACCACAAGGAGAAACAAGTAGTTACCAAGAAAAAGGTTCGGAATCAAGAGGTAGTTTCAAAGGTAGTAGATCAAATATTAGAGGTAGACTTGGAGGACAAGGAAGAGGATCAAATACATTCTCAAGAAGGTGCTATCAGTGTAACAAGATTGGCCATCACGCATGGCAATGTCCGAATATGCAACCTTCAACTTCACATGGAGGAGAAAGAAGGACTCAATTGGTGCAAGAAGAAGACAATGAGAGTGTAAACTCTCCATCACAGCATGCTACTCCAAAAATTGGTGAATCTATGATGGTTAGAAGAATGTTGATTAAAGTTCCTATGGTGAAAGAGTCTCCATAAAGAAAATCCCTCTTTAGAACCACATGTAAATATCAAGGTAAGGTTTGCAAAGTTGTTGTTGATTCCGGTAGCACAGATAATTTAGTTTCTCTAGAGATGGTAGAAAAGTTGAAAATGAAAAGAACCCCACATCCCACTCCTTACAAGGTCTCTTGGTTGAACAAGGGACAACATGTCTTAGTTAATGAGAAAACTTGGGTGGAATTTAACATAGGAGGGTACAAAGATAAAATATTGTGTGACATCATCCCAATGGATTTTTGTCATCTTCTTTTAGAGAGACCCTAGCAATATGACAAAAACGTTAAACATGATGGCAGAAGATCACTTATGTGATAGAAAAGGATGGGATCTCATTCACTCTTACTCCAGTGCATGATGAAGGTCTAGATACACAAGTTGGGTCTAGTGTAATGTTGGTTAGGGAAAAGGAGTTTTAGAAAACCATGACGGAAGAGGGAGGAGGAGGTTATGCTATTGTGATAAGACCAAATACTGTGATGATTGCAACAACAAAGGTTGATGATGTACCTAAGGAGGTCCAAGCATTGTTGAACAAATACAAAGATATTGTGGTAGATGAACTCCCTATCTCTTTACCACCAATAAGAGATGTGAGCCACCATATAGACTTCATACCAGGGGAAAACCTACGTAACAAAGCTGCATATAAAATGACCCCTCAACAGAATGAAGAGACTAGGAAGAAAATCCAAGAGTTACTTGACAAAGGCCTAATAAGAGAGTCTTAGCCCATGTGTTGTTCCTACTATTGGCACCAAAGAAGGGAGGAGATTTGAGAATGTGCACCGACTCAAGGGCCATTAACAAGATTACCAGAAGATATAGGTTTCCCATACCAAGAATGGAAGACTTGATGGATTTTTTAGGAGGGGAATGTTATTTCTCTAAGATAGACCTCAAAAGTGGCTACCATCAAATCAGAATTAGAGAGGGGGATGAGTGGAAAACTACCTTCAAAACAAATGATGGGTTATATGAATGGCTTGTCATGCCTTTTAGGCTTTCAAATGCACCAAGCACCTTTATGAGATTAATGAATGAATTCCTCAAACCCTTCATAGGTAATTTTATGGTTGTCTATTTGGATGATATTCTTGTTTTTAGTAAGACTAAAGAGGAACACTTACAACATTTAGAATTTTTCTTGAAAAGGTTGAATGAAGAAAAGTTGATGATAAATTTCAAGAAGTTTGAATTCATGAAGGAACAGTTGGTATACCTTGGCTTTGTAATCTCAAAAGGTTCTTTGAAGATGGATCCTAGTAAGATGGAAGCAATTCTCAACTAGTCTACTCCAACATCAATAAGTGAGGTAAGAAGTTTCCATGGCCTAGCCAATTTTTACAAAAAAAATTATGAAGAATTTTAGTCATATATGCTCTCCAATCATTGATGCAATAAAAGGGGATAAAAGAAAGAAATTTGTATGGTTTGATGAGGTAGGAAAAAAAATTTAATATCTGAAACAAAGGGTAGCACAACAACCTATCTTAGCATTTTCTGACTTTAACAAAGTTTTCACAATTGAATGTGATGCAAGTGGGTATGCAATTGGGGCAGTATTGAGCCAAGAGGGAAAGCTTGTTGATTTCTTCAATGAGAAACTCAATGAGGCAAAGAAAAATTATTCATCTTATGATTTAGAGTTGTATGTCATGGTGCAATCATTAGAGAAGTGGAGACACTATCTCCTACCTAAAGAATTCATTTTTTTACTGACAATCATGCTTTGTAGTTCCTTAACAGCCAAGACAAACTCAACCATAGATATGTGAAGTGAGTGGAGTACCTAGGTAAAGTTACACCTTCACCATCAAACACAAAAAGGGGCAGTCAAACAAGGTGGAAAATGCTTTGAGTAGAAGAACATTGTTGGTTCAAGAAGTTTAGTTGCAGAGTGTAGGGATTGATGCTTTGAAAGGTATGTATGTAGAGGATGATTATTTTAAAGAAATTTATGTTCTTGTAATCAATTTAATGGAACTTTTCTTGAAGAGAATTCTGATTTCTTGATTCAAGAAGGTTTACTCTTTAAAGGGGCTCAACTTTGTATTCCCAAATACTCTATGAGAGATAATTTGATTAAGGAGAAGCACAGTGGCAGCTTGGCAAGTCACTTTGGTGTGGATGAAAGTTTGGAACAGGTAATAAGGTACTATTATTGGCCAAAGATGCAAAGTGATATGAGAAAATTTGTAGAAAAGTGTGTTGTTTTTCAAAGGGACAAGGATTGTGGTACAAATGCAGGTCTCTATCAACCATTGTCAATCCCAAATAGACCATGGGATTCCATCAGCATGGATTTTGTGTTGGGGTTGCCCAAAATGCAAAGAGGCTTTGATTCAGTGTTTTTTTTAGTGGACCAGTTTAGTAAAATGGCACATTTTATACCTTGTAAAAGTACAAATAATGCCTCATACATTACAAGGTTGTTTTTCAAGGAGGTGGTCAAGATCCATGGATTTCCATTAACCATTGTTTCAAACAAGGACAGTAAATTTGTGGGTCACTTTTGGAGAACCCTTTGGATGAAGTTGGGCACCAATTTGACTTTTAGCTCCACCTATCATCCACAAAATGGATAGATTGAAGTAGTCAATAAAAGAAGATTGAAGTTTTGGGTTTCCCAAAACTCAAAGAGGCTTTGATTCAGTGTTTTTTTTAGTGGACCAGTTTAGTAAAATGGCACATTTTATACCTTGTAAAAGTACAAATAATGCCTCATACATTACAAGGTTGTTTTTCAAGGAGGTGGTCAAGATCCATGGATTTCCATTAACCATTGTTTCAAACAAGGACAGTAAATTTGTGGGTCACTTTTGGAGAACCCTTTGGATGAAGTTGGGCACCAATTTGACTTTTAGCTCCACCTATCATCCACAAACAGATGGATAGATTGAAGTAGTCAATAAAATCCTTGGGAATCTCCTTAGATGCTTGACAAAAGAAACTCAGCATAATGGGATCTTATCCTACCCCAAGCTGAGTTTGCATATAATGATTATGTGAACAGGAGTGATGGTAAAATCCCATTTGAGATTTTGTATGGATTGCAACCTAGGGGGTGTTTGAACTCAAATATTTGAGTGGAATGGAGAGAAGGATTGTTGAAGGAGAAGGGTTTGCAGTTTCCATGAAAGAAATACATCAGCAGGTCAAAGAGAACCTTCAAAAGAGTGTTGATAAATATAAACAACATGTAGACTTGAAAATGAGAGAGGATCATTTCAAAGTGAGAGATCTAGTATTAGCCCATTTAAAGAAGGAAAGGCTTCCTAAAGGGAAGTATTCAAAGCTACAGATGAAGAAGATAGGGCCATGTAGGGTGGTCCATAAATTTGGAGCAAATGCATATGGGATAGAACCCCCTCTTGGAGTTGCTATTTTACCCATTTTTAATGTTTCTGACCTATACCCTTTTAAAGGGGTTGTGATTGCAGGTAAAGATGCAGGTGCATCAGAGGTTCCAGATGAATATTGGATCAAATATTTTCCACCAAGTCAACCATTGAAGCTAGAGTGCATTTTGGATACCAAAGAAACCCAAAGGACAAGACACAAAGTATACTATCAGTATTTGGAGAAGTGGCAAGGCCTTCCTATGGAGGATGCCTCCTGGATGACAGAGGAAGACATCAAGAGGCATGGTGCAATAGTCGAATATTTTCTCTCAAGTGGAACTTGAGATTTTGTTTTCCCCGAGAGTATGGTGCAGGGGCACCTAGTTTTCATGATGTACAAGGGGGTTAAATGTTATATTTTTGTGCTTAAGTCATGTTTTTATTTGTAATAAGGTCTATTTAGACCATGTTTCATGTTTTGAGTCATGCGGGGTTAGGTTTGTAGGAAGATGTCATTTGTTGCAAAAAGTTGCAAAGTTGCTCAAGCAACTTTTGCATTTTTGGTTTTTGTGGAAGTTAAACCATTGGAGATTCAAATGGCAATTAGAAAATGGTTGGTTTTGTTTTAAATGCTTAAATATACCTTGGGATGGTCGAGGATAACTTTTGATGATGATTTTGGTGTTCAAGCAATAAGAAAAACTTGGTTTACTATGTTTTTAATTAATTTTTTGTTGCTACAGAGGTTTGTACAATTTCGTACGGCCTGTAGATGTGCTAATTTGAATTGAAATTGGTGATGGAATGAATTAAATCACATTTACAAGTGATTTCATCTATTTTCATAAATTTTGGGGTGAGTTAGAGCCAATTTGTTGTAAACTTCCAGGAAACCCTAGTTTGTGAGGGTTTGATTGAAGAAACATGAATTTGGGCCCATTTCATCAATGAAAAAATATGATATCAGTGGAATGGATTTAGGTAGGATTTTTTTGGTATTTTTGGTGTTTGCAAGAGTATTGGATGGAGTTAGGGCCAAGTTTGATGCAACCCTAGCCTAATATCACCATGTGTTAGGCTTAGGAGGATAGGTAGACTTAGGGTTTAGTAGATAAACGATTTGGTAATTGTTCCAATTGATGGAAACTATGTTTTTAGACCCAATGTGACATGACAGAATCCCTAGAATGAAGGTAAATGTGGTTTAGAGATAGTATATCTTGTTGTTTCCTTGTAGTGTAAGCCTAATTAGGCCTAATTGAAATGGTAGTAGTCAAATTTTGAAGGATTTGTTCCAAAGTAACCCTACCTAAAATTTTGATATGTTTTCCAGTGGATTAAAGGGTATCTTGAATGGTATTTATTTTTTGGGTGTTGGGTTTTCTCTAAAAGTTATGTGGGAAAAACCTTGTTTCAAGTACTACTAGGAGAATAAGAAGATTTGAGAGAAAACCACCAAGTTAGGGTTCTACAATTACAAAGTTTGTTTAATTGAGTTTTTGTTGATAACCTCCACCCTACTCTGCATCACACTACACCACTTTGGTTAAAATTGGAATACCACCATTCCAAGTCTACACTCTCCTTTCCTATAACCCAAATAAAGAGTCATCCTCAAAAAAAAAACTGAAATACCTATAAAGACTGGACTTTGTAACATAGAATATATCATGCCAAAGTATCTCAAAATAATCAACATCTATAATCCCACTATCTAACATGATCCTAGGCAATAGGAAAATTAATTTATTAAACAAGAAAGCATGATTCTCAACATAACTCATTATGGTGTCCCAAAAATGATGCAGATTAATCCCTGTCAATTGGTTAATAAAAATTGTGATGGCAGTGTTACAACTAAAATTTAAATTCATGGCTATCTTGGAAATGTTTCCAGTGTTTTAAATTGATAGTACCTCATTAATACTCAATCTCCAAGTGTTAAAAATGTAGCCATGGGATCAATTGCAATCATCACTGCAATATTGAAAAACCAAAGGTTGTTAGCATAAAGTGATTGCAACAACCAACACTCTCCCATGTGGAAGTTAGAAATAGTTGAACCATGTCTAAAAATCCCCCCATAATACACTTCCATAAGTACTCAAAATCAATATGCTCAATGACTAATTTTATTGAAATCAACATTGTAATATTGGGGAAATATCTATAATGATAAATTATTCTTGTATGCATAAGATATATTAGCTTGGAAAAGATTGAAATAATTTCTCTCTAGATTACCTCTACCATTCAACTCCAACTGAAAATACTCCATTCCTTGGCTGGAAATATTTTCCAATCCTTTTGTGTGCAAGTAAAAAATTTCATGTGTTGGCTAATTGGAAGGTGGACAATAACTTTGCATCTGAAATATTTTCCAATGTAGTTTCATAAAATATTTCCTTGGTAAACTACAACTTCCATTCTTCCCTCTTTACCAGGTTGTCTATCAAGAGGATCACCAATCAAAATCTTGTTATTCTTAATCACATGACTACGTACATCACTCAAACTTAATTTATTGTCTTCATGTGAACCAAGAGGCTACTTATGATAGAAACTATTCTTAATCCATTCAATTCTTGGAAGTCCACCATCCCAATATCTAGTTAGTATTGCAAGACTCTAAACTTCACCTAGATCCCATATCTTGTGATTGTCACCAACTACGACACTAAAATCAAGAAGAGTTTCATCCTCCATCACAAAGAGTGGATTATCAAAAGTGGACTATGTATCCAACTCAAAAAGTGGATAATCAATAAATTAAAAATATATATTTTCTTTTCCTCACCATCCTTCTTGATGTTCCAACTCTACACCCACAAACTTGGGAAACTACTCTAAATCAATATTTGCATGGAGCCTATCAAGCTCAACAATCACTTCCTTAATTTCCTTAGCCCTTTCCTCATTTTCTTGCTCCCTAAATTGTTCTACAACAACAAGCTGAATTTTTTCTTCTTAAAGAGTCATTTGAGTACTCTCCAACAAATCCTTTGTCGAAAGTTTTTGGAGTTTTTCATTGATATGTCTATTGGCAACATGAGTATGAGCATGAGTTGTATAGTATGCAGTATTTTCATTAATGTCAACATTGTATGGAGATTGATGTGCAAATAATTTGGTTAAGCATGAGTGTGTATATAGATAATAATCCAATGTATAGTTGCAAGAAGGTTTGATCCAGTGCATATAGTTAAAGTGGAAAATTGGCCAAGTGTCATAACAGTGTTTTCAATGTACATGACATCCAATATTTTGGTTCACATTGGTCCGCCTTGAGCAATCTTGCTCTATAGTTCTAAGGAAATTTTTTTAGCTATTAGAGGAGTCTAAATCCAAGATCTCACATTGTTTTGTCCTCTGGTGTAGAAGTTATGATTGATAGAATATCCAATTCACTAGTGACATTGGTTACCAATACAAACTGTATGTATTGATTAGTCTGCACTTCATCATGGAAGATTATTTAGTCTTGCAGATTTGTGGAAGTGTTGGCAGGTGTCAAGTTCACCTATGTTCCAAGTGGCATGAATTTTTTATGTCTTCATGTCGATTTGTGGTTGTTCTCTTATATCAAATTAGGCCGACCTAATTGATATTGTAGATGTTTGAAGATGTGGTGGATATAAATGTACGTTGTAGTGTGTGAACAAGTTTTTTTTATGTGAATTGTGCAAAAGTGATGCGAGTGTAGAGGAGAGCAAAGTGTTAAAGAAAAGTGATATGAAGTGTGTTGACTCTGTATATTGAGCTTCAGTGGTACTATATTCTAGGATGTTGTAGATGCATTTGTAACAATTAATTTTGGTTGTTTTCCACCCCTCTCTTATATCTTTTCTTCTTTCTATGGGCAGTGATTCCACTTGTAGTGAGAATTTTTGTAATATGTTGTAACCGGTTATAATATATTCTAAGCTAATCCTCACCATGGTTTTACCTTTTTTGGGTTTCCCACATAAAATTTTAGTGTTCATGTGTTATGTGCTTTGATTGTTTCTTTCATGCTTTCCTTTCTTACTACAAATTGATTATGCTATGTGGAATGAATGTTAATTGTTTAATAAGTGGTTTTAGAGAATATTAATGCACCCCACTCTCAATATTTTGGTTGTTCAACACCCTTAGTAGACTTAAGCTCAAAGGTGAGATTATTAACTTCTTCCTCTTTTCCCTTCAATGCATTAAGGATCTCTTCAGAAAACTTGATGGAATGATCCCTATCTACAAGTATGTTCAAGTAATCTGATTCATTATTCTCAAATCTTCTTTGATCTCTAGTGAATTTGTGTGAATTATCAAAATGTGTTAAGACTACAACAACCTTTTCTTTAGCAACTATCAATTGATTCTTCAAAATATATAATTCACTAAGCCTCTGATCAAATTCAACTTGACACAATCAATTTTCTATTTTTTCTTTAAGAACATGACTCTTAAATTCAATTATGTAACGCCCCACCATGCAAACCCCAAAAATGAAACTGTATTATTATAAGAATTAATTTGCAGAGCAAACATTAGCTGATCAAAAAAAATTCTCCAAAATGAGCATACTTCCAAAAAAACAAGAAAAAGTTTTTATTTTTCCCAATAAAAATCCAAGAGATAAACTTTTGAAACTAAAAATCAACAAAATAAACAAGTTTCCCATTTCAAAATCAATCTTGAGTTGTGCAGGTGCACACACTCTGGCCTTTTCCATTTCCACTTGTTTTAACCTCACATCATTTTACCATATTTAAATGATTATCCTTTTTGTGATAATAAATGATCAATTATTAAAATATAATTTAAAATAGAACTTTTTATCAAAACAATTTAATCTAATTATTTAATAATAAAACATTTACTTTTAACAAAGCAATTTAAATTTAATTATTTATTAACAAACCATATCCTTTATATTTGATAAAATTAATTTATTTACTTATTATTTTAATTTTCAAATTTATTTAGATTACCTTGTAAATTAGTTTTAATTTAATTAATTGATTAAACAAGGCCATTAAAATATTACATTTACCGCATAATCTAATAACAAACTAAACAACAAAATCACAAATAAACACTTACACAAATGTCTAGAAAGACCAATACGGAGGGCACTACATCCTCTCCCCCTTATCATCGACTTACTCCTAGAAGTCACCACAATCATAAGTGTTAACTCCTAGAAATGCACCCTATGCAAAGTTATGAAACTAAGCTTTCTGGAGAAACATGGGATCATTTCAGGGATGTAGGTCACCTAAAGTTGAAATGAACCTCTGGATAAGGTTCGGTCCTTGATGGTTATCACTCTAAAACTACTAATTTTGAAAGGAAAATGGGAAGAAAGATAACTTAGCAATGTAAAACCTAAGACTGAAAGCAAACTATGAAGTGATACACCCAACTTAAAAGGGGACAATGAAAATTATAGCTTTACACTTAGTTCAATTTGGCAGAAATTAAATTTGCACAACCTATTATAGTAAGCTTTTGCATAATTATTTCACTAAAGGGTCTTAATTGAATAACTAATAAAAGGAAGACCATCTTCACAACTGAAAGGTGTTTACACCTTCTTGACACAATTAGCAACCTGCGTTAGCTTACAATTTACATAAAAACTGTAACCTATGAGACAATGTTAGAAGGAAAAACAAGAAAATCTCACTAATAACCTGATCAATCACCTAACACATAGAAATCTGCAAGAACAAGTAGGCAAGAATTTCATTACCATAAATAAACAAAGCATTTATTGTATTCCATGTCCAAAGAGTTACAAAAGTGTGCCAGTCTAAGAAAGGACTATAAAAATCACTAACTCCTGAAAAGCATAATGAGAACTAAGTTACAAAATGAGTCAAAAAAATGACTAAGTAAGCAAGATTCAAACAGTTGCACCAAAATATGAACTGGAAGCTTCTTGAACTTGGATGGCTTCAAAAAGACAAAAATATAGCAACTAAATATTCTCAAAAAGATCTCAAAATGGTTGAAAAATTCAAGCATGACTTGATCAAACCATAACCATTTTTAAAAATTCTTAAATGGAGTCAAAAAGCCTAAATTCTTTCAACAAGGTCACCCCTAAATTTCCTCCTCATTTTGGCAAACAAAACTTAACTTCCCTATATCCTCTCCAATGAGATAACTCAAAGCATATCTCAAGACTAAGTCATCCATATTTACATTAAAGAGTAACAAAAAGACTTAATAAGGTTTATAATTACACCTTATACTTAATTGATTTACATTGGATACTCATGCAAACAAGAATTTAAGGATATGTTAAGTCACGTACATTCATTGTTGAGGTGGCATTTAAGCTGAAATATCATCAAAATTACAAAAGATATTATAAGGCAAGATGAATTGCCTAAGGCATAAATATTTTAAAGGGAAAACCCACGGGCTTATAATACTTAGCATTCGATTTTTTTTTAAAAGAATGGCAAAAATCCCATTATCTCACCCATCGACAGATTAGGGTTAGGAACCCTAGAAACAAAAAGAAAAAAAGAAAATATCATTTTGTTCATTCTTTGGAAACTTCTAGAAGAAGCTTGTCGTGGCCATAGGGTTTTTGATGAAACTTTGTTGAAGCTGAAACTTCCTCTTGTGAATTTCGATGGTTGGTTTATGCATCAAATTTTGTAGATTCTAATTTTGGTAAGCTCTTTTTTGGAAATAAATCTTGAATAAAAGTTTCTTCATCAATGATTTTAGCTTTACAAGTCGTGCGGTACTATGTAGCTTTTCTTTTTACATGTTGTAGCTTCTATTATGCATGGTTGAGGATCGGCCTTCATTTTGTAGAAAATCATGAATACCATTCTCTATTCTTAGAAACCCTCACTTGTAAGCCATCCAGGGTTTATTTCTTTAAATGGCTATGGCTCCATACATTTCGCTTTGAGAAATTGCTATGTCTTTGTCAACAGTTTGAGAACTTCTTTTACTGTAGTCAGCCTTTGTGATGATGGCTTCATTTTTTTCATTAATCTGAAAATGTTAAAACTTTATCATATATCTAAGCTTCTTTTTGAATATCATACCAAAGTTTACATATGATAGGTCACAGCTTTTGGTCTAATTTTCATCATTTTAAGTAAAAATTTGTTGAAGATTTTTTTGTGTTTTACTTATTTTCACCTAGCCGCCATGGAGATCCATATGTTGCATAGAAAACAAAGAAATGTTTATATTTTTCTGCTATTATGTGCTTTCCAAAACATTTTCTTGTAAGGAAAAAATGGTATTTTTGTGTGTTATCATGCTCGTCCCCTCCCTATGCTTGATTTCTGCTTAATACTTTTTGGGTTTCCACATACCCACAGTTTATTTTGTGATTTTTCTAGCAGCTATATATGCTACAGGCATTAGTTTTCTTTTAGATATGGACATTTATAAATGAGGACAAGGATTTTTCATAACTCTTAAAACTCCTCTTGGGTTGACACCTAGGCATCTTCATTTCACTTCCATTGTACACTAATTTCCTTTGCTCTATTCATGGTTGTGGCCTCCATTTATATTCTACTGTAATCGGGAAAAAAAAAAAGATTGCATTTTTTTTATTGAGGTTAACTTTTGAAATGAAGAGAATTTTCATGAATAACTTCTTCCCTTCTTTGAGACTGCTGTGACTTATTACCGTTGTGATAATATTATACAAAATAACCTTGCTCTGTTTTCATGACATTGTGCATTATGTAGCCTATTCCATTACTACTATGAAAGTATGCACATATCTTGCTCATTTGCAACCCTCTAGATGATATACCTCACAACATATAGAATACATGGGTGTTCACATGACTAAATCATGTCCTGCTTGTGTTAACTCTCTGCATTGGGACAATCAAACTTAGTATCAGGCCTGTTATCCCTATGAGTTCCATTTTTTAATATCCTATTTAGAAATATCATTGGTTCTTATTACTTTCGTCTTTGTATTCTCTTAATCCTCCATTGATTGTTCTCCTATTATAACCTAGTACTCTTCATCATTTCTTTGCATCTTTTTCATTCTTTGAAAGTCACTGACAACACTTGTTCCTCATTGGGATATATCATTGATTATAGCAATCAATTCATGAACATAACCCTTTAACTTATCCTGCATTTATCTGAGAAGATCTCTCTATCCATTATTATGCCTACCCGAATGTGCATAGGGTTGCTACTACAGGATCATATTTTAATGTATTCCACCTTCTACTCATGAAACTGTCACTTTACTTGCAATCACTATCATTTAACTATAAAAACTTAGACAATAAAATTAGTTGTTTGAGATAAGCCTTTATGTTGCTAATATTGTGATGGTATCAGTCCATGATAATAGTGCTTCTACCATTTAATATTCAACAATGTATATCTTGATTCATGATTGTTTCACTTTCTTGATTTATAGCCCTGTATCATGCATAGGGCTTCATAATCTTATGTTTCTTGAACATATTGCTTTACTAAAAATAGATTTCTCCATTGTCTCATGCTATTATGGTACTTGTTGAAGATCTAATACTATGTTTAATGTCTACCATTGTGAACTCTTAACATAGTTAAAATAAATTACAAGTATGAATTTATGATTTGAGCATCATAGATTTGTAAATTAATGTTGTACTTTTGAATGTTCTTTCTATTTTATCTTCTTTTCACTGTTTCAATGAGCAAGTACCTATTATTGACACATTATAATTGTAATCTACATTTCAAAAGTTGTTGTAGAATTTTTTTTAAACATGGTAATCTTCATTGGATGCACTGAGGTGTACCTAAAAAGTTATGCATAAATAATGAGCTAGGCTCAACCCTCATGGGAGCCACATTTCCACCACTCATTTTGAAATAAAACATGATTGCACCTATAGCTGTAGATGAAGCAAACAAGTTAGAAAAATATGTGTATTTTGATATGCAATTTTGATGGCTTCAATATTTTCTCTGGGATATTTGGTATGACTGCTTATTTGATACACATTATCTTATGCATGCATAGGGTGAATGTGTATACAATGTTTATAGTCATTCATTGCTTAGAGTGTACTCTAACACCATTGTTTACTATCATGTACAGGATTACGAGTAGAAAGGAGATAGAAAAGGAAAATGAAGCTTAGGATAGCACAGGGCAGCAGCAAAATGATACAATATCAGTCAAGACCAATCATTCACAAGCAATGGATGGTTACTTCTTTCTATACACATTCATTATTTTTCCTTTTTACCTATTCATGTATGAGTTTTTTCATGATTTGTATTGAATAGGAAAAGGTTAGTCACATGGATTGTATGAGACAATGTATACTTATCCATTTAATAAATATTACTTTTTCCCTGAAAGATCAAAATCTTTCTTTTGTTATATGCATATGTATGAATGCAATGATCTATCATTGTAATCTTTCTAGATTTTTTCATTTATACATTTGAATGTAATGTAAGAAAGATAATAAAATGTACCATTTTCTTTCAAATATCAATGGGCTCTACCTGATTGAGCCATAGGTGAAATTTGGTAACATTTTTGGCGATATTTGCTAGATGTTTGCCTACTAAACATGTAAACTAGTAGCCTAGATTTTTCCATTGTGCATAGAGTCACTTGATAAATTCTAAGGAAGGCCTAAAGAAACTTTGCACATAGTTGTAACTCATTTGAGATTAGTCAGAATATCAAGACATTTATTGAAAACAAGGAAAAAACTGAAATGAAAACTACTATTGTGCTAGAACAACACTTAGGGAATGAAATTTGTAATTAAACTATAGTGCAGGAGAACTTTATTGAAAGCATAAACCTAACCTAATATTCACAATGGTAAGTCACACCTCAAAATAGTGTTTGAGGTGAATCCCATTAACGTGGATTGGTAATATTTCTCCATCCATGTTTGATAACTAGAATTTGTTATGCTCCTTGCATTCAGTGATGATAAACGGGCCAGTCCAGAAATGATCCAATTTTGTATGCTTACCTGGTCCACTCTTTAGCACATCCCACTTGAGAACAATATCACCTTCCTTGAAAACTTTGGCTATATCTATTTTATCAAAGGTTCTCTTTATTTGGAGTTGATGATACTCCAAAGTCTTCATTGCCTTGTCTCTTGTCTCTTCAAGCTCCATGAGCTCTGCATATCTAATGGACATTGGGTCCTGTTCTTCAAACATCTCCAACTGGTGAACAATATCAAGAACTAGAAGCTCTATGGATAGAGGTAATCTAGCTTATTTTCCATAAACTAGTACATATGGAGAATTTCCAATTGATCTCTTAGGGGTTATTCTATCTGCCCAAAGTGCAGATTTTAATTTGGTGTGCCAAACTCTCTGATTCTCTTCCATGGTTCTTTTCATGATTCTGATCAAATTTTTAGATGTACTTTTAGTTAAACCATTACCCTATGGGTAATAATTTGAAGAGGTATTCAAATGAATTCCATGTTTAATAGCCCAGCCTGTAACTCATAATCCCACAAATGCAAGAGCATTATCTGAATTAATGGAGTTAGGAACTCCAAACCTAGTTACTATGTCCTCATAGAAATTTAAAACTAAAGACTCATTAGCTTCTTTCAAAGCTATTGCTTCTGTCCACTGTGTAAAATAGTCAGTGTCTGTAAGCACCCACTTGTGACCAGCACTGGAAGGTGGATTTATTGGTCCAATAAAGTCAATGCCCCATCTTATGAAGGGTTGTTCAACCTATATTGGTTGCAATGGCATAGCTGGTAGCTTCTCCTTTCCTGCAAATAAAGCACATTTAACATATTTCTTTGACCATGCATATGCACCCTTAAAAAATTTAGGCCAATAATAGCCAACTCTCATAATTTTCCAAGCTATTGTTCTTGGAGCAAAATGACCTCCTGAAGCTCCATCATGAAACTCATGAAACACTTTTTTTAGTTTGATCAGCGTCAATACACCTTAAGAAGATACCATTTAGGTCTTTTCTAAAAATAAAATTATCAATCAAAACATATGGAATGGATTGTAACCTAAAATATCTTCTTTTTGCTCTATCTAGACCTGGTGGACACTCACCAGTCTGTAGAAAATAGGTCATATCTTGAACCCAACTTGCTACTAATGCAGGTGCAACATTCTAAAGCTCATTATCATTGACTAAAACAATTTTTATTTCTAATTTTTGTGCATCTTCAGGGGTTGAGGCAAGCTGCTCACAGATTCCTCTACCTCTGACAAGTTTAGTGATTTTGATGTCAACATCAAACTCCATAACTTTTATGATCCACCCTGCTCTTTTCTCATTCTGATCTTTGCTCAATAAAAACTCTTTCACACTAGGGTGTGCAACTAAAAGATGAATTTTGTTGTTGGAGATTAGAGGCTTAAATTTCTTTAAACTCTTAATTACAACAAGGACATGTTTTTCAACAAATGTATATTTATGCTCATAATCAACAAGACCTTGACTGAAAAAGGTTATTGGTTGATCTAAATTATCATTATTTTTTTGAACCAGCATAGCATAAATTGAACTAATGCTACAAAAAGAATAAAGAATAAAGTCTTTAGAGAAATCTGGATTTACCAGTGTTGGGGTTGATGCTAAAGGTTCTTTGATTTCTTCATAGCTACATTTGGCTTCTTTAGTCCAACTGAAAACTGTATTTTTCTTAAGCATGGCAATCAAAGGTTGTAGTAAATTTGCAACATTAGGAATGAAACTTCTTAAAAAGTTGATTCTGCCTAAAAAGCTTTGTAGACCTTGTGATTGGGTAATGGCAGCTCAAGTATGGCCTTGACTCTCTCAAGGTCAATGGTAATTCCTTCTTTTGACACTACGTGTCCTAACAATTTACCCTCATGAACTGCAAAGATACTCTTATTCAGATTGAGAGAAATACCATATTCTCTGCATTTTTCAAAAACTTGGTTGAGATGTGACAAGTGTTCATCTTCATTTTTAGAATAAGTTGTTATGTCATCTAGATAAACAAGCAGAAATTTATGAATCAAACTCTAAAACACCATATCCATGGCCCTTTGAAAGGTGGCACCAGCGTTAGATAAGCCAAAAGGCATTCTCTTGTAGGCCATAGTGCCCCACTTTGTTGTAAACATTGTTTTATATTGGTCCTCTTCCTTGACTAAAATCTAGTTATAACCAGAATAACCATCCAGAAGAGAAAGTCTCTCTAAACTAGCAACAGCTTGAAGAATTTGTTCTATTGAGGGTGATGGGTAATGGTCTTTTAAATATGCTCTATTAAGATCTCTAAAATCTACACATAATCTTATCTCCCCATTTTTTTTCTAACCAGAACAAGGTTAGAAACCCAGGATGTGTGTTTTATTGGAAATACAATACCCCCTCAATTAACTTGGTTAGTTCCTTGACCATCAAAGGCTCAAGCCTTGGATTTAAAGGTCTTTGTTTTTGTTTAACAGAACTGGCATCAGGTTCTAACTCAATAATATTTTGTGCAATATGAGGGTCAAAACCCTTTAAATCAGAGTATTTCCAAGCAAAAACATCATGATACTCTTGGCATAAAGCGATAAAATATTTTCTATCTTCAGCTAAACAAATTTTTCCTAACTTAAGAAGCTTACCTTTAAGGCTTTCAACTTCTTCATAATGATCTTCTTTCACCTGAATTTTGATTTTACTTTTCTTAAGCTGGTCATCAGTATTAAATATGGACTCCAAGGTAACTAAACCTTTGGGTAGCTTGTTTGTCTTCAACTAAATAATCTGATCTTCGTACTGTTGCTTAAGCTTATCTTGATTTGCAATAGAAAACTGATCTTCTTCGAGCAAAAAAGCTAAAATCTGCTCATCAATGTCAAATACCTACCAGTTGATGTTGTTATCAGGAATTGATGGCCTGATTACAAATTTGACATATTGTTGTATTTTATCTTTTTTGATATCATTTGGGATATCAAACTGTGCTCCAATTGCTGCAAGTCAGTCAACATGTTTATTTTGATTTCTTGGGATAGAAACTAGATTGAAGGCATCAAAATCCTCAATTATGTTCCACACTCTATTTCTGTAGGACTTCAAGGAATCATTCTTGGCAACACTCAAGCCTCTCACTTGATTAACTATCAATTCACTATCTCCATAAACTTTTAGGCAGTTTATTCCTCTTTTTCTTGCCCACTCAAGACCTTGAATAGGTCCCTCATACTCAACTGTGTTATTAGAGCATGCAAAGGAAAAATGGAAAGCTAAAAAATATCTATCACCTTGTGGAGAAACAAGCATTGCACCTCCACCAGCTCTATTCTTGCTTCTAGAACCATCGAAATACATTTCCCCAAGTTCATTTTGTTGTTCTATCAGTTGATCTACACTTTTTTCAAGGTTTGGAACCTTTGCATCAATTTCAAGCATCACATAATTACCCATACCAGCATCTTGAGTGAGATCTTCAGGACTATCCAACACATTTTATGCTACCCATTCATGTAACAACACATCAAAAACACTCTCTATTTGTAGTTCTTGAGCAGCAACAAGCTCACTGTCACTAAAAACAACATTATTTATGTTTGCAATAGTTGGGATAGCATTAACAACACTTAGGTTATATGGCTCAATGTGATCCTTGGCCAACTTTTCAGATTTAATGGTAAATTTGGTTTCATATCTTGTTCTAAATAGCATATGTGACCAATGAGTTGAAACATAACCTCCTATTTTAGCAGTAAAGTCTCTTGAGAGATAGAGGGAAAAGAAAGGAGGTAAATCAATAACACATATGTCCTGGGGAACTAAAAATTTTGAACAAGCATGAAGTGTAAGGGTCAAGCTAGCCTTTAATAATACCTAAAGTATTGACTGAAGTTCCATCCAATTGAATAACTCCTTTTTCTAAAGGCTGATACTTTAGTCCTAGTTTGTCAGCTATCTGCATTGGCATTATAGAACTACTAGCCCCACTATCCACCATATAGTTGTGCACTAATTTGTCACCTATGATCATAGACACATAAAACAGAGGTGGTTTAATATTCTTACCTGCTTCTTTATTGAGTTGTTTATCATTATCTTGAGGATCATTTGTGAATACAGCTCTAACTTGATGAACTGGTGGCTCATCAGACACTTTCAGATTTGACAAAGCTGACTGTAACATGTCTTTCTAGCCTGGAATAGCTAATGAGTCCCACATAGACATCATTACATTCATCTTTTTCATATTATCAATAATATTATAAGGCACAACTGGTTTTACCTTTTGATGTACCTTTACGCAAGCATGATTAGTTTGCAGGTGTGGTTGCTCCTTCGCAACAAGGTGTTGATTTATTTACAAAATGTGAGGTACTTGTGATGTAGATGCTCAGTTTCTTGTTCAAGTTCAAAGGCTCTTTTCTTTGCTCTTGTATTTGCTACAACTAGAGAATCATCTACATTTACTCCACAAAATTCTTCACCTGGCCAATTAAGCAAAGTAGCTTCATTTGTAAGTTTCTCCTATTGTTGTGGAAGTACATCATTGAGTACATTCTACTATGAGCTTGAAGCATTCTGCACCATTAGTGCCTGATTTATAACTCCATTGGAGTACGTGGCCTGATTATGTGGTTGGATGCACAGATAGCACCACTCATAATCAGTAGCAAGATTATTTTGAACAGGGACAAGGTCCCTAGCTGCACTAACAAGTGTTGGATTATATGCCTGAAAAGGACTTGGATTCACATTTTGTCTTGGACCTTGATATTGCTGCCTATTACCTTGAAATGGTTGATTTGCAAGTTTGTTATATGACTGATGTTTCTCTAAGTTGACTAATTTGTTCCCAAATTTTTGCAAAATGTTCTCAATCTTTTGTTGACTCTCTTTAATCTCCTGCAACTCCTGGGACTATACTGGTGCTGCATATTATTGTTTACCAATAGCTGGTAATGTTGGTACAACAGGTAATGGTGCAAAAGGTGGTATTTGTAATGGAATATTAGGCTGTATTTTTGGAAAAATAGGCATTGGTGGCATAGGAGCAATTTTTCCTTCCTAAATTAAGCAATTTTCTGCTCTAATTGTTGTCTCATATGCATCTGGTAGAGAAACTCCTCCCATTGGTTGTATCATAATAGCTATAGCACTGTTGAGAGCCTCTAAATTATATAAAAATGCATATTCAAGAGGTGGCCTCATAGTAGCCAGAATTTTGTCCCAAGTTTTTTGAAACCTGGAAATGAAATCTGTCATTTGCTCTTGAGGAGCTCTCTTTATATTTGTCAGTTGTTCCAATAAGGACAAGTTATCTGATCTATCTTGAAATTGTTTATGCAATTTATCTCCCAACTCATCCCAAGTTGCAATGGTACCAACTCCTAAACCCCTGAACCACTACAATGCTTTTCCTTTCAATGATGCAGCAAGTAGCCTTATAGCTACATCTTGAGTAATGTGATGAATACCACATAAAGATGCAACATCCCTTATATGCTCAATGGGAGTTGTTTGATCTTCCCCAGTAAATATTGGAAAGCTCTTTAAAGCTGCAACTGGTATGTCATTGTGTTGTGCAAGATTTAATGGATTGCCTCCACTAAATGGCACAAAAGGTTGGTTTCTAATAGCCATTAGAGGTGGTTGAACTTGAGTATGAATAGCAGAAGATGAAGTTGTAAAAATTGAAAATACAGGAACAGTACTTGAAGAAGTAGCAAATGTAACTATTTTTGGGTTGCTTGAAGGAGATGTAACTGTTATAAAGCTTGGAGAAGTAGAACGAGTAACACTCTCTCTTTTTGATGATCTGCCTCTTCTCCTTGGTGGTGAGAATAAAAATTATTTTCTAACACCAAGTGGTGTTAATTGAACTCTCTTTGATGGAGGAGTTCCTTTTTCTATCTAGTCTCTTCTTTTGGGTGGTGATAGCTTCAAATACTTAAATTACTTGGAGCTCTCGGTTTGTACTTTTCTCATGTGTTGTAACAACACTGTCTTTATTGCTCTTTCAACTCAACAGAGTCACCAAATGTGTTGTAATAACCTCTAAAAGGTCTAAAAAACACTCGTTACACATCAAACCAATGAAAAGCATTTAAGGGATGTGTCCCACCGGGCATTCCAAAATTGTTAACTCCTAGAAATGCACCCTATGCAAAGTTATGAAACTAAGATTTTTGGAGAAACATGGGATCATTTCAAGGCTATGGGTCACCTAAAGTTGAAATGAACCTTCAAATAAGGCTAGCTACTAGCTGGTTATCACTCAAAAACTACTAATTTTGAAAGGAAAAGGGGAAGAAAGATAACTTAGAAATGTAAAACCTAATACTAAAAGCAAACTATATAGTGATACACCCAACTTAAAAGAGGACAATGAAAATCAGAACTTTACACTTAGTTCAATCTAGCAGAAATTAAATTTGCACAACCTGTTACAGTAAGCTTTTGTACAATTATTTCACTAAAGGGTTTGAATGGAACAACTAACAATAGGAAGACCATCTTCACAATTGAAAGGTATTTACACCTGCTTGACACAATTAGCAACCTACATTAGCTTACAATTTGCATAAAAAGTGTAACCTATGAGAAGAGGTTAGAAGGAAAAACAAGAAAATCTCACTAATAACCTGATCAATCACCTAACACATAGAAATCTGCAAGAACAAGTAGGCAAGAATTTCATTACTAGAAATAAACAAGGAATTTATTGCATTCCATGTCCAAAGAGTTACAAAAGTGTGTCAGTCTGAGAAAGGATTGTAAAAATCACTAACTCCTAAAAAGCATAATGAGAACTAAGTTACAAAATGAGTAAAAAAATGACTAAGTAAGCAAGCTTCAAACATTTGCACCAAAATAGGAACTGGAAGCTTCTTGAACTCGGATGGCTTCAAAAAGCCAAAAATATAGCAACTAAATCTTCTCAAAATGGTTGAAAAAGTCAAGCATGACTTGATCAAACCATAACCATTTTTAAAAATGCTCAAATAGAGTCAAAAATCCTAAATTCTTTCAACAAGGTGATGAATCACCCCTAAATTTCCTCCTCATGTTGGCAAACAAAACTTAACTTCCCTATATCCTCTCCAATGAGATAACTCAAAGCATATCTCAAGACTAAGTCATCCATATTTACATTAAAGAGTAACAAAAAGACTTAATAAGGTTTATAATTACACCTTATAGTCAATTTCTTTACATTGGATACTCATGCAAACAAGAATTTAAGGATATGTTAAGCCACGTACATTCATTGTTGAGGTGGCATTTAAGTTGAAATATCATCAAAATTGCAAAAGATATTATAAGGCAAGATGAATTGCCTAAGGCATACATGTTTTAAAGGGAAAACCCATAGGCTTATAATACTTTGCATTTGAATTTTTTTAAAGAATGGCAAAAATCCCATTATCTCACCCATCGAAAAATTAGGGTTAGCAACCCTAAACAAGAAAAGCAAAAAATAAAATATCATTTTGTTCATTCTTTGGAAACTTCTAGAAGAAGCTTGTCGCGGCCATAGGGTTTTTGACGAAACTTTGTTGAAGCTGAAACTTCCTCTTGTGAATTTTGATTGTGGGTCTCTGCATCAAATTTTGTAGATTCTAATGTTGGTAAGCTCTTTTTTGGAAATAAATCTTGAATAAAATTTTCTTCATCAATGATTTTAGCTTTACAGGCCATGCGGTACTATGTAGCTTTTCTTTTTACAAGTTGTAGCTTCTATTATTCATGGTTGAGGATCGGCCTTCATTCTATAGAAAATCATGATTACCTTTCTCTATTCTTAGAAACCCTCACTTGTAAGCCATCTAGGGTTTATTTCTTTAAATGGCTATGACTTCATGTGTTTCCCTTTGAGAAAATGTTGTCTTTGTCAACAGTTTGAGAACTTGTTTTACTGTAGTCAGCCTTTGTGATGATGGCTTCATTTTTTTTCATTAATTTGAAAATGTTAAAAATTTATCATATATCTGAGCTTCTTTATGAATATCATACCAAATTTTTCATATGATAGGCCACGGATTTTGGTCTGATTTTCATCATTTTAAGTAAAAATTTGTTGAAGATTTTTCTGTGTTTTACTTATTTTCACCTAGCCGTCATGGAGATCCATATGTTGCATAGAAAACAAAGAAATGTTTATATTTTTTTGCTATTATGCACTTTCCAAAAAAAATTATTGTAAGGAAAAAATGGTATTTTTGTGCGTTATCATGCTCGTCCCCTTCCTATGCTCAATTTTTGCTTAATACTTTCTAGGTTTCCACATGTACCCACAGCTTATTTTGTGAGCTTTTTTGGTAGCTATATATGCTACAAGCATTAGTTTTCTTTGAGATATGGACATTTATAAATGAGGCCAAGGATTTTTCATAACTCTTAAAACTCCTCTTAGGTTGATGCCTAGGCATCTTCATTTCACTTCCATTGTACACTAATTTCCTTTGCTCTATTCATGGTTGTGGCCTCCATTTATATTCTACTATAATCGGAAAAAAAAAAAAGATTGCATTTTCTTTATTGAGATTAACTTTTGAAATGAAGATACTTTTCATGAACAACTTCTTCCCTTCTTTGAGACTGTTGTGACTTATTACCATTGTGATAATATTATACAAAATAACCTTTCTCTGGTTTCATGACATTGTGCATTATGCAGCTTGTTCCATTACTACTGTGAAAGTATGCACATATCTTGCTCATTTGCAACCCTCCAAATGATATACCTCACAACATATAGAACATGGGTATTCACATGACTAAATCATGTCCTACTTGTGTTTACTCTCTACATTGGGCCAATCAAACTTAGTATCAGGCCTGTTATCCCTATGAGTTCCCTTTTTGAATATCCTCTTCAGAAATATCATTTGTTCTGATTATTGTCATCTTTGTATGCTCTTAATCCTCCATTGATTGTTCTGTTATTATAACCTAGTACTCTTCATCATTTCTTTGCATCTTTTTCATTCTTTGAAAGTCATTGATAACACTTGTTCCTCATTGGGATATATCATTGATTATAGCAATCAATTCATGAACATAACCCTTTAACTTATCATGCATTTATCTGAGAAGATCTTTCTATCCATTATTATGTCTACTCGAACATGCATAGGGCTGCTACTATAGGATCATATTTTAATGTATTCCACCTTCTACTCATGAAACTGTCACTTTACTAGTAATCACTATCATTTAACTATGAAAAATTAGACAATAAAATCAATTGTTTGAGATAATCCTTAATGTTGCTAATATTGTGATGGTATCAGTCCATGATAATAGTGCTTCTACCATTTAATATTCAACAATGTATATCTTGATTCATGATTGTTTCACTTTCTTAATTTATAACCCGGTATCATGCATAGGGCTTCATAATCTTATGTTTCTTGAACATATTGCTTTACTTGCAAAACAAAGTTCTCCATTGTCTCATGTTGTTATGGTACCTGTTGAAGATCTAATACTCTACTTAATGTCTACCATTGTGAACTCTTAACAGAGTTAAAAGAAATTACAAGTATGGATTTATGATTTGAGCATCATGGATTTGTAACTTCATGTTGTACTTTTGAATGTTCTTGCTATTTTATGTTATTTTCACTATTTCAATGAGCAATTATCTGTCAGTGACACATTACAATTGCAATCTACATTTCAAAAGTTGTTGTTGTAGATTTTTTTTTTTAAACATGGTAATCTGCAATGGATGCACTGAAGTGTACCTAAAAAGTTATGCATAAATAATGAGATGGGCTCAACCCTCATGGGAGCCACATTTCCACCACTCATTTTGAAATAAAACATGATTGCACCTGTAGTTGCACATGAAGCAAACAAGTTAGAAAAATATGTGTATTTTGATATGAAATTTTGATGGCTTCTATAGTTTCTCTGGGATATTCGGTATGATTGCTTATTTGATACACATTAGGATCAGCTTATGCATGCATAGGGTGAATGTGTATGTAATGTTTATAGTCAGTCATTGCTTAGAGTGTACTCTAACACCATTGTTTATTATCAAGTACAGGATTAGGAGTGGAAAGGAGCTAGAAAATGCAAATGAAGCTTAGGATAGCACAGGGCAGCAACAAAACAATACAATATCAGTCAAGACCAATCATTCACAGGCAATGGTCGGTTACTTCTTTCTATACAAATTCATTATTTTTCCTTTTTACCTATTCATGTATGAGTTTTTTCATGATTTTTATTGAATAGGAAAAGTTTAGTCTCATGGCTTGTATGAGACAATGTATACTTATCCATTTAATAAAGATTGCTTTTTCCTTGAAAGGTCAAAATCTTTCTTTTGTTATATCCATATGTATGAATGAAATGATCTATCATTGTAATCTTTCTAGATTTTTTCATTTATACATTTGAATGTAATGTAAGAAAGATAATAAAATGTACCATTTTCTTTCAAATATCAATGGGCTCTACCTGATTGAGTTATAGGTGAAAATCTAGTAACAATAAGCACAACAATATAATGAACTAATAACTATATCAACAATTAAAACAACATTAATTAGACAATTAAAATTAAACAACTCAAAGAAAAGATGATATTGAAATGGAAATAGGGTTGCAAATGAACCACATCGTCTAACAAAATGACGGGGTGATGGACAAGGATGGGGAACTTTCTTGTCAACTCCATTTTTCCACATCCTACCCATTGGGTTTTTATAAGGCACGCTTAGACCTGATAGTGCAGGTGGAGACGATGCCTGGTACCTACAATCTTGTATAAGAGCAAACATTATGTAGAACATATATTTATAAAATATCATATTAACCTAGTGTAGAGGGAATCATCTTGTCGTATACCTCTCACGAATGGTGATACGACATCATCCTTCTAACACTTAACAATTAGTAATACATCATAATCAATATCACATAGATATCACTAATCAAATGCATAACCACCATAGCACTAAATCCACATGATAAACATAACCAATTAATTTACCTTCATCATCGAGATTCAAAGCCGACTACCTAAAAATCACAAACTAAGGTGGAAACTTAACACATTAGTACTAGTCATTCAAGTTGATTCTTTACCCTCAATATGTAACATTTCCATAAGAATGCAACATAATTATCCACACAAGCACACATTTTTGTTAAACATCATCATTTACACACAAGGAATTCCACTTCATTCATTATTCAACACGAAATATCACAACATTTTCAGAAAAAGACCAAAATTTTACACCTGAAATTCAAGAAAACACAATTCGTCACTCCATAAACACATTCTTCCAAGTTTACACACACACTCTTCACAATCACACCCAAATTCACATCACTAGGAAATTCACCACCAGACAACACGAGGGTCCATAATGCATCCTTGGTAGGAAGAATATCAATGCATTGTGCACTACATCAAGGGTCCTATCATTTCCACTAGTTTTATGCACCATTCATCCAACACCACCTAGCGATAAACTCAGATTACTAAGCAAGAATGACACAAGGGTGAAAACCTAAACTCAAGAGTCTAAACACAAGGTTAACATAATGGGATCATAGTGCCCAGTGTATGAACCTATGCTTTGATACCCTGATGTAACACCCCACCACACAAACCCCAAAAATGAAATTGTATTCTTATCATAATTAATTTGCAGAGCAAACATTAGCTGATCAAAAATATTTCTCCAAAATGAGCATACTTCCAGAAAAAACCAGATTTTTTTATTTTTCCCAATAAAAATCCAAGAGATAAACTTTTGAAACTAAAAATCAACAAAATAAGCAAGTTTCCCGTTTGAAAATTAGTCTGGAGTCATGCATGTGCACGCACTTTGTCTTTTTCCATTTCCGCTTGTTTTAACATCAGTTTGAAAATCTTATCTTCTTGATTTATTAAAATCACATCATTTTACCATATTTAAATGATTTTCCTTTCGTGATAATAAATGATCAATTATTAAAATATAATTTAAAACAGTTTTTTTATCAAAACAAGTTAATCTAATTATTTAATAATAAAACATTTACTTTTAACAAAGCAATTTAAATTTAATTATTTATTAACAAACCATATCCTTTATATTTCATAATATTAATTTATTTACTTATTATTTTAATTTCCAAATTTATTTAGATTACCTTGTAAATCAATTTTAATTTAATTAATTGATTAAACAAGGCCATTAAAATATTACATTTACCTCATAATCCTATAACACGCTAAACAACGAAATCATGAATAAACACTTACATAAATGTCCATAAAGACCAATACGGAGGGCACTACAAATTATCTCTATGACATCTTCTTTGCATATTAAATTATTCCATGATAATAGGATAATACTGTGCTCAAAAGGAAAATCATCATAAGCTTTCCCTTTATCATATTTTGATTTCAAAACACCTAGATCCCATGAACTTAGGACTTGATGGCTATGATATTAAAAAATATGCTCATTGTGTTCCCCATGAATGGTTGTTTCCTTAAACAAGTAACTTTCCACATCAAATGAGTTGAAGCTAGCATGGATAGTCTTCTCCATAGGTTTTTTTTGGACGTCAAATTGATACACATTTGACATTAGAGACTTTCTCTCATCATCTAAACTATTGCCACTTAAATGATGTAAGAATTCATCACTATAGTTTGTTTGGAAATTTACAATATAATCAACTATTAGTGTGTACCTTGGAATTTTACCCTACTCTAATGTGCAAAATAACTAAAAATGCGAATGATAAAAGACTAAGGACACTTCAAGTTTAGCCTAAAGAGTGATAAAACAAGAAGGAAAATAGATGAAACGAGATGCAAATGATTATACCTTCCTTGTTGTTGAAGACTCCTTGGTTGGCCCTTGATTTTGATGGATTTATGTGCTCCTTGGATGGCTTGTGATGTAGCTAGATGGAAGATTGAATGTGCAAAATGATCCAAGTGGATGGCTAAATGATAACAAGTGCTTGAGAATGTGAATTGGTAGCATAAGGTTACTCAAATCAAAAGTGTTGAAAATGCCCTTGAGGAAGGGGTATTTATAGAAGAATTTGAATTCTCTAGAGAATTCAATGGTCAAGATTCATCCAACAAGGTCAAGATGAAGGGCTATGGTGAGTTGAGAACTCACAACCGCTCACATCTTGACATGTGGATGGTGAAGTGGCTGAGAGGAGGTGAGGTGTAAGTGAGGTGGCCAAAAGGTACATGAGGTGGAGGAAGGACAAGTACCTTGCAAGTACATTGGGAGATGGGAAGAATCTTGGGTGAATAAAAGTGAATTTTAAATTCACAATGATTGGAAGAATCTAGTGGATAAGACAATGTTCTCAAAAGGTGGGAGTTTGTCACATGTGACTTGATGTGACAAGTCAAAGATTCTAGAAGATGCATGGGAAAAGGGGATTCTTGGAGGAATAAAAAGGAATTAAAAATTCCTTGGGGGATGGGAGAGTTGACCAAGGTACTGATTAAGATTAATTAATCATAATGAGGATTAGAAGCCAACTTGCAAAAGTTGGAGGATGTGACACATCCTAATCAAGGATTAGGCATGTGCACATCCTAATGAAGAAATTAGGAGATGGATTAGGATTAGATGAAAATGACATGTGAGGAATTAAATAAATGTAATATTTATTTAATTTATTTGATGAAAAGAGGATTAAAGAGGGTAAGGTATTTAATTAATAAATACCTTAGGGATTTAGGAATTAAGGATATTAATTAAATAATAGTAATATTACTTAATTAACTTGGATAAGAGGATGTTTAGATGAAAAGTGATAAATTTGGATAAATTAAGTGTCCAAATTTGGATGTCTACATTTTCCCCTCTTTGAGATGGTGTTACGAAGTAGCATCATTTCAAAGAATATTAAAATATAGAACCTAGAAGAAGATGGTTAGATTGGAAAAGATGCCCCAGTCATCCAAGGGATGACTAGGAAGAAAGATGATGGGGGTGAAGATGAAGAGTAGGGATTGAGGATGCCCCCTCAAGAGGACATGTGGGTTCAATAGAACACAGATGTGCTCTTGAAATGGATGAGATGAAGAAATGGGAAATGAGGAGGAGGATGTAAAGGGATGGATATGAAAGGATGAAAAGGCAACAGGAGGTTGGGAAGCACAAATGGATGCAAAGACGAAGATGATGTTGCCCCAGTCAAGGTACAAGCCAAAAGGGGTTGGTGATGGATGGAGTGTTGTCAATGAATCATGAAGATAGGGGAGGATGCATCCCACTGAGTGGTATTGATGAGGGAAGGGTACATCCCAAAACACCACTAAAGGATAGGGAGGGATGCCTCCCGATGATGATGACAAAAGTGTTGTTGATGAGGAAAGGATACATCCCAAAACAACACCAGAAGGATAAAATGGGATGATGATGATGATGATGAGGATGATTGGATCCACGCTTGTGACAAGACTGAGAACAAGACCAAGGATATGATTAGATGATTCAGGCTAAATGGAATGGATGGGGATTGGATAGAGATGTGAGATAAGGATGAAGGATGAATGGATGGGGGGATACATGCAAGATGATAGAATGGAAAATGAAATGCAATCCTAATGCAATTTTCCATCTTCGGAGCACTGAGTTTTGCTATAGCATAAGACACCAAGTGCCAAGGTATGAAGAACCAAGGCGAATTAGTGTCTAATGCATAAAACAAACACAACAGACAAGAAGGCTATCCCAACACCCCAAAGTCACAAAGACCTTGGTCGGGCCAGGTATTGAGATAACCACAAGCATAAAAGGATGACCCAGCATAACACAAGACCTTAGGGATCTTGGTGGGTACTACATGGGACAACCAAGAAGACATAATCAAACAAAAGAGCAAGATATGCCCCTCTGTTGACCAATCAAAACACACCATAATATGATGGATCATGGCGGCCTTGACAAGTGATGATAGGGAACTCAAATGATAAACAAAATCCAAAAGTATCAAAATATCACAATCAATTTCAAACGTCCATTGCCATAGGATCAAGGGGATGGATGGGATTGATGAGGTCTGTTAGGAAGGATGCATCCTGTTGAGACCAAAGATGATGGATATGAAACCAAAAGATCGTTATGACGTGGGATGTTCAAAATCGATTGGATCTCATGATACAAGTGGACCTCGTTTGTGAAGAACTAGCTAGATAAGGGCATAGCTTGATGGAATGACACAAGGAAGACAAGACATGGGACTGACACACCCTAAAGACCTAGAGGCTCAGGGGTCAATCAAAGATTAGCCTTGCCTACATGAAAGCGCAGAGCCCTCGTAGTTCGGTGAAAGGTGGACGACTGACCAATATGGAGATTGTGATGGATGGTAAAGATAGGATGGACAAAAGGAGAAAGACCGATGATAAACGATAGAAGGGCAAACTGGATAATGAAGATTGATGATGGAACCCCGGGGGCAGATCAAATGATCGACCTTGCCTATGTGAAAGCACAGGGGCAACGTAGTTCGACAAGACCAAAGGCAAACAATGGATAAAGGAGGATAAGATGATAGGATAAGTGGATAAAAAGATGGGACCGATATGACAAGATAGAATAGACCGGTTGGATTTGATAGGATGATGATGATCACGTAAAGCTCAAGGATGGGATAGTTATCCAAAGCATTAAAATGACTTGGGAGGATGATATGATAGATAGGTGAGTGATGAAAAGTGATAGGGGATTGGAAAGATGTGCAAGAGAAGCAGGGGTGATGACAATGAGATAAATGGCATTGGGTTGCATGGGGGGAGGCCTATAGCCAGATACCAATGACAAGGGATTGTGAAATGGGATGAGGATAAAGATGAAAGAATGGATAGAGATATAGGGATGGGGGATGGGAGGGATTGTTTGGATGGATGGGAATATAAGGATTGGGAGATGAAAGGGATGCTAGGATAGATGGATACGAAGATAAGAATGGGGAGATAGAAGGGATGATGTGATAGATGGATAGGGACAGAAGGATTGGGAGATGAAAGGGGTGCTAGGATAGATGGATACAAAGATAAAGATGGGGAGATGGAAGGGATGCTATGATAGATGGATAGGGAGATGAAGGGATGTTATGATAGATGATGTCTCCAAGGACTATGTCACAAAGGAAGCAAATGCCCCCACTCTAGATATGTCATATATGAGGAGGCATAAGGGATGGAAGACAAGTGGATGGGAAGATAAAGGAGATAATTAGATGAGGATAGGATGGGTGACTACGGAATATGATAAAGCATGGATGAAGGGAATGTATACCAATAGGTGTCCAAAGCATGCATAGATAGGTGCCCCTATTTTGATCAAGATCACAAGAAGGATGGAGGGATGGGAGATAAATGGGATATGATGGTAGGATGCAGAAGATAGGTGGGATGGGGGGGATTTATGAAGAGGACGGATAACAGGGAGACGGATGCATAGCTAGAAGCATAGCGGATGGAGGGAATGCATATCAGGAAGTTGCCCCCAAGTGCAGATGGGGATTTACGCATGATGCCTATTTGCCAAGTTTTCATCATGGTATTTATCCAAGGCACTTGTTTGCCAAGTTTTCACCATTGGATGGATTATTTCTCTTTACTATTTTATTTTATTTTATTTTATTTTTGATTTTTGATTTTTTTTGACTTTTTGGATGTCATGCAGAAGGAGATGGGTAAGGATAAGGAAGTGGATAAGCAGATTTAGAAGACATGTAATAAGGATCAAGGTGTTAAGAGCCCATGTTTGAAGTGACTATTGGATGTTGGTACAACCTTATTAGGATCATGTAAGAGGATGAATTAGAGGGATTTTATGGGGAAGATACATGGGATAATGGATGGGATGCTGCAAAGGGTATGAATGGAATGATGGAGTGGATATGTGATGGGGAGATGTGTTCAAGACCAACATTGGCACATGTGGTGGTGGATGTGAAAAGATAATAGGATTAAGGGATGGAGAATGTGGGGATAATGGAGGAGATGGAATGGTGAATTTCGGGACTTTAGGACCCAAATCAGACTTAGGAGATGAAAGGGGTGTATGATTAGCTTCTGGATTAGCAACTTTGGATGTTCTTAGAGATTTTTCATGTGATGGCATTGCATCTTTTTTCTTTAGGATCCACATGGTTTTTATCTTTGCTTTGGTGGGTCTTTGTGGCCTATGGATTTGATGTATATTTAGATTTTTATTTTCTTCACCATGTCTTTTGGAGGAGACATGGGGAGCCATAGATTCATTTGGATGCTTGGATTTATGCATTTTTTCTTTAACAGCCAAAGTGCTTTTAGTAGCAATGGCATGGGTGTGAGGAGATGGATGATGTGGAGTGATGGAGGTAGGAGTATGGGGATTATGTGTAGATGGAGGATGTTTACGTAAGTGCCTTTGTTGATCCTGACTATGGGGTATGTGAGAGGGATGTTTATGATGGATGAGATGGATAGGTGATGAATGGATGAAGGGATGGATAGGATGAGATGGAGGAGGTGATTTTAGGATATAGGAGTCCAAAATAGACGTAGGACCTGGAGGAAACATGGGCACGGTAGATGGAGGAATTGAGATGGTAGATGGAGGGATGTAAGGACCCAAAATGGATGGAGCAAATGAAGGAGGAATATGGACGGTGGTTTTGAGGCGATACGATAGAGGAGGAGGGATGGCAACATATGATTTGGTGGAGTGATGGAAAGAGCCTATATTTATTTTGGAAGAGGCTTGTTGAGGACGTCTAGAGGTTGTACCAACATTTTTAGATTGTGAGTCATGAGTAGTACATCCAAGACCTTGTAGATACAAATGTTCTTTAGCTTGGATGGGCTCTATAATACCTTGCTCATGAAGGCCTAAACCTTTTCCTTGATAGTTCATTCTCTTGAGCATTCGATCTAAGATAGGATTTTTGTTATGATGCGAGTTCATTATTAGGTGGAAGAGGAGGGTTGGTGTATATGCTTTGTTTTTCTTCTGCGAGGAGACCACCATGGAGGAATGTGAGAGGACCAAGGGGATATGCAAGTGGTGTGGGGATAACATTTTTAGGCGATGATGGGGGATCATGAGAAGGAGATGATGGGATAGCAACATCAGGAGAGGGAGTAGGGGCCATGATAGGATCGATATTTGTGGTAGTAGGCTCATGCGATGGAGATGGAGATGGAGTAATGGAAGCTTGAATGACAAGGGGATCATAGGATGGAATGGATGGGGGACTGTGATCTTGAGGTGGACTAGATGGGATGGTAGGATCTTGATCTGGAGAAGGGGATATGCCGGCATGCTTTGGATTAGACTCTTGGCGTGACTCATAATGTGCGGGAGGCATGGTAACGGAGTCTTGTTGGGACTCTTCAAGTGGGGAAGATGGAGGGATGAAAGATTCATGAGGTTCATTGGAATGGGTTTTGGTGCTACTAGGAGTGGGAGGAGTGGATTGGATTTGGGTGGATCTAGGAGTAGAGGGAGTGGATTGGAATTGGGTGTCTTCGATGGATTCGGTGGTTCTTGGAGTAGGAGGTGGGGGTTCAATGGATTTAGTGGGTTCAATGGTTTCAATGGTTTGAGCAGTACTAGGGGTGGTAACGTCAATAATAGGTGTGGTATGGAGAAGGGTCTCATCACTAGTGACCGTGGATGATGGATCTAGATGGCATGGTTCCATGACTTCAAGATGTGGAGTTGGGGATGGCTTCTTTGTAATGAGTCCTTGGAGAACTTCTGAAATGAGAGACTTGCATATGGTTGGCTTGGCTAGGGTGGTAGAAATGGATGAGGGATTATGGATTGGTTGACTAGGGTTAGATGGAGGAATGGGATTGAATGTAGGATCATGAGTAGATGGGGGATTAGGATTGGATGGAGGACTAGGAGTAGATGAATGAATGGGATTGGATGGAGGACTAGGAGTAGATGGAGGACTAGGATTGGATGGAGGGTTAAGGTAAGGATATTGGAGTGGTGAATTAAGATAGGGGGACATGGATTGTGGATTAGGACAAGAGGATATAGGTGGTGTAGTGGGACAAGAGGATGTGGGGGATGGATTATAATAAGGGTATTGGGATGGTGGATTATGATTAGGATATGTGGATGTAGGATTAAGGTAAAAGGGTGTGGATGTAAGATTAGTATGGACAGACTGGGAAAGAGGATTAGGATAGGGGGTCATGTATGGGGAATTGTAATAGGAATATTGTGATGGAAGATGAGGATAAGAGGATGTGGATGTTGAATAAGAGGATGATGTAGATGGGGAAGGGGAAGGTACTGGATACCCCTTGTCAAAGGTAGCATAAGGAACATGATTAGGCTTAATTGGATTTTGGAAAGTGGGTGGAGAAAGCTTACTAGAGATGATAGTGTCAAGAGGATCTATGTCGTATACCTCTTGATCAACCAGACTTACGTTATCATTGTCGACGTAATTAGGGTTTCCCTTGATCACTATTGATGGGGGATGAGGATTCATGATGATGACAGGATAAAGAGGATGGATAAAAGATTTTGGATGGGAATAGATTAAAGCTCAAATCAGGATTTTGGTCAAGCTCAGATCAGGATTGGAGAAAAGCTTAGATTAGGATGATTGGATGGGATTGCTTTTGATTTTGATGGGATTCGGTAGACGGATGATTGGATCGGGTAGATGATTTGATGAATTTGATTAAAGTACTAGATCATTTTGATTGGATAGGATCAAATGATTAGATGATGTTGATTGGATAATTGTGATTGGATGAACTTAATAGGATTGGGGTGCTTGGATTGATTAGATGATTGTATGTATTTGATTAGAGGAATGGATTGGTTTGATTAGATAGGAAGAAATAAAAGGTACCACTAGATAGAGCTCAAAAAATTGAGCAATTTTAGTTTTTGAATGAAGTTGATCCGATGCACGGTTTGTAAATGATAGCCCCGGGAAGTTAGGGGCATGTTCACCCCGCAATGCGGGGCGTGGCCACCCCAGGATGGTCAAATTCTTGATAGGAGGAAACGGAAGGTACCACTAGATAGAGTTTGAAAAACTAAGAAACTTTAGTTTTTGGACGAAGTTGATCCGATGCATGGTTTGTAAATGATGGCCCCGGGAAGTTAGGGGGCATAGTCAGCTTTCTACGGTAAATCAGAGGCGTTGACAGCTTTTTGCAGTAAATCAGGGGCGTAGTCAGCAAAATCAGGGGCGTTGACAGCAAAATCAGGGGCGTTGACAGCTTTCTACAGTAAATCAGGGGTGTTGACAGCTTTCTACAGTAAATCAGGGGTGTTGACAACTTTCTGCAATAAATCAGGGGCGTTGACAGCTTTCTGCAGTAAATCAGGGGCGTTGACAGCAAAATCAGGGGTGTTGACAGCTTTCTACAATAAATCAGGGGCATTTCCGCCTTTCTGCAGCAAAACAGGGGCGCTTCTGCCTTTCTGCAGCAAAAACAGGGGCGCTTCCACCTTAAACAGGGGCACTTCCACCTTAAACAGGGGTGCTTCTGCCTTTCTACAACAAAATAGAGGGCGCTTCCGCCTTTCTGCAGTAAGATAGGGACGCTTCCGCCTTAAACAGGGGCACTTCCACCTTTTTGCAGCAAAACAGAGGGTGCTTCTGCCTTTCTGTAGTAAAGCAGAGGGCGCTTCTGCCTTTCTGCAGTAAAGCAGAGGGCGCTTCCGCCTTTCTGCACTGATTATAAGTGGTGTTTGGTGATGTAAATGGTAAAAATTATGACGTTCGCTAGGTGAGGGTATGGAATTTTGAATGGAATATGAGGAAATTAGAATGAACGGGTAGATTGAAGATGATTATGGAGAATGAGTGGGGATTTAGAATGGTTAAACAAAGATTTGGAATGATAAGATGGAGGTTTAAATAGATCAAATAGAGGTTTTGGGAGACTTAAAGTGACAAAACAGAAGCTTGGGATGATGAGATAATGGTTGGGAATGATTAAATGATAGTTTAGAGGCTAAATGGATCCAAATGGGGCAATTTCAGGTGTTTAGAAGGGCAAATTCGCCCCTCTGTAGCAAAAATCAGGGGTGCTTCCGCCTTAAACAGGGGCGATTCCACCTTAAACAGGGGCACTTCCACCTTTCTACAGAAAAATAGAGGGCGCTTCCACCTTTTGCAGTAAGACAGAGCTTGGTTTTGATGGCAATGGCTATGGCAAGGACTCAAAATGATAAAGTAAGGCCAAAGTATCAAAGATTTCATAGGTTTTTCACAAAGGAACACTTCAAGCAAGCACAATCCTATGATTAATGTTAAGGTTATGGCCAAGAAAAGTCTTAATCTAGGATGCAAAAGGCTTCTAGGGAGTCCTCAAGATACTCACGGTACATGAAGCACAACCGTGAACACCAGCCCGTCACAAGCGTGAGTCGAGAACCCCAGCGAGATACTGAAAGACTCAGACCAACTCTTCATGTCTATCTAGGTATCACCCTAGCTTCGACGCTCCGCCAATTACGACATGACTAGTTTGGGGTACAAATTTCATTCTCCCCCCTTTATATACCCTGTCAGTATGCGTGGTTGGAATCATCCCTTGGGGTGATGAAATCCCCAAGCAGGTCCCACTAAAAAGAAGACACTAACCGCTTCCAACTACTCCCCAGACTCACACGAAGTGCAAGGGGAAAGTGAAAACAAATTAATGCCCCCTTGGGTGACACAATAGTAGACAAGCATAGCAAGCAATAAAGGTTACTTCCCCCTAATTAGACTATGTGCAAACAATAAGGATAGTTTTTCAAAAATTTGATCAAATAGATGGTCCTGCAAGCAAATGTTAGCTATCTTCTCCTTCGTTCTTGGTCAATTATGCCATAATATGTTGCAAAACGTTAGCAAAAAACACCAATATCCTTGCCAAAACAATGTTAGAGGGTTATTACTTGAAAATAGCTAAAAACAAGAGCAAAAACGACGTTAAAATGACTGTTTTACCTTCCAAATTGTGCTATTTTGGGGTGCTTCCGCCTTTTTGTAGCAAAATAGGGGCACTTCCACCTTTCTGCAGCAAAAACAGGGGCGCTTCTGCCTTTCTACAGCAAAACAGGGGCGCTTCCACCTTTCTGTAATAAGATCAGAAGGCGCTTCCGCCTTTCTGCAGCAAAAGGTTAGAGGAAAAGAACCTTTCAAAATGAAAGGGTGTATCCGCCCATCTGCAGGAAACGTTATCAAATTTTTAAAAAGGAAAGTTGTATGCCCCACTGCAAGAAAGTGTTAGAAACAAACTTCTAAGTATACACCTAACTACAGCAAACTATTAGAAGAAAATGAAATTGTCAGATATAGGGCACTTCCGCCTTTCTGCAGTAAAGCAGAGGGTGCTTCCACCTTTCTGCGGTAAAGCAAAGCGTGCTTCCGCCTTTCTGTGACTTTTTCCTGCAAAATTCTTAGCAAAAATGAAGGTTAAATGCAAGATATAGGGCACTTCTACCTTTCTGCGGTAAAAAAGCGGGGGCTTCTGCCTTTCTATAGTAAAAAGGAGGGCGCTTCCGCCTTTTTGCGACCTTTTTCTGCAAAATACTTAGCAAAAATGAATGTTAAATGCAAGAACCCGTTTGTGGGTCCCACCGGGCATGCCAAAAATGTGTACCTTGAAATTTTACCCTACTCTAATGTGCAAAATAACTAAAAATGCGAATGATAAAAGACTAAGGACACTTCAAGATTAGCCTAAAGAGTGATAAAACAAGAAGGAAAATAGATGAAACGAGATGCAAATGATTATACCTTCCTTGCTGTTGAAGACTCCTTGGTTGGCCCTTGATTTTGATGGATTTCTGTGCTCCTTGGATGGCTTGTGATGTAGCTAGATGGAAGATTGAATGTGCAAAATGATCCAAGTGGATGGCTAAATGATAACAAGTGCTTGAGAATGCAAATTGGCAGCATAAGATTACTCAAATCAAAAGTGTTGAAAATGCCCTTGAGGAAGGGGTATTTATAGAAGAATTTGAATTCTCTAAAGAATTCAACGGTCAAGATGAAGGGCTATGGTGAGTTGAGAACTCACATCTTGACATGTGGATGGTGAAGTGGCTGAGAGGAGGTGAGGTGTAAGTGAGGTGGACAAAAGGTACATGAGGTGGAGGAAGGACAAGTACCTTGCAAGTACATTGGGAGATGGGAAGAATCTTGGGTGAATAAAAGTGAATTTTAAATTCACAATGATTGGAAGAATCTAATGGATAAGACAATGTTCCCAAAAGGTGGGAGTTTGTCACATGTGACTTGATGTGACAAGTCAAAGATTCTAGAAGATGCATGGGAAAAGGGGATTCTTGGAGGAATAAAAAGGAATTAAAAATTCCTTGGGGGATGGAGAGAGTTGACCAAGGTACTGATTAAGATTAATTAATTAGTAATTAAAAGATAAATGAGGATTAGAAGCCAACTTGCAAAAGTTGGAGGATGTGACACATCCTAATCAAGGATTAGGCATGTGCACATCTCTAATGAGAAATTAGGAGATGGATTAGGATTAGATGAAAGTGACATGTAAGGAATTAAATAAATGTAATATTTATTTAATTTATTTGATGAAAAGAGGATGAAGGAGGGTAAGGTATTTAATTAATAAATACTTTTTGGATTTGGCAGAATTAAGGATATTAATTAAATAATAGTAATATTATTTAATTAACTCGGATAAGAGGATGTTTAGATGGAAAGTGATAAATTTGGATAAATTAAGTGTCCAAATTTGGATGTCTACAATTAGAATTGTGAAAAAGACAAGCTACGGGATCAAACGATGAAAAAAGACACCTTCCATACAAGAGAGCTACAAATAATAATATGCAATATTCCTCAACAAGAAAAAGCTACAAAATTCAAGGGTTTCCAAAGGCATATGAAATCTCAAGAGTCTTCAAGAGAGATAATACAAAGAGGGTTGAGTGCTATATAGGAGTAACCCTAAATGATAAATGGATTAGATCATGACAAGTTTCAACATCTCATGCAATGAGACAAAATGATCTAATAATAGCTTTCTCGTTAACATTCAAAATCACTCCTAAGTTTAGATTAAGTGCATGAAAATAAATTAGACTAATAATTAATTAAAGATTAATTAATTATTAGCTATGCATGATTACTCTAACATCAACTTCATCATGCTCTTTTTCTAAAATTTCTTTGGTGATCCCAACAATATTATCATTTTTTTAATTCTACAGGTGTCAACTAGGAAGATAATAGTCTCAAAAAATTCATTGGCTTGATCTGAATTTGCACCCAAGGTTGTTGTTTTGGCATCTTCATTAAACATATTCCTAATATAAGTAGATACATGCATTTCAATGGAGTCATTTTGGAGCTCTGTCATACATACCTCTTGAGATAAGGTATTTCCTCCATCAAAATTTTTTGCTATGATCCCCTCTTCTTTTGCATGCTCCTTATTTGTCTAATAAGGTTTCAATTTCCCCTCACACTAAGAAAACACCATTTCATCTAAGACCTATTCAAGTGATAAGGATTCTTGGTCATCCTCCATATGTTATTCGATAAGATAGATAAAAGTGATTGTGGCATAGCATCACTTCCATTAACAATCAAAATCACAATGGACTACATGGTTGCTATAACATTATGTGCATAGTATTTTTAGATGGTAGCAAAGAAATGGTGAAACATTTTAAAAATTAGATCTTCACAACCCATAGCTAACATGATGTTACCAAATTTGAGTTTTTCAAATGTTTCAAGTATGGTCATACTCCTAGTAAAATTAGAACTTATGACATCATCCAAACCTTGGAAACTATCCACCAATAACTAAAATGTCTTTTTCATTATGTCATCATTGTATGGAGTTTTAGGAGCTATTATTTTCATGATTTTTTTTTTTTAAAAGTAACGATCAATCTCACCTCATTGTCTTTGTGTTCCAACAACTTTTTCTTACCCAAGGAAGTCACTGCAAGAATCACGGTTGCTTTTTTTAACTGAGAAGGTGATTGGTTCACCATGTGCAAACAATCCTTTACTTCCTCCTAAGTGTTGAGAAGAAATTTTTTTGACTGAGATAGGTTTTCAATTTCACCTTCAACATTAAAAAGTTTTTTTCTCAACTCTTCTTCACTCAATGATGCCACAATTCACAACCCAAACAAGTTGGCTGTAATGTCCCCATTTCAAGCCTGACTTTTTCAGTGACCGTTAGCCTTTCTTTGGGAACCCGGAGGCTAGTCGGAAGTTAAAATTAGGGTTTCCTAATTTTGAGGAGATCATTGCTCAGAGATGATAGTTTTAATGGCGGATTCCTTCTGGGTTTTCAGAGGGCTTCGCAGTGGTATGATCGTCTCAGCATTCAGAGTACTTTTTGGAATTTACTATTTTTAGTAAATTCTATTTTTGGCAGTTTCCAAATGTGCTCAGGGTGGTTGTTTCCTGGCTTCAGAATGATCAGTTGACTTCTTCAGTTTTGGCTTCAGGGTACTGTCGGAGAAATAAGTTAAGTCATTTAAATTAAAAATTCACGTTTTAATTATTATAATTAAACGTTGACCCTTGGCTTAGACTTAATGACTTAATGTTGTGTTTAAAAGGTGGTTCCTTGAGGGTGGCGCCTTCATTGAGAAATGATTTAATATTTCCCTAAGTCAAACAAGGTATGATGGGCGCCTTTATCAAAGTGTGATGTTTTAATTAAAATATCAATTATTAAGTATTGAAGGAGAAAGTACGCCCAATCTTGAGGAGGATGAAGTTTGACCTAAAAGCAGATTTTAGGGTTTTGCAAAGTCAATTGAAAGTTATAAAGAGGAGTCTTGGTGCATCATTGGGGTTATCTTGGAAAATACACCGTTATGCTGCCGGATTGATTCTGGATTGCTTCGAGGGATGAAGACCTCCTAGTTTGGGCATTGTTTCATGTTTGCAAGACAACATCTAGCGGTGATTTATTGTACTGTGAGTTGCATTTGAGTTCGTGCATTATAAGCATTATTGTAATCATTTAGTTTTCTGTTTCCTGCATATTAGAGGTTTCCTAAGTTGCATTTCTCATACAGCAGATTGCATGTTTTCACTCATAGCTTGAAAATAACAAAAAATTAGTTCTGGGTACTTCTCATATCTCTTTGTTAGGCCTAGGCGCCTCATTGTTTAAAGTTGCAGATTTTATTTTGGAAGCATTAATTTTTAAAAGAAAATCGAATTTCCCAGCAGGCCGTACCATTGTACTTGCTTTGAAATTCGTGCATTTTTCATTAAGGGCATTTTGAGTCTATTTCTTCATATCATCTTGAGCGCCATTTTGTTGGGAGTCTTATGGTTTAGGAATCACTTCATTTGAGCAAGGGAATAGGGAGTTGTGAGCATTAATATGTTTTCCTAGACTGCTGTTTTTAACCAGGTATTGCAGATTTGTGAAAAACAGAAAAACAGCTTGTTAATCATCAAAAGTTGTAATGGTTTCATATGGCTTCTTGAACTCAGTCAAGAAGAGATTTTATTGTATTGTATGATTCATCTATTCCGCTCTAACATCTTGACAGGCATATAATATGAAATTGTAAACTGTCCAGTAGTACTGGCAGTCAATCTCCAGCTTATTGCTTTGAATTTGTATTGCTCCATTTCATTGAAGTTGTAATAGATAGATCTCCGCCCTATGGTCGCTACTATCCCACTCCGGGTTAGAAAGCACATTCTGGGTGTTGAGGGTTTTCAGCTTTCCGCAATTTCCTTCAAGCAGTAGATTTTGTATTCAGCACTTTCTTTCAAGCAGTAGATTTTGTAATCACTCCGTCATATGGTCGCCCCTCACTCCGTTTTGGATTGGGTAGCACATACTTGGCGTCGAGTTCCTTTTCCAGCATAAGCAGTTTATTTTAGATCCTCTGACCAATTCTCACCATCATCGGTGCCATTCTGGTTAGAGTTGCTTTCTTGCACGTTTTGGTTTTCTCATCTAACCTTAACGGGTGCACTGCTTTGTAATGTTGTTAATGGTAAATTGAAAAAATGAAAAAATTTGGCTTGGAATATTTCAGTGGTATCAGAGCCACGTATCCTGCCATCCTGTGAAATCAGCCTTCTATGAGTGACAGAGAACAGAGGTATTTGGCAAGAGTATACAAGAGGGATACAGTTCAGACACAGTTGTATCAACCTCCAGAAGGTCAAACAGCTTCAGAGATTTTGAGGGCTAATTGGGAGCCTTCACAAGAAACAGAAATGGGGGATAATGAAAGAAATGAAAGGGTTCTTGGTGGCGGTGAAAGAAGCTCTGGCAACAGAGATGACAGTGGAAAAGGAAGAGAGAGATCTACGAGTCCCGGGAAAGGAGTTTGGGAAAAAGATGGATGCCTTGATGGACATGGTATCTCTCATGATGGGGAGAATGGGGCAGAATACTGTTCCACAGAACAACTCAGGCCACAGAGGGGAGCATAGTGCTTCCAACCAGCATGATGAGCATGCAGCCCGGATAGTGTCAAACAACACTTACATCTCTTCCAGACCATTCAAGCCCACTTTTTTAGTTCCTGTAGTCAATCAGCCCGAACCTGAAGAGAATGCTTCATGGGTGGAGCAGTTGAGGGTTGGTCGTACTGAGTATGACTCTCTACCTGTTGACATCAGGATGGATATGTCCTTCAATGATTTCATGGATCATAAGAGGAAGAACAGAGGGCAAGGAAGGAACTTTGATCAAAGAAGGCCATCAAATCAAGGAGACTTGTACCAAGCTGTCAACAAAGTTATACTTCCTCATTTTGATGGGAGTGATACAAGTTCAGCCCGAGCTTGGATTCAAAAGCTAGATAACTATCTAGCTCTCAGACCAATGGCGGAAGATGAAGCGATTAAGTTCGCTACGCTACACCTTGATGGGGTGGCGCACGAGTGGTGGTACCATGGCCTCGTCACTCTAGGCCATCGGTCTATCACAACATACGATGAGTTCACCACTAGGCTCATCGAAAGGTTTGAGAAAAAAGATCCTGAGATCCATTTCAGAGAGCTTGCTCAGTTGAGACAGTATGGCACAGTTGAAGCTTACATCGCGGAGTTTCAGAGACTCTCAGTCATGGTGACTGGAATCACAGAAAGGAGATTGGTGATTCTTTTTAGTGAAGGGTTGACAGAACCCCTCAAAGGCTGGATTAAAGCCTTTGATCCTCCAACACTGCAAGAGGCCATGAAAAAAGCAAGAAACATGGAATGGGCTGCTCCTAAGGCGAAATTTCAGTCAAATTCCCCTTTTCAAAAAAGGGATAAAGGAAAAAGGCCTCAGTATAAAAATAATTTGAGACCTCAGAACAAGGAGTTCAAGAATCGCAATCCCCATGTTACCAGGTTGGACCAAGAAACCCTGAATGAACTCAGAAGAAAGGGGTTGTGTTTTCGGTGTCAGGAAAAATGGTCTCAAGACCATGTTTGCCCTAAAGGGGTCAAGTTCAATCAGATTGAGTACTATTCTGCTGGGGAAAGTAGTTCTGATTTTTCCGACCAGCAATCTGATTTTGAAGGAAATGAAGAAGATAGAGCTCCAGAAGAATCCGGGGATGAGAAGGGAAGTGGTGGAGTTTTAGCTCAACTCTCCAGTTTTCAAAGAAATGAATCTTTTAAGGTTCGTGGGATGGTCAAAGGGCAGCGAATCGTTGCTTTGATCGATACTGGAGCAACTCATAACTTCATTGATGAAGTTGTGGTAGCCAAGAAGGGGCTGCAAACAGAGGAGTTCGAAGGATTCAAGGTCATGGTTGCCGATGGATTTCATATTACTTGCACCAAGAAAATATCTAACATGACCATGCAGTTGGGCAACTACGAAGTCAAGGATGACTTCTATGTAGTTCATATTGGGGATACTGATGCCGTTCTAGGCATTCAATGGCTGCGATCTCTTGGAGAGATCTCTTTGAATCTGCAGACTATGGAGTTGAAGTTCCAATCAGACGGGAAGAAGATAGTTTTGAGAGGCATGTCCAATGGGGGTCCTCGAGTAGTGTCATTCAAAAGAATGGCAAGGCTGATCCGTCACGATCAAGCTGAGTGGGTTGCCGAATGCATGATACTTCCTGCTAGTCCTGTTGAGACTAAGCATGACCAACCTCCTGATATCCAGTCACTACTCACGAAGAAGAGCAAAGTCTTCGCAGATTTGCCTCCTGGACCACCACCTGAAAGGGGTTCAGAACACATCATAGAGCTCAAGGAAGGAGCTAAACCGGTGATCACAACTCCATATCGGTATCCAAAGAGGCAAAAGGATGAGATTGAGAAGAATATCCGAGAACTTTTGGAGATGGGTTTCATACGCCCAAGCAAGAGCCCCTTTGCATCTGCAGTGGTTCTTGTGAAAAAGAAGGATGGTACCATGCGCATGTGCGTGGACTATCGTGCTTTGAACCAAAGCACTATCAAGAATAGATACCCCATTCCCAGAATAGATGAGCTCATTGATGAGCTACATGGGGCTAAGTTCTTTTCGAAGATAGATTTGAGATCGGGTTACCATCAGATCCGAATGAGGGGATCAGATGTGGAAAAAACAACCTTCAGGTGTCACTATGGCCATTTTGAATTCTTATTCATGCCATTTGGGTTGACTAACGCTCCAACAACCTTTCAATCTTGCATGAACCGGGTCTTTCAGAAACAGTTACGAAGGTTTGTGTTGATATTCTTTGATGATATTCTGATCTACAGCAAGACTTGGGAAGATCACCTCAAGCACTTGGAGGAAGTGCTTAGTATCATGGAATCTGAGAGTTTGTTCGCAAAAGCTTCCAAATGTGAATTTGGAATGGTGGAGTTATTATACCTTGGCCACATAATCAGTGCTGAGGGAGTAAAGGTGGATCCGGAGAAGATCAAAGCAGTGGTTGATTGGCCACCACCTGAAAGTTTGACTCAGTTGAAAGGTTTTTTGGGCCTTTGTGGTTTCTATCGGAGGTTTGTTAAGGGGTATTCTCAGAATGCAGCTCCCCTTACTGATCTCACCAAAAAGGGAGCCTTTGTTTGGTCAGAAAAGGCTCAAGTTGTTTTTGACAAATTTAAGAAGATCATGAGCTCGTGCCCAGTTTTGGCGATCCCTGATTTTTCCAAACCATTCGAGCTGCAATGTGATGCATCGGGTGAAAGAGTTGGTGCTGTCCTGATGCAAGACAAACACCCTATTGTGTTTGAAAGCCGAAAATTAAGGGGTGTGGAAAGGTCATATTCAATTTATGACAAAGAAATGCTTGCCATTATGCATGCATTAGCCAAGTTCCGACAGTACTTGGTGGGGAACAAATTCGTGGTTAAGACTGACCACAACAGCCTCAAGCATTTTATGCACCAAAAGGATCTAAATGAGAGGCAACAGAAATGGGTGAGTAAGCTGCAAGCTTACGACTTTGACATTGAATATGTCAAAGGGAAAAATAATATTGTGGCTGATGCACTGTCAAGAAGACCTCATCTTAGCTCATTGTGTGAGCTTACTGCAGATTGGAGAGACATGTTGCTTGCTGATTATGCCAAAAATCAGTTTGCAACCAGCATTCTGGAAGGTATTCTTCATGATGAACGGTACCAGGTGGTTGAGGGATTGATTCAGTATAAGGGAAGAATCTTTCTAGTGGCTGATTCTAAGCTCAAGAAAAAGATTCTTTTGGATTTTCATGACATTCCAGTTGCTGGTCACCAAGGTTTTTTCAAGACCTATAGGCAGATCCGAGAAAGGTTTTCTTGGAAAGGTTTGAAGAGGGAGGTTCAACGCTACATTCAGGAATGTCCTGTTTGTCAAGCAAATAAAAATGAGCATACATTGCCAGCCGGTTTGCTGCAACCACTTCCAATTCCCAATCAAAAATGGGAAAGCATTTCAATGGATTTCATCACTGGGTTGCCCAAGGCCCAAGGGAAGGATTGCATTTACGTGGTAGTTGACAGATTAACCAAGTTTGCTCATTTCTTTGCCATTACCAGCACTTTTTCTGCAGCCCAAGTTGCAGATTTGTTTTTTCGAGAAGTGTTTAGACTTCATGGTTTGCCAAAGAATATTGTAAGTGATAGGGACAGTAAGTTCCTAAGTACCTTTTGGCAGGAAGTTTTCAGAATGAGTGGTACTGTGCTCACTCCAAGCACGAGTTATCACCCCCAAACTGATGGGCAAACAGAGGTGGTAAACAAGTGGTTGGAAGGCTACTTGAGAAATTATGTGTCAGAACAACAGAAGGCTTGGGTTAAGTGGCTGCATATAGGCGAGTACTGCTACAATTCTACCTTCCATATGTCAATCAAAATGTCTCCTTTCTTGGCACTTTATGGGTATGAAGCACCCAGCTTTGCAGATTTGGTGTTTGGTGACAGCAAAGCACCATTAGCCAAGGATTTGTTGCAGCATAGTCAGGACATAATGAGATCCTTGAAGGATAATTTGCAGATTGCACAAAATCAGCAGAAGTTGTATGCTGATCAGAAGCGTGTAGAGCGTTCTTTTGAGGTTGGGGATATGGTCTATCTCCGCTTACAACCTTATAGACAGTCAACTCTCAAGAAGAGTGGAGCTGAGAAGCTCAAACCTCGCTTCTATGGGCCATTTAGGGTCATCAGAAAAGTTGGGGCAGTAGCTTATGAATTAGAGCTACCTTCAGATAGCAAAGTGCATAACGTCTTCCACGTGTCTCGCCTCAAGAAGGCCCTTGGACACAATGTAGTTGCTTCTTCACAGTTGCCACCATTGGATGAAGAAGGACAGTTGGTTCTAGTTCCCGAGGAGATACTTGATGTCAAAGAATGTTCCTTGAGGAATAGAACTATCAGAGAATGTTTGGTAAAGTGGAAGAACCTGCCTATGGAGGATGCCACTTGGGAAAGTGATGAAATATTGCAGCATCCTAGTTTGCGATTGCTTGAGGACAAGCAATCTTGGGGAGGGCGGACTGTAATGTCCCCATTTCAAGCCTGACTTTTTCAGTGACCGTTAGCCTTTCTTTGGGAACCCGGAGGCTAGTCGGAAGTTAAAATTAGGGTTTCCTAATTTTGAGGAGATCATTGCTCAGAGATGATAGTTTTAATGGCGGATTCCTTCTGGGTTTTCAGAGGGCTTCGCAGTGGTATGATCGTCTCAGCATTCAGAGTACTTTTTGGAATTTACTATTTTTAGTAAATTCTATTTTTGGCAGTTTCCAGATGTGCTCAGGGTGGTTGTTTCCTGGCTTCAGAATGATCAGTTGACTTCTTCAGTTTTGGCTTCAGGGTACTGTCGGAGAAATAAGTTAAGTCATTTAAATTAAAAAGTCACGTTTTAATTATTATAATTAAACGTTGACCCTTGGCTTAGACTTAATGACTTAATGTTGTGTTTAAAAGGTGGTTCCTTGAGGGTGGTGCCTTCATTGAGAAATGATTTAATATTTCCCTAAGTCAAACAAGGTATGATGGGTGCCTTTATCAAAGTGTGATGTTTTAATTAAAATATCAATTATTAAGTATTGAAGGAGAAAGTACGCCCAATCTTGAGGAGGATGAAGTTTGACCTAAAAGCATATTTTAGGGTTTTGCAAAGTCAATTGAAAGTTATAAAGAGGAGTCTTGGTGCATCATTGGGGTTATCTTGGAAAATACACCGTTATGCTGCCGGATTGATTCTGGATTGCTTCGAGGGATGAAGACCTCCTAGTTTGGGCATCGTTTCATGTTTGCAAGACAACATCTAGCGGTGATTTATTGTACTGTGAGTTGCATTTGAGTTCGTGCATTATAAGCATTATTGTAATCATTTATTTTTCTGTTTCCTGCATATTAGAGGTTTCCTAAGTTGCATTTCTCATACAGCAGATTGCATGTTTTCACTCATAGCTTGAAAATAACAAAAAAATTAGTTCTGGGTACTTCTCATATCTCTTTGTTAGGCCTAGGCGCCTCATTGTTTAAAGTTGCAGATTTTATTTTGGAAGCATTAATTTTTAAAAGAAAATTGAATTTCTCAGCAGGCCGTACCATTGTACTTGCTTTGAAATTCGTGCATTTTTCATTAAGGGCATTTTGAGTCTATTTCTTCATATCATCTTGAGCGCCATTTTGTTGGGAGTCTTATGGTTTAGGAATCACTTCATTTGAGCAAGGGAATAGGGAGTTGTGAGCATTAATATGTTTTCCTAGACTGCTGTTTTTAACCAGGTATTGCAGATTTGTGAAAAACAAAAAAATAGCTTGTTAATCATCAAAAGTTGTAATGGTTTCATATGGCTTCTTGAACTCAGTCAAGAAGAGATTTTATTGTATTGTATGATTCATCTATTCCGCTCTAACATCTTGACAGGCATATAATATGAAATTGTAAACTGTCCAGTAGTACTGGCAGTCACTCTCCAGCTTATTGCTTTGAATTTGTATTGCTCCATTTCATTGAAGTTGTAATAGATAGATCTCCGCCCTATGGTCGCTACTATCCCACTCCGGGTTAGAAAGCACATTCTGGGTGTTGAGGGTTTTCAGCTTTCCGCAATTTCCTTCAAGCAGTAGATTTTGTATTCAGCACTTTCTTTCAAGCAGTAGATTTTGTAATCACTCCGTCATATGGTTGCCCCTCACTCCGTTTTGGATTGGGTAGCACATACTTGGCGTCGAGTTCCTTTTCCAGCATAAGCAGTTTATTTTAGATCCTCTGACCAATGCTCACCATCATCGGTACCATTCTGGTTAGAGTTGCTTTCTTGCACGTTTTGGTTTTCTCATCTAACCTTAACGGGTGCACTGCTTTGTAATGTTGTTAATGGTAAATTGAAAAAATGAAAAAATTTGGCTCGGAATATTTCATTGGCAGGATACTTTGCTCCGATACCATTGTAAGAACCCCTACCAAAATATTTTTCCCAAACTTGCAATTTTTTATTTTTACTTTGTAGAGATTTTGTCAAACACTTTCTAGGAAACCAAATATGAGAAATTTATGAATGCTAACCATCACAAGAGTTGTAACTAATATTTTGAATTCATATATTCATTATTAAACCATGCCAATTTTCAAAGATTTTACAAATACACTTCATCAAACAATTGGCAAACACTCTTAAGAGCTAGAAACAAAGTAAAACTAACAAAGAATTTGTTGTTCCAAAAAATTAGAGTTTTTAAATATGCAAATATTTACTTCTCTAACTTCACTAATATCGGGTACAACTGTAATAATTTTCCATACACATTTGTTCCCTTTCAAATCATATGAATGTCCAAAAATCATTCAAGATATCATTGCTAAATCATAATAATCGCATATCCATATGTATAGAATATTCTCATACATATCTCATGAAAGTTTTTTGACCTTATTGTTATTGTAGATGACTCTATATATGTTGCTAATATCCAGAAAATAACCTGCTCTTTGTTTCCAATGATATCTCCAATGTAGTCTTATTCACCAAAGATTTCCCCAAAAAGGGAATTTATTCCTTCTTATGCCCCACGATTCCTTTGTGAGGAGTTCCAAAGGCCTCATTGGAATTTATTAAGGATTTAAAGCCTCTTCACAAACTTCAATCACTTTCTAATATGTATGACAACAATATTAAAGGCTTTTGTGCTTGGATGTGGGAAAATCCATAAGCCTCTAAAATTTTAATCTCCCTTTCTTTTCTCCTTTTGGGAGATATATGGTTTCCTTAGGTAATAAAAAGGATACAACTAGGAAAAAGGCCAACTAGTATAGAATTATATATATATATATATATATATATATATATATTCACTTCTTCATTTGCACACACTTCACTAGAACTTTAAATTTTCACCAATACTTTTAAATATTTGTGATAAATTATCTTGCTTGCAAGACTTCACAAATTATAAATATTTAATCATACATTCAAATATTTTCCATACAAACTGAAATCATGAATGGATTTCACAGTATTAGCTAGGGACAATCTTTCACCACTGAACTCAATCTTCACCGTAGGTTTTCGTCCTAGGTTGTGCTTGAACAATCTTGTTAAATCTCTACACTTGTGGTTTTTAGAGAATATAAAATTAAATAGCATGAATCAAATGAACCCTTCAACCCTTTTATATTCTTAGAACTTTCTAAAAATATATAATTTAAAATCACTTTATAATTTAAATAATCCTTATTGCTTCAACAAGTGATTTATTTCATTATTTAAGTATTCCCAACACTTTATTCACTTAATAAAAACTCCATGATTTAAAACTGCAATTCCCTTTTGAATGAACTATTACACTAAGGTGTTTTTTAAATTATTTTATAAAATTAAGCAACCTTAGTGAAATAATTAAATTAAAGCTCAATAATTCACTTGAGTTGTGGAAACCACCAAACAACATCAAAAACAAAATATGACTATACTAAAAGGATATTGATGATGAATAATGAAAAATAGGGTCAATCAAGTGACTTTCTATAAATAGATGTTCTCTCCAAGAATCTTGGAGAACACACTAGAAGCTAAAATTCACTTCAAAAAGTGCCATAAGCATTCTCAAGATCAACTGTGCTCATTTCCAACAAAAAATATCTCTTTTGACAAGGTTGGCGCTCATCAAGAATCTCAAAGCTAATTACAATGCTGAAGTGACCAAAAATTGGGGACATTACACTAGTCCATCTGAAAACCAAATCTCTTTAACAAGTTCAACTTAAATAGCTAATTAACTCTATCACAAGCTTTATTGACATCCAACTTAAGTATCATATTACTTTGTTTGGACAATGATGGAATTTAAAGTCTCTTGTGTGATAAAAATATTATTTATGATATCTCTTCCCAGCGTGTGTCTACATTGTTCATCAAAGATGATGTTTGGAAGAACTGCCTTGAGATGATTGGAGATTATCTTCAAAACTATCTTGTATGTGGTATTAGAAAGAAGTATCATTCGATAGTACTTGAAGGAGTGTGGGTTTGGTTTTTCAGGGACAAGTGCTACAAATATTGTGTTGATATCCTTAATTAGTTTCTTTGAATTCCTTAAATCCTTTACTACCATCCATAGTTTATCACCTAGCATATCCCAATATTCTTGATAAAATAGAGTCGAGAAACTATTGGTTCTAGGCAATTTTCCAAGATGAAGTTGGAACATTGCCAATTTAACTTCCTCCTTTGTTATTGGCTCCACTAATTGCTTGTTGTCCACATTAGTGACTAAAATGGGTATGAAGGTGAGGAACATTTCTTCGTCATGGAGATTTGTGGCATTGGGGCTAGCTAGTAGATTCTAAAATTAGTTTACTACCTCCTCTTAAATTTTCTTTAGCCTAATGAGTAGAAAACTATTAGCTTTATGAATTGAGGTGATTCTATTCTATGCTCTTCTATTTTTTGTTAAGTTATGAATTTTTTTATTATTGAAATCTCCATCTCATAACCAAGTTTCTCTTGATTTAGATCTCCAATAGATTGCTTTTTGAGTTAAGATTTTAGAGTGGGCTTCCATGATATTTTTATTTATCTTCAACTAAAATTATTTGGATTATAACCTTTTGGTTTAGAGATGCTTACTCTACTTCTAATTTTTATTTTTCCTAAAAAAAAAAAAAATGATTTTTTTGATATTCCAATCACTTAGCTTGTGCTTGATTCCAATCATTTTTTTTTGCAAACAGGAACATCTTAGATCTTTGGGAACTTGTGCCTTTTCCCAAAAATATTTCATGAGACCATTCAAATATTCATTCCTTAACCATATATGTTTAAATTTGAATGGCCATCAAGCTAACGAATAATCATTCTCTAGATTTAGGGTTATTGAAAAATTAGAAAAATCGAATTTAATCCATTGTTATAAGAATTTGACACCAATTAGAGGAGATGAGGAATTTATCAAGGTGTTCAACTATGTTGGTGAATCCTTTTCTATGATTTTTCCAAGTGAATTCTCTATTTTTTATGGAATTTCAATTAAATCATTGTCACTTACAAACATCTTAAAGTCTTCGTGTCTTTGGTCAACATGGCTAATCCCTCCTTTCTTTTTCGTTGGGGACAAGATTAAATTTAAATACCCACCAAGTATTATCGTTTCATAATATTATAATAAAAAAATGAAATTAGTGATTTTAGACCATACCTTTTTTTGTCTTCTTCTTTGTATGTATTGTACACATTAATGAGTGAGAAGGATCAATTCAATCCAATGTGAGTGATTCAAGATATGAGCCAGAAATTTTTTTCCAATCTTCAACTTAAATTTGTTAGGGTCTTCATAGCATGCCAATCCCTCCACAAGCACCATTAGTAGAGATAAACCAACCATGCCACCCAAAGCATATATTTTATAAGTTTTTTCCATCCTCCTTTGATAATTTTATCTCTTGATAGAGGATAATACTAGCATGTTTATTATCAATAATTGACATTTAAATAAATATCTTTTGTTAGAGGCATTGAGACCCTTAATATTCTAATTTGTGATCTTTGTTGTGTCCTAGGGAGGGGTTTCCTTTGTCAGCCTTCATAAATTATGCCCTAAGGGAGGGGTTTCCACTCATGCTTATTTTATGTAAATGACTTTTAACTAAGCATCTTTTGTTAGAGGTGTTGAGGCCCCTAATATTCTAAGTTGTGATCTTTGTTGTGCCATAAGGGAGGGGCTTCCTCCCTTAGCCTTTATAAATTTATTAATGTAATTTTTTCCATCAATAGTAGCATCCTTTTTATAGTGCATCATGTTCGACTTTCTTCCCTTTTCTTGCAAAATTTTAGATTATGCTTTAGGATCTTCGATATAGATTGGTCTATTGATTGTGGATCCAACATTCCCATATCATCTCCCTCAACAAAATTGTTTAAAGGCCAATCCAACTCTTCTTGTGGTAGATCTAAGTTATTTTCTTGGAGTGGTGCTTCAATTTTAGGATTCTAATCTATGTATATTAGAGCAGGGCTATTTCCAAAGGTCGCTACTTCTAAATTAGAAGGTGGAATTATCTTTTTTTCTAGTTGAGGGTTGGCAGGGTGATCATTGGGTTGATTATTCTCTAAACCATTTTCCTTTAGAACATTGAATTTTCCCACTCTTTTGTGTCCAAACCTTTTTGTCCTACATAGGAGGGAAGGAACACATTGTATTCAAGTAGTTTATCATATGACATTTAAGGAAATTTTTTCCATCTATTCCAATTGAATGTATCTAAATCTTGTTTCCCATTGTTAGAGAAATTTCTTTTAATAATTATTTTATTACCACCACTTAAGTCTAGCATAAACATGTAAGAATAATGTTCAAGAATTTTAGTATCCAAATAAATTAAAGTTCCAAGCATCCTCCCAATCCTTGTTATAAAATATTCTAATTAGTACTCTAGTGGAAAGTTCTACAAGTGAATCCATTGAGGGCAATCGTAGGGAGCATATTTATTAGGGTTGAAATTTTTCTCCCATTTTTGCATGTACAAAGAGATTTCACTCATCATCTATATGCCTTTAGTAAGAATTGAGTCCAATTCTTCTTTGTTTAGGAAGATCATAATGAAGAAGTCCTTTGGGAGGAATTTCATGATGAACTGAGAATGCTAGTTTTCACATGTCCAATGTGTGATGGTCTCCCTTGAATATTTGAAACCAATGAAGCGGTAGATTATTGTAGATTGACAATATTTCTATATCTACTTTGGCTTCCTTGGATACATCTATTTTGATTTTGAGAATATTCAAAGGATTATTTTTAAATTCCATTTTTCATTTTGCATATTTTTGTGTTGTAGGAAATCTTAGGCATGAGCCATTTGTTTAGTAATTTTTTGAGAATTAAGTTAAATGTGTTAATATATTTTTATTTTTTTATATAACATTGTTATATTTTCATAAATTTATTGTCAAATTCATATTCTATTGTATGACATAGCTATTATAAGTTTACTTATTTTTTAAGAGTTATTTGGAATTATAAATATACTTGTCTCTATGAGTTATTTTGGATTATTTTTTATCTTATCCTTAAAGAATGATGTTTAAGTTGATTGGGATAGGCTTTAAAATCCTTCTAGATTGTTTTGAAATTTCTATTCTTTTTATTAATGAATGAATGGTTAGGATCATTCATAGTTATTAGCAAATATAAACTACCTTACTGTAATGCTCTAAACTCACACATAGGGCAAAAACACAACTAATTTTTTTAACAATATCATATAAACACTAGCAATTACCAACCATGGATGCACATGGTAGTGTACTATACACATTAGGTGATGTTGCACATGTAACATCACCATCTACATGTTGCCCGAGAGTGGGTTGTGGAAATAAATGAGGTCAAGTTTGTGAAGTACATTGTGTGCACCCTTAAACAACATCGAGATGACTCTAAGAATTGGGTTACACATCATCAATACTTTTTTGGAAGCTCAATGCTTCTACACCTTGATCAACACTGACCACGCGATTCACGACATGGTCTAACTACCTCTCGTGGATCTTATCTAACACTTGTATCAGGAATTGATAGGTTGACCTTTTGGTGCAACGACAAGGCCAACAATTGGTATCATAGCCGAGTCGCAAGTTTGAATATCATAGTCACACTAGGGGGGATTGTTGGAAGCTTGGCACTTACACCCCTTGGTCAACATTGACCGTTTGATTTGCAACATGGTCTACCTACCTCCCATGGATCTTATTTGATGCTTGTATTGGGCATTGATAGGCTGACCTTTTGGTGCAACAACAAGGCCAACATAGTTATGATTCTTAGGAAGATATAGGGTTCAATTAACCTCCTCACTTATACTCTTATCTCACTAAGATGTTGACTATTAACCCCATAATAACACAACTTGGATATTTATTTTAATACCTCCTAATATTTGTATTGATACTATTTGTATAGCTAATATTAATACTATGGTGAACACCGATCATAATTTTCGCTAATAATAATGACGTTATTGCTATTTGTAATTAATCATTTCTTTTAATATTTATATAAACATTACTGAGGTTAATGTCATCGTTGTTGTAATTGATATGTCTATCCTTGATATTACCATTTATTATTAATGTTAACATTAAATTCTTTGTTGTTAATATCAACATTGCTACCTACTCTAATATTAACTATTAATCTCATTAATTACTATCATTAATGGCAAGGTTGATATTAAGTATCCCTATTGATGTTGATTTTAATAATATGTATATCAATACCATATTACCATTTTAACATTATGTCATATCCCCCCCAAGATTGTAACCCATTAAAATAAGATAATAAATATATTGATAATTTATTGCTATCATACTTTAATACAAATTATTAAAAATACAAATAAATAAACATCATAAATAAAATAATAGATATAATCTAAAATATCATTCTAATTATAATAAATTATAATGATAATATTATAATTATAAATGTTATTATCAAAATAAATGTAATTATCAAATAGACATTGTATTTACTCTGACCAAGATTTTGTTATATTATAATTATAAATGTTATTAACTATCAAATAGACATTACACTTATTTTGGCCAAGATTATGTTATTAAACAAATAAGAAATCAAACCATTAAGAACCGACAGTTCCTAAAAGACCAGCGATGCCTAAATAAAGATTAAAGCAGCAATTGATATTAATATTAAACTAAGGCAGAATATCCTTATGGAATCGCAGTGATACAAAAGCTGCAAAGGTAGGCCCCACCAGTTTTGGGGTTGGGGTGATATAGTATACATCACATTCCAACAAAGATGGTTAGACTATATCGTCAAAACAATAGTATACTATATTGTTATAAATGAACAATAGTTTGTTGGAAGCTCGATATATTATACTATATCATCACAACAATAGTAGTATGCAGTAGGCATTTTAAATATAATATGTATATAGTTATGAGCTAATTAATTGATCGATGGCATTAACAGGCTGATTCCTTTAGCAGGTGGGTGGGAAATGGCTTGGAGGGGTGAGAAGCAGGATCCAAAAGATATTTTTTTCATTAGCAGGTACTGCTTGCTCGAATCAATTGGCATCAAAAGATGGGAGGGACAATGAACACTTTTATGCTTCTTCATTACAAAATGGATCTGCTACGGGTGGGTTGGGTGGGCCCCGCCTCTCACATACCCATAGATGTGTGTGTGTTCCAATGATGCCCCCCTTATTCCATAGTTCCCTCTGGATAGATAGTAGGGCCTATGTGTAACCCCCAACTATAGTAGGTAGTACCACCCTGCAAAGGTAGACCCCGCCAGTTTCGGGGTTGGGGCAATATAGTATACATCACATTCCTCTCGGCTCTAAAAGGGTGATGATTATACACTATCCTCCTTACCCTTCTGACAAAATCGGCAGGGGGGAGGTATGTTATGTACTAGTGCGATGATTCCCAATGGTCTAGAATGGTCTTGGAAGAGAGGGGCTCGTATAGCAAGATCCATTCACCTTAGGTTTCTTAATAAAGGTTTATGAACTACAATGGAACTCCCTCATTTATAACTCCCTCCCACCCAACTTGTATAACCAACCTACATAGCCCCATCTGAAGGTGCTATAACTTGAGTTATGTTTATGGTGAGCTTCCTACTCCCACTGGTGGAGGCCCCTCCTCTACAATGGGCAGTTGAATGAGTAGAGCTATGAAATGAACCAACTACTATTCCCAATGCACCACCTGATCAAAGAAGGAATATGTTAAAACAGGTGCCACTCTCGAAACTATCTATCTCCATGGTCCCAATGGGTGGGTGGCAGGAGGAGAGTGGAGCATGTATCTGGTGAATTGACTCCAGAACAGGTAGGGATACATATTACTACTACCTACTACCAGAGGTGATAAGGACTCTTCAAGCCTAGAGGAAATCCCATTCCATGACATTTGTTCTAAACCCACCCCAATGATACAGAGTGCCCTAGGAGAGTAAACCCTTGAACCCTGACTCAATTGTCCACCCCAAGTATCATAGCGCCTGACCACTCTAAACCACTTCCTAGACATCTCACTCGGGGAAATCCATCTCACCTCATCTCAATATTCATTTGAATTCATGTTTGAAACACTTTTCCCATAGTTTCTTTAGGTGCTTGGGTTAGACACAGGGCTCTCTTCGATAGGCCAACGAATAGTAAAACACATCAATCAGCCATAGCAAACTAGTTTCAGATAGAATAGGATAGGCTCGGACCCCCACCTGAATATAATTGGGCCTCTCTATATATATGGCTTCTAGGTGGTATAGTTTAGATCCCAGATCCCCTATCTAATCAATCTAGGGTATTGTATTCCATTCAAGGGGTACAAATAAATATTATCGATCGAGTGCTCCCCCAGTACTCTATTTCAAGCTTTATGGTCGAGCCGAGCATTATTTACCACATAATTTGGATTTTTGACTAACAGAGATGCGAGCTTCATGATCATCCATTTTTCCCTAGTTTGTATACGTTCCTTGGTATCGAGGACAATATGATTGATGTCAAAGGAATGCCCTTAGTACTGACCTATTCGCCCTTGGTACTAACCAATCTCCAACTCTATAGGAGAAATAACATTCAACTACACTCTATTGGTGGTCCCTCCTCCCTAAAGAAAATAGGGGTGGGGGTACGGGCACCATCCATTAAGAATGCATATAAATCCTAGAGATCGTGACCGAAGAGATCTGATAATGGGGGGTTGTTTGTATCGGCGAGATTCGATGGAAACCCTTGATCTCTCCACTCAAGAGCGGATTACCAGAGATAAAGAAGTGAATACCCAATACTCTAGCAGGTTAATTACTTGGGGTGGGTGGGAGGAAAAAAGAGGGGAAAAGTTCCTAGAGAAGCAAGTCGCATCTTCTTCTAATTATATTTGCTAGAATTAGCAAATGAGGGAATAAGTGGTGAATACACTTTCAATAATAATAAGAATCGAGTCTGCTTTTTCTTTATCTAAATAATGGGGAAAGGAGAATATGACCCCTAAACCCTCGCTTTAAGTTCTCCCCTCTTTCCCCATCGGCGACTTCCAATCCTCTTGTTTGAAATTCATTCATTTGTACTGAATCGCTTACAGAATCAAATCTCGTTCTATAAGATCCTATGGTACGGATCAACTGAAACCTTAGCACAAAAGGAGACCTTTTTCTTTATTCCATCATGGGAGAGGACAAAAGGATTTTTCACACGTCTTCCCTCACTTACTCAATATTAGTCGAGCACATGCATAAAGACTAGTCAATGAGACCCCAGTACCAATCAGCAAGTGGCCAATCAACGGGTCAAGTGCATACATAAATGAACTAATCTTTATCGAGTCATGAATCACCACATTCAGGAATTGATTGATTCAACATGGAGAGGACCAACCGTATTCAAGTCTAATAACTTAGTTGCTAAAACTTCAATGAAAAGGTGAGCCTAAAGAAACCCTAGGGCCACTCACATTGTCAAATTGTTCCTAAAATTTGATGGGGAGGATCCCATTCCCACCACCGCTACTAGACTACCCCCTCCCTCCTCGTCCCATGCATGTTGTGATCAAAATTGGGTTGGGTTTACCACCCATGGCTACAATCACCTATCAAAGTAGTTATGCAACTATAATTGGGGGGCATTGATGATTCCCTTCTCTACCAACCATGTTAGTTGGCTATACCATTGCACAATCCTACTACCCAGCCTTCTTTCCATCTTGTAGTTGTGATCATTAAGCATAGGATGACCAATTCATCCTTGGTATTCCCAACCTGAGGCAAATAGGTCGGTCTCAAAGGACTAGTATATATTTAAAGGGTAGGCGGGATCCCCACAACTAATCTACCTCCCTATGAATAGGGAGGTGCTCTCCCTCCATGCAAAGGTGGAAAGGTTTGCAGGGTTGGCAGTTGAGTGACTAAAGCGAGGGTGGGGTATTGAATCAACTATTTTTATGCCCCGAGGGTCGAGTCCTGATTGTTAGATGTGTTTGTCGATGTGGTGTGCCCTGCGAGGGGTGGGAGGATATAGATACACCTTAGTTTGGTACCAAAGTAACCCAACCCCACTAACCTGCCCATCACCCTCACTCACATAACCAACTTACCACCCAACAAACCCGACACCTTCTCCCCATCCCACAACTAGGGACTTCTACCACTACTTCTTTACAGAAGGTCCTCTACTACCTAGCTATTCTTCACCAATCCTACACACTACCTACCAATTTTATTCACTATTAGTCACTAATCTTAAGCCAATCCATAACTACTCTTATCCACCAATTGACAGGAGTCTAGCATGTTGGCTTTGCTACTGGCACATATAGAAGAGATGGGATAGCTACCCGAGAGAAACTATCTCAATGATCCTTGCTTTACCCAATGACATCCACCTGCTAGAGGGTCTAATCGTAGAAGAAGGTAAATTTATGGGTAGGTGGGAAACTATAGTTCCCAAGGAAGAAGCTAGAATGGATGGCAATGGTAGTGGAGGAAAAGGTGAGTGGTTACACTCCCTTCTACAATCTAACTAGTTTAGGCCTTCCAGTTGGGATAAAGAAAGGATTTGGCCCGAATTGTTTAGAAGATTCCTGTGTGTTATGCACCCATTCACCACTTTGTTCTCAACCTCCTATAGAGAGTAGGGTCTAGTTAAAAGCTTACTACTTGAATAAGGAGGGAGGGGAATTCTATCCAATTCTATATCCCCACCCAACCCCACAATCACTAGAATTCCTAATTAATTAGCCTACTAGCATAAGCTGGGAGCTACATTTTCTATGCCCCCTCAAAGCCCTCAAGACCTTTCAATAAAGACACTAGAATTTTTTGTGGACTATGTAATTGGCCTTGGGACAGGATCTACAGTTGGAGAATATACATCTGACGGTTATGGATTTGGATCCAAGCTATTCAACCACCTCATGTCTGTCCCTTTAAAAAATCATATGTAAGGTTGAAGGAAGAAAGTTAGGAGGGTGTTTTCTACGATCCTTCCATGCTAAGTATGCCACTCTGAGGGTGGAATAGTCTTGGTCAAAAATTCATTCCATTTGGGGCCAAGAGGTGGGTAGTCTTGGTCGAATGCTCATGCTCTTGGGATTAGATGGGTTGAGTAGTTTATAGGAAACCCTTTCAATAATTTCCTATCAAGCCAAAATATGATTGACTGTTAGGATGGATTCAAGGAGTCTCAATCATAAGGAGGATGGATAAGACAACATGGATAGGAAAAGGAGATACAAGTGTATCCACTAGGCATGCCACTCTGAGGGTGGAATAGTCTTGGTCGGATGTTCCTATTGCTTGGGGCCAAGGGGTGAGTAGTCTTGTTTGAACTCTCATTCTCTTGGGCTTAGATGGATAGCTTCGAGTGAAATTATCATGTTTCTCATCCAAGTCCTCTTATGATTAAATAATTCCACTATGCATTATGAATATCAATTGGTAGTTTAGATAGTCTTGAAATAATTATGTATTTTGTATAGCTTAATAGACAAGGAACTTGTTATGTTTTGATCATATGAATTATATTTCCAATTTTATCTAACATGATTGAAAGACCTAAAACAAGATTTATCTTGCTTAAGGAAATTAAGTGGTAAGTTATAACCCTAACTACATTAAGCTTGTGATTCTAGGGCAAGATTTAGGCCAATCCCAAAAGAGGACATTACAAGTGGTATTAGAGCATGTTCCTACCATCCTACGAGACATTCCCACTTAACTACCACTCAGTTAGACTTAACTATTCAACCTTCTTAAGTAAGAAAAAAATGCATGTGTATGGCTTCCATGTGTATACTCTATGACCTACATGTATTTATGCAACTGTGTATACTTTTCATATACTTTGTAACTTCAAGTGTATATTGTGTGCTCATATGTATACTGAAGGAAAGGATAGGACCCATGGTGTAGTGTGCAATGCAGCAATATTCTCTCTATCTGGGATGCATTATGGACATGTGTGTGCCAACCATTGTGGTGTGCTAGTTAGCCATTATGCATGTGATGAATGTTAGAGCTAATCACTATGTATTTGTGATGTATGGTGGAAATTTTCATTGTGTTTATGATTACTTTATGATAGAAAAAAAAAACTATGAAAATGTTAATAATGTTGTCTTTCAAGTTGCTAAGTCACTTGGTTGTGTGCTTGACCTACTTGGTTGCATGCTTGACCTATTTGGTTGTGTGCTTGAGTTTGTTTCTTGCACACTTGAGCTACTTGCTTGTCTACTTGAGTTGGTTGCCTACTTGCTTGAGCTAGTTTCTTGTGTGCTTGAGCTAGTTTCTTGTCTACTTGAACTACTTGCCTACTTTTTTGAGTTGGTTGCTTGTGTGCTTTAGCTACTTGCTTGTCTACTTGATTTGGTTGCCTACTTGCTTGAGTTGGCTGCTTGCATGCTTGATCTACTTACTTGTCTACTTGAGTTGGTTGCCTACTTGCTTGAATTGGTTGCTTGTGTGCTTGAGCTACTTGCTTGTCTATTTGAGCTAGTTGCATGTATGGTTAAGCTACTTTCTTGTGTGGTTGAGGTGCCTGCACATCTAATCCACCTACTTTATTGCTTACTTTAGTTGCTTGCTTGTCCCCTTATCAAATTTGAATGGTTCGATTTATTTTAGTGAATAAGACCTCAAACAGTAGTGAATTCCTACTTCATTTAATTTTAACTTGTTGTACATCATTTACATTATTTCATTTTGAAATTGACTATTTTTACACTACTTTAATTTTATTATGTAAAAGGTGGTGGTTTTTTGAAGCGATGCTGTGGGAGACTCTCTCGTCAGGTGCCTGCGGCCTGTGAGGCCTGGCCTACATGCCTGTTTCCTTTGCTGCATGCGCGTTCTTCCATTTGGATCAGTGGAGTTAAGGTGTTGTCTGGAGTGGGGGGTGTTTGTTGCGTTCAGGGGGGTTCCTTTCTTTATTTTTTGTTCTCCTTTCTATTCTTTGGTGCATAAGGCTTTGTTTTGGTTGAGGTGTTTGTCCTAGAGCTCTTCTAAAATCCCCGATGCATGTGGTTCATTGGGGGCAGCGAATCATGGTTCCTGTTTACTATTATTTTTTGGGGTCGTCGGGGTTTGATGTGGGTGGGCTCTTGTGTGGGGTGGGGTTTGGTTTAAGGCCATCTGGAGTGGAGTCCATGGATTTGCAGGGTGGCTCAGAGGAGGTGAAAAGAGATGATTTTATGACGGAGGTTGGGGATGGGGTTTTCAATCCCTCTTCTTCGCACGAGGGTTTGTCCAGGATCAATGGTTTTAAAGTGCAAAAGGTAAATGGTTGTTTGGAGAGGGCTCAAGCCCGTCCAGTGGTGGTTATTCAAAAGGAGGCGGTGGTAGAAGATCTTGAATATTTTAGTAAGCATGTTCTAATCTGTAAGTTTCTGGGAATGCGGGTCTCTTTACCCTTCCTCGAACCTTGGATTCGAAAGACTTGGAATCCGGAGGGGGATTTTGAGATCCTGCTTGCTGCAAATAACTTCTTCCTGGTGGATTTCTCATGCATTTCAGATAGAAATAGGGCTTTTGAGGGTGGCCCTTACTTCTACAATCAAGTCGGCTTGTTCATTAAACCATGGCATGCTGGTTTCATCTCAGCGAAGGAGTTGCCGACTAAGGTCCCGGTGTGGGTTTGTCTACCTTGATTGCCGCTTGAATGTTGGAGGAGTGATATTCTTCAATATATTGCAATGGTATTGGGTAAGCCGATTGGTCCCTCTCAGCAAACATTGGAGAAGATCTTTTCCTATGCTCGTGTTTGTGTGGAGATTGATTTGAGTTAGCCTTTGCCTGATTCTATTGATCTAACAGTGGGATCTAGTTCATGGACACAACCCTTGGATTATGAAACCCTGCCATTTAGATGTCAGTTATGCCGTGAGTATGGTCATCTTCAAAGAAGGTTTCCACATGCTTCTAGTGTGGGTAACTCAAGGAATGGGAAGGATTCTTCAAGCTTAGGATCTGAGAAGGGAAAAGGACCCATGCAGGGGGTGACTCTAGATAATGATGGGTTTGTACCTGTTAGGACACGAAATAAAGGTCGAGGGATGAAGAGGACTTTTCGAGACTGCCAGGAGGAGGGGGTTTTCAACAAGTTTGAGGCACTAAATGATTTAATTCATGAGGAGGGGGTCTCTCCTGACATGCATGTGGAAGCCAACCCAGTTACTTCTCACAATCCAAATCCTATGGCTCTTATGTCTTCAGCTTCTGACCCTTCGACGATTCTTGGGGAATTAAAAGATTATTCTTTTCTTTCCCCTGAGGCGGGGCTTGGGGATCTATGTGCGAGGACTTGTACTTCTTTGGTCTCTGTTGATGTTGGAGTGGGCTCAGCTAGAGGTTCAAGATCTGGAAGCTCTGTAAAGAGTAAAGCTTCTGCTTCTTCTCATCTTTTGGGTGTGCATCAAAAGCCCCTGAAAAAGTGTACTCCTGACAAGTCCCAAAAGGTGGGTAGGAAGAAAGATCAAGAAAAAGTTAAGTTGGTTGGTGAGACGTTGGTTGAATCTGGGTCGGTGAAGACCTTGGATACTCACTTTTCCCAACCTTCGTGATGATTGTGCTTTTGTGGAATGTGAGGGGTATGAATAGCATCCCTAGACAAAAGGCTATTCGGGATTTGGTTTGGGCTCATTCTCCGGATTTGGTTTTTCTCCAAGAAACTAAGTTATCTGTTGATAGTATGATGCAGAGTGCTTCTAAAATTTGGAATAGAGGTCTTTGTCAATGTGTGGGGGTGTTGGGGAGCTCTGGAGGTCTTGCCTGCTTCTAGGATCCTCGATGAATCTCTCCTATTTGGTGGTTTTCTAGTAGATTCTCCATCTCTCTTGTTGCGGTAAGTTTGGAGACCGAGGAAAGAGTTTTTTTGTCCAATATCTATGCTCCATCGGATGTTCCTGGTAAGAGTCTTTTATGACCTCATAATTTTTTTGAGATCTTTGGACCCCTTTTTACCTTGGATCATGTCTGGTGACTTTAATGCAATTGTCTCTCTCAAGGAGAAAAGGGGGGTGTGCCTCGTCTGGACGCATCCTCTGATCTTCTGAGGGAGAACATGGCCCGTCTTCGGCTTGTGGATATCAAACCCATAAATGGCACATTTACCTGGAATAATAGGAGACTTGGGGAAGAAGCTATTTCTGAAAGATTGGATAGGTTCCTAGTATCCAGTTTCTGGGTTAGTGACAAATGGCTAATAAACTCTGAAATCTTGGATTGGCGAGGATTAGATCACTGGCCGATCAAGTTCTCTGCTCGCTTGGCTGGTGGTTCTAAAAAGCAGACTTTTAAATTCTAGATTATGTGGCTCAGGGAGGAGGGTCTTTTTGACTTAGTGTCTAACTGGTGGGCTGAAGGTCGACCAACTTTTGGGATAGCGATGTACACTTTTATGAAAAGACTTCAATATGTGAAGTATAAACTAAAGTATTGGAATAAGCATCAGTTTGGCAACATTTTCCAGCAGAAAAGGGCTTCCCAAGAGCATCTAGATTCTATCACCAGGCAGATCAGGGAGCACGGGTTTGATGCGGCTTTGAGTAGGTTAGAGGAGGAAGAAGTCAAAGTTCTTGAGGAATGGGAGCTTCGTGAGGAAATTTTTTGGAAGTAGAAGGCTCGTATTGATTGGCTTCAGGAAGGGGATAAGAATACCTCCTTCTTCCATAACTCGGTAAAGGCTAGAAGGCAGGGTAATACTATTTCTTCTCTTCATTCTTCTGAGGGATCCGTTCTTTCTTCCTCTTTGGAAATTTCTAGTGAGGCTATTTGTTTCTTCTCTAATCTTTTTTCTGAAGATACCCCGCTGGCCATTGAGGAGGAAGACTCTATCCTGGCTTGTATCCTTCCTTTGGTTACAATGGATATGAATGCCTCTCTTCTTCATCCAATTTCTCTGAAGGAGTTAGAGGATGTGGTGTTTTAGTTGAAAAAGGGGAAGGCTCCTGGTCCTGATGGGTTCCCTATTGAGTTCTATCAGGAATTTTGGGAAGTGATCAAGCTTGAATTACTGGAGGTTGTGCAAGAATCTCTAAGGAATAAGCAAATGTTGAGAGCTATGAATGCCACTTTTCTTGCCCTCATTCCAAAGCGTGAGGGTGTCGATTCTTTAGATCTCTTTCGTCCAATTGCTTTGTGTAATGTGGTGTATAAAATCATCACAAAACTAATTGTTGAGCGCTTGAAGCCTTGGTTGGATAAGCTAATCTCAGAGGAACAAGGGGGATTTGTAGCGGGTAGACAGATTCTCGACGGAGTTGTGATTGCGGTGGAGGCTATTCATTCTATGGCCTCTTCAAGGGAGAAGGCTATGTTTATAAAACTGGACATGTCAAAGGCCTATGATAGGGTCAATTGGGGCTTTCTGATCAAAATTCTTGGAGCCTTTTGGTTTCAACAATGAGTGGATCGATTGGGTCATGTGTTGTGTAAAGACGCCCTCCTTTTCAGTTCTCATAAATGGGGAATCCTCTGCGTTGTTTGGTGCCTCAAGAGGTCTTCGACAGGGAGACCCTTTATCCCCTTATCTATTCATTTTGATGGCTGAAGGTTTGGGGAGGTTCATCAAGTCGCAGGTTGCGGCTGGGCTTATACATGGATGGAATTGGAACAACTCCCTTGCTCCTCAAACACATCTTCAGTTTGTGGATGACTCTGCCTTGATGGGGGTTGCTAAGGTGGTGGAAGCGGTTGCTTTGCGTTAGACTTTGGATTGCTATTTGGCTGCCTCAGGACAATGCATTAATGAAAGTAAGTCTTTCATTTATTTCTTTAATACCCCCAGGCTTATTCAACAACGTATTGCCAGGATCTTAAGGTTTCAAGTGGGGAATCTTCCCTTTACCTACCTTGGTATCCCTCTGGATGTGTGCCCACCTCCTAGGAATTTTTGGCAGGAGATGATTGATAAATTTTGAGGACTAGTTTGTCATTGGACCTATAGGTGGTTATCAACAGTAGGCAGAGTCACTCTTTTAAAATCTGTTGTGCAAGCTCTACCTATATACAGATGTTTTGTAATGACTACCCCTTCAAGTTTCATCAATGATTTTGAGGGGCTTTGTAGACAGCTTTTGTGGTCGGGTAATATCCTCTCAAGAAAGTGGGGCTTAATTAAGTGGGAAGTTGTTTGTCAACCGAAGTAGGATGGTGTCTTGGGACTACATAGAGTGGATTGGAATGGAAAAGTGTTGGTGGCTAAGTTGTTTTGGAGGTGGTGTTCTCATCAGCATCAAACTTGGGCAAATATTCTTACCTTCAAGTATCTTGGGGAGGTGGATGGCACTGAGGTTCCACGCTTTAGTCTTTTGGGAAGAGGGTCTATGATCTGGGAAACTCTCAAGAGGAGAGCTTCACTTGTTAAGCAAAGCTTGTTCTGGATTTGCAATAGAGGTTCTGATGCTCTCTTCTGGCTTGACTCTTGGGATGGCTTCCCACCTATCCTCTCCTCACATCCTCACTTGGAGAATTTAAGCAGGATTTTTGTTCAAGCTGTCTGGAGCAGAGTGATGGACTTCAAAGCCCCTTAGGCCTTGGGGCAAACTGTCATTTATCAGTGGAAGGATATGCAAGAGTGGCCTTTGGGCAGATCCTTGGAGGATAGGAGGGAGTTGTCCTCCATTTTAGCTGGTAGAGTGTGTTGTTCTCTTCTAAAGAGGGATGTGTTGGCTTGGGGCTCAGATCCTAAAGGGAAGTACTCTGTTGCTTCAGGGTATCATGCTCTGGGTAGACAGGCTTTAGGCAATGTTGAGGTTCCTTGGTGGAAGAACATTTGGAATAAATTCTCCTAGCCAAAATGTAAATTTTTTTCTTGGCTGGTGGTGTATGGCAGGTGCCTGACATGGGACAACCTATGCAAGCGGGGCTTCCAAGGTCCCTCTTTTTGCTATCTGTGTCTCAAAGATGTTGAGATTGTTTCTCATCTTTTCTTCCAGTGCCCCTTTTCTAGGACTATTTGGCACTTTTGGTGGGGGGCTTGGAATATGTCTTGTCAGCATCATTCATCTCTTAGCGAGTTCTGGAAGAATGCTAGACCTACTACGACAAAGACTTCATTTTTGCGCACTGCTTGGTCTATTGGCCCTAGTCTAATTATTTGGCAGATTTAGTTGGAGCGTAATCGAAGGATTTTTCTAGATAGAAAGTTACAGGTGGACCAAGTTTGGGCTCGCATTCTCAGGGCTCTTCAA
>VDFB02322083.1:1695610-1818508 GCA_007258455.2 Sequoia sempervirens
TTTGTAGATTAATAACTATCCAAATAGCTATTTCTTTCCTGTATTTCTATAAATGTGTCGCATGTCTCTATTGAAATTTATGAGATGTGTATGTGATTCTTAGCACAACACTCTTAGAGATTAGGATTTATTTTCACATTTATCTATTTTCTTATTGTTCCTATTAGTGGCTAATTAAATCTTCATTGAAAACCTACAAAGAGCTTGGGTCCTTCAATCTCAAAGCTTGTTTAATTTCTTGATGAGAATCATTCACATTGATTCCCAATATTGTGCTCCTTGCATGATACATTTATAAAATGCAATTGGTAATTTAGTATGTGGTTGAAATATTAGAGTAACAACAAATGGTTCTTTTCATTTTTGGCATATGATTGGCCATTTTTACTATGTTAAATTTTTATTTTCACTTTTATTTTCATGGTTTTCATGTTGTCAAATTTTCATACATTGCTTAGTCTTTTAAAAAAATAAATGAAGGTTCTATTAGTGTCCCCAATCTTGCTAAAAATCATGTATAGAGAGAGTACAATATATAAACTATTAATTATAGTGTATAACAACAAAATGAATTTAAAAACTACTACATAAAAACAAGGTTTAAAATAATTCAAAATAGAGATACCATTCTCCTACAAATACTATGTATAGAAACCCTATGTAGCCACACTTTCACTCTCTCCCACTCTCCCACACCCTCTCCCACTCTCTCCCACTCTCTTGCACCCTCTCCCACTCTCTCCTACTCTCTCCCTCCCTATCTCCCACTCTCCCACTCTCTCCCATTCTCTCGCACCCTCTCCCACTTTCTCCCACCTTCTTCCTACCTCCCTCCCACTCTCTCCCATTCTCTCCCACTTTCTTCCTCCCTCTCTCTCCCACTCTCTCCCACTCTCTTCATGCCTCTCTCCCCCACTCTCTCCCACTCTCTTCATGCCTCTCTACCTCCTCCTACACTCTTTGCCACCCTCTCCCACACCCTCTCCCACTCTCTGCCACCCATCCCTCTCTCCCTTCTGCCCTACCTCCTCTCCCTCTCTCCTCTTTGTCTCTGGCCTCTCCCACTCTCCCACCCTCTCTCCCTCTCCCACCTTGATACGCCCACTCTCTCCCTTATGCATACCCTCACCCACCCTCTCTCACCCTCTTGCTCTCTCCCACTCTCCAACTCTCTCCAGCTCTCTCCCACCCTCTCCCACACACTGTGACTCTCTTCCACTCTCTCACACTCTCCCACCCTCTCTACCACCCTATCCCACCCACTCCCAATCTCTCCCACCCTCTTTGGGGCTCTATGACTCTCCCACCCTCTCTCCCATGGTCATCTCTCTATTTATTCATAACGCGCTCGCGTTCTAATAAAGTTAGTTTTTAAAAAAAATTATAGTGTACACCCACTCCAACCCACTCGCACCCTCTCTCCCACCCTCTCCCACCTTCTCCCACCCTCTCCCACTCTCTCTCACCCTCTCTAGCCCTCTCCCACTCCCACCTTCTCCCACTCTCTCCCACTCTTTGGACCACCTTCTCCCACCCTCTTCCCCTCTCCCACCTTCTCCCACCAGGTCTCTCACCCTCGCCACCCTCTTCCACTCTCTCCCACATTAGACCTTAATCTCAACCATTTTAAAAATAAATTAGTAGTTTGAAAGTAGACTCACAGCACTTGATCCTTGTTTTTGTTCATCTCAAAATTTTGAGTGTAACTATCCTCAATTTCGATCCAAGATTGACATTTCTTGATTTTTAGAAAAAGTGGCCATAAGCCCCTTTTTGGGAACCATCTTGGTGCACTTACCCATAAGCTACCTTATCTTTCAAGGTAGACATTTTTTGTTATACAACAAGCCCCTTGAAAATTGGAGATAGGCACTACAAAAAGAAGTTAAACACTAATGAAAATGGTCAGTGGTATTGTGGAAGATGTGATAAAACTTTCCCTGAATGTGATTATAAATATATACTTCAATGCAAAGTGCAAGACCATACTTCATTCACTTGGATTACAACTTTTGAAGAAGTGGCAGAAGAAATTATGGGTGTATCAACAAAAGAATTGAACATTTTGAAGCATGAAAAACAAGATGATTTTAAGTTTTCAGACATTATACAAAAGGTCCTTTTCAACATATACATATTTAAACTTCAAGTGAAAAAATAGACTTATATACTTGAACAAAGGATTAAATGCAGTCATAAAATAACAAAGTTTGATTATTCATCTGAGAGAAAAGCTATATTAGACTCAATTGCAAAGCTATAGGTTTCATAACATTCAAATGCTTGAATGTATATAATGTTAACAATGTATTCAAACATTTGAAAAAAAAAATAGTGGATATATCTAAGTTAGTTAATGCCATTTTTTCATGATATATTTCTTTGATGTTGTCAATACTAAATCTAATGATTGATGAACATTTTTGCTTTTAAATTTATTGTTCTTGGTTGATTGTTGTTATAGACAAGTTGGTATGATTTCAAATTTCAATGTGTACCCTTATATATGGGAATTGAGATAAACAATGACACAAACAATAATGAAATCAAATTGATTGCTTTCCAAATTCATATTCATGAAAATGTAAGCATTTTTTCAAGTCAATAGGCATCTTGATAAAGATAACTCTCAGCGTGTTTTACATATATTATTAATTAATATAGGTATGCTAGTTAATTAAATTATTAACTATATTTTATTTGTATTATATATTGAATTGTTAAAAGATGTAAAAATCTTAATACTAAATATATAGGAAAATGGTTAAAAAATTACATATTTTTCAAAAAATAAAATATAGTGTGTAATTTAAAATACAAATTATATGATTCTTATAATATTTATATTATTATTTATTGAATATTTTATAGAATTTAAACTAAAAAATTAGCCTCCCCCTCTCGCTCTCCCTCTCTCCCCCTCTCTACATATATCTCCCTCTTCTCCATCTTCTATCTCTCCCTCCTCTACATATCTCTCTCCCTTTCTCCCTCCCTCTCTCTATCTCTCCCCATCTCTCCCTGATCTCTTGCTCCCTCCCTATACCCCTATCTATCTTCATATCTCACCTATTTGTCCCTTTATCTTCCCATATATCTCTATATCTATGTCTTTCTCTTCCCATTTATCTATCTCTCCCTCTCTTTCTCTCTCTCCCTATTTCTATCTCCCTCTCTCATCTCTTTTGGTCTCTCTCTCTCTCTCTCTTTCCTCTCTCTCATATCTCCTTATATCTCTATCTTGCCATCTCTCTCTCTCTCTCTATATATATATATATCTCCCTATCTCTCTATATATTTATTTCTCCCTCTATCTCTCTCTATATCTCTATCTATTTTTATCCCTTTTCCTCTCTCATTCTATATTCATCTCTACCTCTATCTATAGGGAGAGATACAAAGGTGAAGCATTGGACCTTCCCAAAGATCCACCAATCTCAACACTACTCCCAACTATTTTGAGCATTTAAGTACATATTGTATGCTAGATTAGGAGGCATGTGTCAAAGCTCATATTTATTGATGCAAAATAGGTCCAAAGTCACAAAATTTGACGTAGAGTTAGTTATAGTTTTGTATAAAATTTCAAGTGCCACATAGATCAAAGATATTCCAGTTTTTTATATCATGTCATCAAATTTGGCACTTCATCAAGATTTGTATCTTCATCAACGTTAACAAAAGCAAAGGTATGTACTTGAATCCCTTGCATTTAAATTTTTCTATATATATAAATATTTTAATATTTTCCCTCAAATCCATAATATATACCAACACTCAGACCCCGGTATACATGCCCACTTCTAGTTGTTTCCCAATACGGTAGACTCTCAGCCTCCTCTTCTTTCTTGTCCTTTCCCAATACAGTTCTAGTCTATTTGCTTGGGGTTTTAACAACCAATGGCACCAAAGATATCACTTCCTCATCAGAGGGCAGACTGTGATTGAAGTGAGGTAAATACCGACAGTAGTTAGAGTCGGTCTTGGTTACATCATCAGAAGTGTTGCTCGTAAGGTCAATGGGCGAGTGTTGGCATCCAAAGGAGCCATGTCCATACCTTATTTTCCTACCGAAACTAGTAATAGAGCACACCGATTGCTTGCCTTTATCATCTACCAGTTGAGTAGCAACATCCTAGAATTGCAACCTTCTACTGCATCTAGTGGGCACAAGCTTGGGCTTGTCAACCAAAGCACCTTCTTGAATAGCAGGACCAAGATTTTGTGAGCTCAAACGAACATACCTCCTTACTGGCTTACTCATTTTCTCTTCTTAGACAAGCACTCAAACTTGATTAGACTCAGCCCACAAAGTGCTCTAACTGCTGCAAGAATGACACTATTAGCAGTTAATTCCTCTTGTATTTATTGTGTGAGGTAATGGCAACCTTCATCAATGCTTAGTAAAAATGCATGTGCAAACATGACAATTTGGCGGTGTATGTACTATCACCGTTTAACTAGAGCTGCATGAGAATCCAAAGATGACCCTTCATGATTTCCAAGAACAACATCTTCACACAGATTGAGATCAATGTACACATCTTCACATAGATTGAGTTTGAGGTCTGCGAGTTGGCGGGGTACAATCAAGATCTTCTCCCATATCTTCGAATTCAGAAAACCTACACATTGCACGGTTAGTATTTAATGAAAGGCTTTGGCTAAGCCATCAATGAAATGACCCTTGGAGTTAATGGCTTAGGATTACGTCACCAGATTAAAATTAAAACCCAACTTTTATTTTAATGCTTTATTTCCTTCGCAGGGTTTTATTTCCTAAGTCTTGGTTGACCCCATTAAATTATTATCCCAACCCTAACAAAGAACAAATGATTAAGCTAAGGATTGTATTTGTTGTTATAACTTTAGTTCTGGAGAATTCTTAATTACCAATTCTTATTTGTATTTGTATATGAATCCAATTGAATGCCTTTCCATATCATTATGGAAAATTTTATTATTGCAACCCTAACTCTAACACTAATTAAACCTTGACCCTAACCTGATTGAACTCGTATTATAACCCTAACTCTAACAGTAATTAAACTATAATCGTAACCCTAGGTATTGTTGAAACCTAACCCTAATTGTATCAAAATCCTAGAGAACTCTAATTGAACCCTAACCCTAAAATAGACAATAACCCTTACCTTAATTGAACCCTGACTCCAATCCTAGCCCTAATTTAAGAATAACCTTAACCCTGAATTAAACCCTTATTGAATTGTAACCCTAATTGATCCCCAACCCAAATTGAATACTAATTGAACCTTAACCCTAAGTGAATAGCAACCTTAATTAAACTCCAACCATAATTCTATTTGAATTTTGACCCTAATCATAACCATTATTCAACCCTAACCTTAATTGAACCCTAACCCTAAACATGAGTTCAATTAAGTTTAAGGTTCAAATAGGGTTAGACTTTAATTAAAATTAGGTATAGGATTCAATTAGGATTAAGGTTGGGGTTGGGGGTAAAGATTAAGGTTCTATGATAGAGCTTGGGGTTAGTGTTAGGGTTCAATTGGGGCAAGGGTTAGTATTAGGGTTAGGGTTATGGTTCAATTAGGGTTTCATTAATGTTAGTTTTAGAATCATAGTTATGTTTAGGGTTGGATATAAAATTAGAGTTAGGTTTGAAGTTAATTAGTGTTAGTTTTAGGGTTGGGTTATGGTTAGACTTATAATTAATGTTAGTATTGGGATTAGATTCTATCACTTTAATAAAAATAATCTTCTATAAATTCATTCAATTTTTTTTGAAATTATATAATTTAAAATATTTTCAAATTTACCTATGTTGATATATGAGAAATATAGCAAATCTAAACTCTATACCATTTATAGTTAACTTGACATTATGTATAAAAAGGTTTAAGTTATGAATGTTATAATATAAAAAATAAATGTGTTTTCAATGTTTATTTGTCAGTTTAAAAGATGTGCCAATAATGTTGCAATCACTAATGATTAATTTTTTCTTAATGGTTAAAATAGATTGGTAAGTAAATTTATCTATAATAAGTAAATTTATCATTGATTTTTTCTTGATAAGTAAATCAATATTTCATAAATTTATCTATAATTCTTATTTAATTTTTCTTAATTATATTAAATTATATTTTATTAAATTGTTAAAAAATTTAAGTTGCTTATAAATAATTTTATGTGTTTTTTATAATCAACTTGATATTGTGTATAAAAGGTTTAAGTTATGAATGTTATAATATAAAAAAATAAATTTGTTTTCAATGTTTATTTGTTAGTTTGATGTGAGAATAATGTTGCATAGTAATGATTAAATTTTTCTTGATTGGTTAAGTGATATTGTGAAATTATTCTATGTTAATTTAATGTTATGAATGCTATATAATATAAAGAAAAATATTTCTAATATATTTTTAATGCATCTTTATATTTTATAAACAAACATCTAAAATAAAAATGTGATTGTAAAAAAAATACAACTTAATGAGTGAACATACATTTAAAGTTAAAAGTGAAATTATAAAACAAATTGTAAATTTATTTTATTTTTCTTCTATAAATATAATTTTTTTATTTGTCGTCTGCCTACTTCGCCTTTTAATGAATTTTTTTATTTTGCAAGGGTTGATTTAGTGCTGCCGTTGATCTATTTCCTGCCGATATCAATGGTGCCCGCCATCCTATGATTGGGAATTGAAGGATTGCGAAATCACGGGCGGGTGCCACGTGTCTCATCTGATGAAGCCTAAAGAGTAAAGGAAACACTAGCCGACTTTAAAAGTATTAAGGGGCAGATTACTAAAGTGTTCTCGAGACACACATGTTCTAAATCAACGGATATGTTATAATCTTGCTGGAAAAACTGTTCAAAGGTTAACAACATGGTTGGCGACTATGTTAAAGGAATGAGATCATTGATGCTCAGGATCAACGGTTGCCCGCCATCGCACGATTAGAAGTTTCAGGATTGCGATATCGCGGGCAACTACCACGTGGACTTCCTTCATAGTGTATGGTAAGGTGGGCCCCTTATCGCCGTGTTGGTAATTGTGTCAGCTTATTTTGAAGGTGGTCATCGATGATTTTATTTTGTAGAGGGTTGAATTAGCGTTGCCATTGATCTATTTCCTGCAAATCAATGGTTCCTGCCATCCCGCGATCAGGAATTATAGGATCATGATATCACAGGCGCTTGCCACGTGTCTCATCCGATGAGGTCTAAAAGAGTGAAGGAAGCATTAGCCGGTTCTAAATGTGTTAAGGGGCGGATTACTAAAGTGCTTGTGAGATGCAAATGCTTTATTTCAACGCGAATGTTGTAATTTTGAGGGAAAAGCTGCTCGACAGTTAACAGAAAGGATGATGACCATTTTTGAAGGAGTAGGATCTTTGATGAGAAGGATCAACAGTTGCCCACCATCCCGTGATGGTAAATCGAGGGATTGCGATATTGTGGACAACCGCCACGTGGTTTTCATTTGCAGCTTATGGCATGGTGGGCCCCTTATTGCCGTGTTGGTGATTATGTCAGTTTGTTTTGAAGGTGGCTGTCGATGATTTGAACAAACTGGAGGATCAATGGTTCAAATTTAAATCTGTATCAAATGTGGTTGGAGTCGTTCGTGCAGCCCGCGAGTGAGCATTAATGGCGGATGAGACATCTATTAGCAAAATTTGATAGACATAAAATCAATTTACTTACTTCATTTGTATCACAAGGCATCCAAGTATTTCATAAAAAATAGTTTCAGAGCCAAAGGTGAAATTGTGAGCAGCTGTAGCCAGAAATTAGAGTTTGTGCAAAAAAATCCGTGAGTTTATTTTCTTTGTTTCCCAGTCATTCTGCACCTAAATTTGGGAAGGGGGGTCTGCTATGCGTGTCACTGAGCTCATTAAAATATTTTGTTGGGGCTATAGTTTAATCATAAATTGTGAGGAATTGCAGTATTTTTACTCTGTAATTTCCCATCTCTGCTTAGTTATAGCCACTTGAAGTGTAACATTGTAGTGAAACCCTAGTTTGTCTAAAATGGCACCACCCAAGCAGCACTCTAGCCACATTGAGTATTTAAAAAAAAACTTGTATGATGATTTCCTAGATCAATTTTTGTTGTCAACAAATGATAGAAGGAAGGGTGTACTGTTATTACAAGGGAAAATCCTATGGGAGGGGTTGGTGTATAATAGTTCCAACATTGCTGATGCTAGGGTTCCACTCACTGGCTTAGAGATGTTCAAATTATGGTTTAGACAGAGGAATTTTCCTCACCCTTTCTCAAATGGATGGATGTATGACATGGGTAAGCTAGTTGTACCAAATGTGTTCCTTGATGTGGACTTACTTAGGGTAGCGACCATGAGATATGACCCAATCACATGGGTAATTAGAGATAATGATGGAGGGGTTCTATTAGAAATTAATAGAGATGCTATCCAACATACTTTTGATTTGCATGAGCCATGTGATGACTTGGTTCCTATTAATTTTGAGGAAATGAAGCAGAAGTATACAAAAATAAAATCTCTTTTTAGGGTTAAGTTGCTTCCACCTCATCTGGTTAAGACAGGTGGTTCACAATTTCACATTAGCCCTAGTGACTAGGAACCCTTCATATTGAATTGTTTTGCAAAGCCTTTCCTAGCTACTTTCTATTCACTATGTTAGATTTTGGGTTTTAGTCCTGGTGCAATAATGCCAATTGCATACATGTTCATGGGGGTGCAAATAGAACACCCTAACTTCTCTGTAACATATGACTTTGCTTTTTTTTGGTGGAGAGTATAGATGAAGGGTTGTCGAAGCTGCAAAAAGGTGATATTGGTACTCAATTCTTTTGGTATTCCATGTTGATGCATATGTTCCTATTTAGGAATGCTTATTTCTTTGTTGAGAATATGAACTTAAGGCAATCAATTGATGGAGAAAGATTGCCAATACAAATATGGGCTGCAGATTTGTCCTATAATAAGGAAAACACTAGTTATGTGCAATTTGATAATTGTTTTGCTTCAAGATTAAGGGCTAGATTGATGGTAAATGTACCTAGGATCCTTGAGGAAGTGCATGATTTCCTTAGGTGAAAGGAGAGGAAACCAGAATTAAGGGTTTTACATAACTAGGGTGACATTATCCCATATCCAGTGAGGACTGTCTTGAAAATATATGGATTTCAAGGAACCCCTCACATACTGCCATACAATATGCCACCAAGACTAGGGTTTACAGAAGTTATGTGGCAGAGGGGTTGTATTCATGAAGAAAACCTTACTGGAAAGGGGAAGGGAACATTATTCCCTGATTATACAGTAGTGTCTGACTTTACATTTTCAAAGGGAGGTTGGACACATTTTGATAAATTCTTTGTTGATTACCATTTGAGATTTGGTCCAAGGTGACAACATGATCCTGAAGGTTTCTTTGCTCTTTTCAGACAAAGACTAAAAGGTGGAAAGTTTGCACATGAGTTCAATTTCCCTAAGGACCTGATCATAAATGAATTTGATTTAAATAAGCAGGAATTGAACAAGGAGAAATGGATAGCTTATAGTAAGCTACTAGATATTGTGCATGAAATGGATCCAATTTATGATCCACTGATGGAATTCACTCCATACCATAAGAAAATTGATTTTTTGATGAAAAAATTCAAGGAGATTATGGACACCTTGACAACCAAAAGGATAAATTTAAGGCTAAGTCTGGATATGCAAGGACAAAGTGATAGGCCAATTGAAACAACGTCAGTATATCAGTCTACAGAAAGGAGGCCCATCTATAGGAGGAAAAAGGATACTAGCAGTGATGAGGAAGAAGTAGACATAAAGGGGAAGCAAATAATGAAAGCACCTCTGCAACCAGGTCCAAAATTCAAAGTACTCGGGGCAGTCAAGATCATTGAATTACAGTCTTCACCAGAGTGTAGTACCCCATCACCACCATCTGAGCCACGTCCTAAGAGGCAAAGAACTGATCACCCACTTGAGTATCTAACAAATAGAATTATTGTTATTGATCAGGACATGCAGGTTGGTATGCCTTCCTCTCCTAGGTTAGCTGAATTGGTTCTATCTAATTTGGATATGAAGGGTAAGATTGTGCAGGATGCAAGAATGAAGGCTTACAAGGAGTTCTTAGATGACAATCCATTTGTAAAGGCTCCTGTATTCTTACAATTGGCATGGAGGACAAAATTTGAGGAATATCAAAATAAATGCAAGGAGAGAAGAGAACTAAGGCCTAACAGGTCAGATCAGGAGAATGATGAAGAAGTAAAAGCTAAACTAATGGAAGAGTTCAAAAACATCACTCTTGAAGAAGGGAGACAACTTGTGAGTCAAGCTGGTGTTTTTATTTTTCCTGAATGGGACATTGCAGATGCAGTGGCTTTCAATGCCATTATGAAGTCCAAGAATCCTTTTTAGGATTCTGAAGAAGAAGTTAAGGCAACATTGCAAAACTCTATCTTCAGTGAAGAATATGAGACCTTAGCAATTTGGGCATTGGCTCCACAAGGAAGAAAGCTAGACATTGTTGATATTAATCCAAATTTCAAAGGAGGATTAATAATAAAGAGGGCTTCAGAGACTTCAACCACCAAAGCCACTAATTTAACTGTGAATGTGGCCAAGTTGGCCCAAAAGACTGCTAAAAGGGAGGAGGTTGAAAGAAAGAGCCTAATGGAGAAGTATAACATTTTAATTGAAGAATATAGTAAAATGAAACAGAGGTGTAGTGCCCCTCCGTGTCGGTTGTTCTGAACTTTTGTGTGAGTATTTGCGTGTGCTTCATTGATTATTGTGTTATTTGATTGTGTGAAAAATATCATATGTTTGTAGTCATGTTTAAATAATTAATCAAATCATAAGTGATTTGCAAGGTTATTTAAAATATGATTAGAAATTAAAATAATAATCAATTAAATTAAATCAAATGATTTAGAGAAAATGATCAAATTAAACTAATTTGTTAAAAGTAAAAGTGATATTATTAGATAAATTGATTTAAATTGTTGAAGTTAATAATAATTATGAACAAAAAATCTTGAAAATATAATTATTATAATAAGAAATTTAAGTGGATAAGGAGATAGGAAGCTGAAGTGTTTTAAAGCAAGAAATGAAACTTCACCTATAGAGCATTTGGAAGTCGAAGAAAACTAGAGAATATGAAAAATAAATAAATAAAGCAATAGATAAATATTAGTAGTAGTGGTAAAAATATTACATTTATTTTGAATCTTGCAAATGGTTGATTTTAATTATTTTAATGTGGAAGTAATTAATTAATAATGTATTATGGAGATAATGAATATATATACAAATAAAAGTTCAATTTTGTGGATTTAAATTTATTTAATTTTTAATCAAATGCATGATAAAAGAAAATGAAATGTAAATGCATGAAAAAGGCAACAAAAGGAATTAAAGGATTAATAATTATTTTGAGTTATTTCTTGAGATGTGACTTTTGGTATTCACAGGAAGAGGAAATGGAAGAGACTTTTTTGTGTGTGATTTTATTTAGGGGATTTTTGTTGGTAGGGGGTTGGCATTCTCTTTCCAACAGATTTTGGAGAAATTTTGGCAGTCATTTTTTCTGTTGTAGTATTGCATTCTTTTCTATTATTATTCTAGAGAGTTCATTGAGGAATAAGATTTAAGTTGAGGGAGGATCTTGGAGCTACGGTGGGAAACAATCATTAGTGGAGGATTGGATCGGCAAGAAGGATAAAGCTTCTACAGTTTTCTCCAGGCGCAGGACGCCAGGTTCTCCTTCTTTTAAAATTATCTCTCTTTCTATAGCATCAAATGAAATAAGAATTCTTTGGTTGTGAATGAAATTTTCTCCTAGATTTGAAATTTAATGCTTGTAGAAAATTCTCAAATCTTTAGAAATGTTTTGGACTGTTTTTCAATCAGGAAAATTTTACTGGGGTGGGACTGTTATTGATTTAAAGTGAAATTTTGTTGGGATTCTGGAATTGAATAGTGTTACTGTAGTTTTGTGTTAAAAATTATAATAAAGCAATAAAAGAATAATGTCCTGTCTGGGAATTCGGGGTTGTGTAAATCCTCATTTGTAGATAAATTTTACAAATTTATTCTGTGTATAGATTTATGTTGAAACAGTAACTTGTACAATTGAGTGCTATTTCTCTGTATTCAAAATATTTTTATATACAATATATATATGTATATATATATATATCAGATATATATATATATGTATACACACACACATATATATATAAATGTAAATATAGTATGATTTTTTTTTAAAAGTTCAAATTTCGCCGGATTAAATTGTTGAAATTTATTTTAAAAAAATGTTGACTGGGTGATGGTTCGGCCTCGGCCGTACTCACCACCTAGCCGACAGTGGTGATGGTACGGCAGCCTACGGGCTACCACGGCAGTCTGTCGGACTGCTGTGACAGTCCGCAGACTGTCCGCGGCCGGGCATTCGTCCGTGTGTTGTATGGGATTTAATTCCCATTTAAACCCGTATATGTTAATTGTTGTTTAAAAACAAAAATTTCATATAATTTTTAAGGCATGTGTAAACTGTTATGAATATATATATATTTATTTAATTAATTCATTTAATTAGATTTCATTAATTTAACTGTTAATTTTATCAATTATTTATGTCTGTAATCAGTTTGGTTAATTTTCTGGTATGATCAAAATAAAATTTTATTATGGTGAAGATATGGAAATAGAAAGGAATTCCTATTAATTTGAAATTTGATAGGATAATATAGTAGAAGGGCAATTTGTGAATATATATATATATCAGCATTGATTGTTTAATTCTTATTTTTAAATGTGTATAGGGTGGAAATAGAATTTAACATAGAATCGAATAAGTTATCTTTTTATGAGGTTGAGTTTTGTAGACTTGTTGGATTCTTAGAAAAGATCTATTCTCTTTTTAATTTTCCTCCTCAAAAAGAATATAAATATGTAGTGGTTTTAAAAGGTATTTATGTGTGTGAATTATTTAGATAGATTTAAGATTTTAAGGTGGTAAGTTCTAATATGTAGCTTAAGTATTTAGAGTATTGTTATTATTGTCATTTTAAAGTATAGACAATTGGTCTTAAATGGTTTTCACAATTAATTTAAATATTGGAAGTGAGTGTTAAGTTAGTATGATGAAAGGAAAATGGAAATAATGTTTTGGACATAAGTAGTTATGAAATAATAATGAGTTAACTACCCAACTATTAAGTAGTTTTCAATTATGTTGATAGATGAAAGGTGAAATTTAAATGTATGGGCATGAATAGAGATTGATTAGGGTATTCTTGAATTTGATAGGTTATTGGTGAAATGGGATTTTAATCTTTTGAAAATTGACTTCCTTTATATTCATTTAGTGGTTGATTTGTAAGTTCTCTTTATGGATACTTATTTAGAATCTTGAGATGGTAATTGTTTTAGTCATTAAGTAGGTTGGTTTTTTTATTTGGAACTGTGAATAGATAATTGTTGTCATTGCTATGAAGGTGATTTGCATACCACTATAAGGGGGTTCTTGTGAGGAGAAAATTGAGGTCTCCCGTGGAATACCTAGTTGGTGGCTTTAGGTGTTATTAAGTGATTTTGTTGAATTAAAGGTTGATTTTCTTTTGCGTTTCCCTATTTGAGGTGACACCATTGTTGATTTGTGATTAGTGTCTTATGGCTTAAAAACATCAGATTATATCTTCACTTTGCAATATTGTGATATCCTTAAAGGTTGGAAATGATTGATCTTTAAAATAATGTTCTTTTTAGATTGTTTCAAGTTACTTCTTATTGAATGAATGGTTATATTGTATTTGAATGTGTGGTTTTATGGATTGTTTTGATAGACCCTTTCAATGTGACTTTTCGTGAGTTGATTTTGAGTTGGAGATTTTCTCTCATTTAATTTATGTTGCTATTCGTTGGGAACCCATATGTTTTCTTTTGTCCTTTACCCTAAGTGGTAAATCGGTTTATGTTATCATTGTCATGATTGATGGTTCTGCTTGAGTTGTTAATGAGTCAGATTGAAAAGTTCTTTGAGTTATGGGTATTCTGAAAGGAGAAAATAGAGGTTTCCCTTGGATTTCTAATTTAGTTCATATCGAAGTTGTTGATGTTGTTTGAATGGAGTTGTTGATCTTATTTTAATGTATTCTCTCATTATATTTGAATTGAAAATAGTTCTTATGGCCTTGCAATTATTGTTGTCAGTTCTTTGATGGGGAAACCCTAGTGTTAACTTTTTGTGAGTCTTCTAGAGGCTTGTTGTTTTTATTGTTGGTTAATGTCTCTCCTTTTATGTGCCCTTGAAGTGGAAGAGTTTCGGTATCAGGATTTTGAAAGGGTTGTACGAGAATTGTTGAGACTCTGATTTTTGTACTTGTTAGCGAGATGGGTAATGCCTCACATGCTTTTATGTTGTGATTCTTTGTTCAAATTATGATGGTACAACCCTTGGTTTTTATGTTGTTGGGTCTCTAGGGAGAGTGGCTCCTTGTGGGGGCCGGCACCCCATTTAAGGGGAAGGGCACAGGATAACCACGAGTGAGTTGGTAATCAAGTGAAAACTTAATAATTAACTTAGGAGGGTTGGGTAGTAATATCATTATAAGATTTAAAAATGGATGCCTCATCTTCATTAGTGCTTTCACAGACTAATGGAAGGCTGAGAAGGCCGTGGTTGGTAAGGTCGTGACCTCGTATTTACGAGAGGTCTACAGCTCCGCATGAGTCACCCTATGGGCCGACGCCTCTAGTTGGGAGGAAGGGCACAAGGACAGCCATAGATGGGACCGACGCCTCTAGTTGGGAGGAAGAGCACAGGACAGCCCATGTAGGACTATGTGATGACACTCTCCCCTAGTTGCCCATGTGTTTTACTTTATTGTGTTCCTCTGGAAGTATGTTATGGGAGTAGGTTTAGATTGTAGTTGAATGGACTTATATTGATTTATGGATTATTGCTTTGATACATCTTTGGTGTACTTTGTGGTCTTGTATGATCTCATGGATATTTGACTTATGACCTTGTACTCTTTTGGTACTGTGATATGATGTTATTGTATTGTTTAATTGCAATTTGAAATTGTATTATGTTTATTAATTTAGTTTGATTTGGAAGTGTTTCATGATCATCCTTTGGTTACTTGTTTACTGGTCATTGCTTTGATTTATGTGATGAGATTTATGATTTTACGTTATTTTAATGACTCTTGGATGTTGTTGATTATATCATTGTAATCCTTGAGTTTTATGATACCTTTGTATGTTGTTGAGTCTTGTGGTTCTGTGTTTGGATGTTCTTGGTTGAAGACTCTTTCTTGTCAGCTCTTTAGCACAGGGGGTGGGTCTTCAGACCCACATGGTCAGGTGGAACATGCTAAGCACCCCATTGGGTCCCCAGTCGAGGATCGAGAGGTGCGGATTGGTGCTGTTGCGGCGACTCCAGAGTTGTATCCGTCTTGGAGCCAGTTTTCATCTATTTATTTGTATCATGTTACCTTGTGTATGGTTTCCATTATGTTTGTAAACACTTTTGTATCATTGTACCTCTTTGAACATTGTACTGTAATGTAATGTTAAACTCGGTGTGGTTATTGGCCATGGTAGTTGTTATTCATTGTGTTGAGTTAATCATGTATATGTTGTATTTATGTACTCAGATGGTTTCTTATCAATGATTTATCATGTATGTGTTATATTTGTTAATGTTTACTTTGTTATGGATTATATCTTTGGATTTTATTCTTCACTGCTATTGTATGGATTTAAGTTCGTAATGTCTCCTCGTGTACCCCAAGGGATGTAAGTGTAAGTGTAAGTGAATTTATTTAAATTAATTTTTATGACTTTTGATTTAAATGTGTTTTACATGTATGTTATGTTAACTTTAAAAAAAATTGTGCTGTGATTATTGTTTAATTGTCCTTTGGGGTTTGCACGATGAGGCGTTACAAGAGGAATGTTGAGCTACAAACTAAAGTGGAAAGGTTCAAGTATAGACATATTGGGGAAACATCTAGTGCTCCAGGAACCAACACATTACCTCCCACAGTAGGGTCAATGCCTTTTGCTTCTCTAAATGTTTCTACACCAGGGCCTCCTATTCAAAATCCTGCTCTCACCCCTCCTCTAGAACAAATTGATGAAAAAACAAAGTGCTCTGTTGATCCAACAAAGAGGCAGCTAATACAAAAAATTGATGAATTACATACATCATTAATGGTAAAAGAGGAGGGTTTTCTTTCAAAAGAAAAATAAATTATTACTACTATTTTGGAGCATTTAAATGAAAGGGTAGATAATAAATTTCTCTCTATTCATTCTTTGTATTCTTTGCTATTTGAAGCAATAAAGAATATTGATAGGGATCAAGGGATAGTGATTCCAATAATTGAAAATTGGATCCCTAGGGAAAATGATCTAGATATTATGAATAAAGCCTCAAGGTTTGATGTAAATAACAGGCCCCAATCATTGAAGCCTACTTAGATATTAGTGAAATCATTGCAAGGTTTTCAGACCTTACCAGATGATTTAAGTAGGAAGATTAGGGAGTTGGTAAAGAATTTCAAAGATTGGGGTAACACACTATTACCTGATATAATTGATGAGAAGGGGGAAATCAAAACACTCCAACAATGGTAGGATCAAGCGAGTAAGGTCATAAATAATCAAATTAAAGTAATTTGTGATGACTCAGATTATGATTTGTTGGTGAATTGTATGGATAAGATTATTCATACTGACTCATTTTTGGAATCTTTTGAAAGAGATGCTAATTAGGTAGCAGTAAAGTATATGCCTTATAGTACAAAGTTAAGTGAGGTGATTAATTTTGACTGGCCAACTGATGAAGAATACTAGAGGTGGGTGGCTAAGTATTTGAATGATGATGAGTAAAAAGAGTGGGTGGAAAATCAGATGCTGTAGTTACAATGATTCTAGTTTTGTGTTGATGGCTTTCTTGGTGTGGGTTTCACATAGTTTTTTGTTATTGCATCAACCTTCCTTTGCCGACATGATGAACAAGAATATGCTCCAGGATGATTGCAGTTGTAATAATTTTTGGAATATCTTCAGGTGCTCTATTCATTTGGTGACATGTGTACTTTCTAGCCTGAAGCTTGTTTGCTCCTTCATTTTTCTATAAGAAGGATTTCAAGGCCAAAAGTACGGGTTAGCAAGTTAGATAATTTTGATTGAGTCTAGGTGAAGTTGCAGAGCTAATTGTAAAGATCAATGGTTTTAGAGAGAAATGTAATTTAGGTTCTGAGTCACTTTGTGATAGGTTTTAAGTTCATGAGGATTTACTGTTGCATAATAGTATTAGCATTTGAATCGAAATAATTTCAAGCTTGTCTCTCTCCATTATATGTGCATATTTGAACTTTGAATAAAATAACTAAGGGTTGTTTCATTCAGCTCATTGCTGTAGTGTGTATGATTCTATTTTAGCTTTAATTCAAGGAATTAATTAAAATGCTTGAATGAGATTATAAGCAGATATGTTCTGCATATCCGATGGTTTTAGAGAAATGCAATTTAGGTTTTGAGTCATTATGTAATAGGTTTTGAGATCATAGAGATTTAATGTTGTATAATAGTACTAGCATTTGAGTTGAAATGAAAATTCGAGCTCATGTCTCTCCATTGTACATGCATATCTGAACTTTGAATGAAATAACTAATGGTTGTTTTATCCATCTCACTGTTGTGGTGTGTATGATTCTATTTTAGCTTTAATTCAAGGAATTAATCAAAATGCTTGAATGGGATTATAGGCAGATATGTGTTGTATAAGGATTTGATAAGTAGTCATGGGTTAGAATGTATACTGATGAAATTGTAATGCAATATTGTCAGGGATCTTATATGTGATGTATTAAATTTGTTATAAACCTCTAGATGCTTATGAATTTGACTCCTGCAATGGATATATGGCACTGATCTAAGTTGTAATTATTAGTGCAGTTCAGTATTTGTTTTCCTTTTCCTAGAGCTTGCTACAAATTGCAAATCATTGACTATCTTATACAATGGATTGTGTTTAGTTATCTCACACTCTAAATAGTTGATATTGTCTATGAACACCCAATTCTAGTTGATATTACCTTATCATGTTGAGCTATTAAGTGAGATCATTTGCTATTGTTAATGTTGTTTATAATAATGGTGCAAAGGTTGTAAACACATTAAGGGATCACCCTCCAGGGACTTGTAGAGACCGAAGTGTAGGAGGCTTTTAAAGTCCTCGCCAGTTGGTCCAGGTCCTTCGAGCTGCCTTCGATTGGAATTAGCAATTCCATAGATATATTAGAAGACAAACCTGGTTACATTGTAAAAAGAACCAACATACATGTCAACCACTGAACAACCACCTCTACAATTGATTTTTTAATCTTTTCTGATCACATGAAACATAAAACACACTAATTTCAAGGTTGTTAACATCACTATTGAAATGTTTTAATTTTTTGACATTTCAAACATTAAAAAGTAGATCATTATATTAATTATATAATGGCATAAAAATTAAAAACATCATGAATTAATTATGTAACCACATAAGTCAAATATAATTCTATCAAGAAATTAATATCAAATAGATAATATAATCACATAACTTATACATTTTAATGTCATTGATCTTCTTCTTTATCCAACTCTTTGTCCGTATCATCTAATCCAGATTCGACATTGTAAGGATTGGTCATATCATCATCATCATCATCGATATCAGTTTCAATAATGTCATCATCCACACGGATGTCATCTTCATGAACATTAACTCCTACATCATCATCATCTAGTTCCTCCTCTTCGACATCTTTGTTAGGGACATCATCAACTAACTGTTGATCCTGATCATCATCTACATCATCTTCTAGTTCTTCGTATCTTCTTCTTCCACCACATTATACTTTACTAGCCTTCCTCTTGGATCATGTCTAACAAAAAATGACCAACCCGGTTTACCTAGAACCTCTAAGTAAAATACCTACTCACATTGGCTTGGAAGAACATAGGGCTCATTTCCAACTCGCTCGATCAACCTTGTATTAACCATGGTAAATCCATTATCATGTTCAATAACAATTCTCCCAAGATCATTTTCATTCAATCGTAGCCTATACCATAGGACGACGAACAAAATTAATCTGAAGGACTTAAAGTCACACTCAAGTATATCATCCAAAATCCCATAGTATCAATTTTTGAGACTTCGATGTATGTCGCTTCTAGATGAAACATTAGTCACCGAAAGACTAGTTATACCAGATTACAAGTTTTCTTCATGTCATCCAACATTTTGATTCAAATTTACAACCATTGCACACATAGCCTTGTGGTGTTTCACCTACAATATGTCAAACATGTAAAAATTATTGCAATATCGTCAGTTGATAAACATATTTATTCTTGGCCGAATGTATGCAAAGAAAACAATCTCAAGATATATATACATCAATATACTTAAAAATAATTAAATAATATGGGTGATTAATATATTTATATGTACCTGTTTATCTCTTAAACCATATGCTAAATCAATTTCCCTTTGTGTAACATTGGAATCTCCATTACGATCAGCTTCTTTAACCAATGAAGCCACACCTTCCCATGTTAATGTGTGACCAGATTGTTGACATTGTTCAATCCATACCATCATCAAATCAAGATTGTTGGTGACATACAAATGTAGTGCATCCCACTCTTGACCAACTATACCAAAAAAAATTGAAATTCACAAATGACGTATAATTAGTTAAATACCACAGTATACGACCTTGATTTATAATTGATGTATATTGAAGATTAAAAATTAAATAAGTACAATATACATAAAAACCATATGTAAAATTCATTCCAATTAATCTCCATGACCATCTTATAATTACCTCTCACTTTCCTCAATCTACCTTTCCCCAACAGGTACTCCCCTTCAATTTGTTAATGGAGTTGGGATCCCAAATGCGATCTACATGGATCTTTGCTGCAAACTTAGGAAGATATTCACTAATGTACACCATGTTATGGTATACCATATATCCCTCCACCATAGAACCCTCAGGATGTGCTCTTTGTCTAACCAAAGCCTTCAAAATTTTCAAGTGCCTCTCAACCATCCACATTGACCTTGTGTGTACAGGTCCACACAATTCAATCTCCTCAACTTGGTGTATGAGGTAGTGTTCTTGTGTATTGAAAAATGTAGAGGGTAGACACTTTTGCATTTCACACATTAGACGAGGAATTTTTCTCTTCCAATAATTTATATCTTCTTTATGGATTTATTTAGATGATAGCCATCTACAAGTGATTCAAGGCACAAATATATTAATGAGATTTAACAAAAATATACAATATATTACATAACAAGTAAAACAAATGGTAATTATAAGATGTATACAACGAATTGAACAAATCTTGCTACTTACCTCATGTATTTTCCAAGATCATATATAACTTGCTTAACATTGTTGTCAAAGTTGTCTAGGAGAGATAGAGGTAGAACATACTGCAACAATTATGAAATGATCTTTTCATTATTTTTTCAAAAGTAGTAAACACAATACACTGAAAAATATATGCATTATACAAGTGTATATAATATACCAGAATAATTACCTTAATGAAGGTATGCCAATCATGCGTTTTCATCCCTGACCTAAATTCACCTTTCTTTGTTATTATATTGTTTATGTTCACAACAAATCCTGTGGGAAATCAATTTTTTTGTATGACTTCTTTTATAGCATTGCTTTGCTACTTTGTTAATAACCAAGGAAGGGAACTTATATTACATTGGTCTCTATCACTATTTAATTGAATGACATTTTTCATTGCATGATTGGCTTCCTAAATGTTAGTACAAATTTTGACAATTTTTTCTTTGTCATGCTTTCCATCCAATATTTTCCATAACGTTTCTGTTATATTCTTTTCGATATGTATTGTATCAAACAAATGCACAATTTGTGGCTGCTCATAGTAGGGCAACCTACTAAATTGTCTGGAATAAATTTTCAGTCCTTGTGGAAGCCGGCCATTAATGCCTTAACAACCTTCATGAAGCATATAAGTTAAACAAATTAACGACAATCATTGTCAATTACAATATGAGTAAACACAACACTATAAAAATATAAATTCAAAACATATCATATATGATAGATAAACAATTTGATTCGATATATAACCTTGATAATTAATTCTATTATATTCCATCTTCCATAGGCGAGGTGACATTCTTTGTGGTTTTGATGTAGTCTCCTCTTTCCCATTGAAAAGATGTTTTTCAGTAGTTCGATACTTATGATTTCTATGGAGGAAGTGCCTATACTCATCAAACACTTGCTTTCCTAAACTTGTTGAATGACGAGATTTCATCTTTGGACCACAAATTGGACATGCAAATTTTCCCTTTGTTTGAAGACCTGCAAGATGATATATAATTGGATTAAATATGTCAATTTTTATAATTATATATAATGAGTAGATTATTTTAAAAACATGCATGATATCTACTTCATCAAATTAAATATTGTTAAAGTGCAGTCGAATGTTATAACATACCACAAAATGTGTTAGCCCTAGGGCATCATGAATTGTCCATACAAGCATTGCATGGAATTGAAATTGTCTTTGTCCTATTGGTCTAGAGACGTCATACATAGTGACACCATTCCATAACTTTAGTAACTCGTCGATAAGAGGCTCGATATATACATTTATATCTTTAACTTGGTACTTACCTAGTTGAATGAACATAAACATTACATAATTATTATAACCATTTTACTGCAATATATATAAATTAATGTACATGACTATTGAATGAAAAAAATATAAGTCATTATGCAACAAATAAGACAAATGAGATGCTACTACGTTAAAGAAAATTGATGTAAACAAATACCTGGAACAATCATTGACAACATTATGTGCTCCCTCTTTATTGACATCCATGGAGGAATGTTATTGTTGATAACAAAAACAGACCACATTGAGTAAATAGATCTCAGCTCTCCAAATGGGTTGACACCGTCCGCTCCCAATGAAAGCATGAGATTACGAGGTTCTTCTTTAAAGTGTCACAATTTTTCCTCCATGTCCCTAAATGAAGAACCATCCGCAAGAATTTGAAGAATATCTTCTCACTTCTATTCCATGCATGGTAATCCATTAATTGTGCTAAGCTTTTGCACCTAAATAATCATTGCATACGTGGAATAATGGGAATATAACGAAGAACCTCGCGAGACCCTTTTTTTGTTAGTTGATTTGTTTGATATCTACTGATATGACATTTCAGGCATTCTGTTGCAAATTCCTATTGTTTATGATATATAATATGATCATTGGGACATGCATCTATTGCTTGATACTCCATTCCGATATCTTTCATAATGGCACATAAATCTCGGTATGAGCGAGCTAAAATATTTGATGGTGGTAACAAAAATTCACCAATTAGTCTACAACAAAAAATAATTTGTTCATATAAAGAATATTAATGGTACATATTTCATCCTTTATTTACTAGTGATGAACTAACAACAATTAAAATAGATGAAAAAAGATGACATATATGACAGACCTTAACATCCGTGAGATTGCTATGTTTGATAAACCATTCATAACCTTCAAGTTCAACAACAACAATACAACAGAGAGAAGAGTTGTTTTTGAGCCTTCATAAAGGGGCTCATATGCCTTGTCAAGTACAGGTAAATCACGAACATCATCAAAGTCATCTTGATCATCATGATCAGCTCTGCCACTAAATGTGTCATGGATCAATGTATTCATACCATCATCTTCAATTGTGTGTTCTGGCACATAATCATCTTCTTCCATAGGATCCTTAACTTCATCTTCGATATTTATAGCTCCATGTTCATCCACTTGCAAAACCACATTCTTCGGGCTGTGATAATCCATATCATCTGCCCTAGTGCCCCACCTTTATAATAATTATAGACACAAATAAACCATGATCATGATCAAGTGATTATATATATATATATAATGTTAAAACAATGTAAACATTTACAAATTCAATCAATATAAACACATAATGAACAACTTACCAATGGATGATAATCATGCCCCCTTCAATGTGACCATGTTGCCTACAATGTTTCTCATTTGTTGTGATTAAAAGTCGTCTTATCTTTAAGCCTTTGCAATTATTGCAAGGACAATAACATTTCCCATCTCCCTTTCTTTTCAATCTACCCCACAATATATCAAATGTCTCTTCATTTTGTTCTGGACTAATATTATTTGACATGATTTTTCTTTACCAAGCTTGACTATTTAGATCTTCAAAAAATATCAAACTCACACTCCAATAATTTTTATTCATAGACATGTAACATAATCTAATAATTCTGATATTTTACACCAAAAAAATTTGGCATGCAACCACCCCTGCAAAAGAGAAGATAGTCTGAAGTTAATGACCCCAAAAAACACTTTAAAATGTTAATTCCAAAACTTATTAAATTCTAATTTTACTATAATTTCCCACCGTTAAGACTCCTAAAATGAGAATATTGAACTTGATCACAAAATTCCTACAACAATGGAGGTAGCGAGCTAGTAAGAGCAAGTGGCCCATTCCTAAGGAGCAACAAGTTAGAATCATCATTGCTAATGTCAATATAGATTTGTCCTTTTAGTTAAAGATGAAATGTGTCACTTCTTATGATGAGCTTATCCCTAGGGCTCTCAACATTGAGAGAGCCCTAATAAAACAACATAAGCATTGGTAAGAGCATGATTAGGGTACAAACCCTAGGCCTCCATAGAAACATAAATAATAACTATAGCGGATTAGTGAGGTTGCAATACCAGAAAGATTGAGACATTGTAGGTAATAACAAAATCTTGCAATCTAAAGATTGTAGCCAATAAAAAGCATACTATGTAGCTTAGTGACATTTGTAAATGCAATCTACGGTAAGAAGAATGACAATCACTTGAGATATGATAGTCAAAAACAGGCTGAGCAGTGACAAGATAATAAAGCTAAAAACTTGCATAGTAAAGTGGAGATTTTAATAGTGAGTTTCCTTACCCCCTCGCTGAACTTAAGGGTTTTTCAAATGCTTTTGGTAGTGTTAGACAAGACAAATGCAATCAGGGAATGACTATCCAAATGAAGTAACAGTGGTAATCATAGGTTCAATGTTTCTTCTTAGCCATTAATATTGTATAATGGAGGTAGTGGATTGCATGTTTGAGTAGTATTTTGAGACTCACCAAAGATGGGAGAATAGTGAATAATACCTTGTGGACTATGCAGTAGTGTCAATAAGGTTGAAGGATCTTAAGAACTACAATACCATGAAACAATGAGTCCCCTGTAGTAAGTAGGCAGTCTATAGGGCATAGTTTGATTTTATAGAAGGATGCTCATGAAAGGAATCTTCAAATGATAGTGAGTGAGCTATTTGAGATTGCAGTTGAGGGTGCAATACCCAGTCTTAAAGGAAGTTAGCAAAGCAGTAAATGTGAAAGAAAATTGAATCATACACAACAAACAATTCACAATGTTATCTTCCATAATGCCTTGAGTTTGAAGACAAAAATCTCATTGTATCTTCATGATGAAAGTGGTGACCTTAATGGTCAATCACTAACAACCATGATTTTAAAAAATGCTATTGTGCTTATGGAGGCAACATTTTAAGCAAGGTAGTGAGTGGTGGTTTGGAACAATGGCAGGTATGAAGGACTTGCTTTATATGCATACTATGCAGTCTAGCTTAAGACAACGTTCTTAGAAGAGATTGAAGGTGGATTATGGAACTCAAGGGTTACCATAAAAAGGATTAAAGCAAAGACTGAGATCTATTTAAAAGCCACGGTCATGAAGATATTAAAGATGTCACATGCAAAAACCTAGTAGCTGGAGTAATGAATACAGTGCCAAAGAGGATAGTGTGCTAGGGCAGATTTAGGAGATTTCCACATTATCTAATTACAGGGAAATACATCATTTATTTATTTTTTTAATTAAAATAAATCATTCTAAACCCCATATTGGATACATTGATACTTCAAAAGCCTCTCAAGGAATTTGAGATTATGCAAATATATGTCATAATACGGATAAGGTTTGCACCTTGACGCTTCTCTAGAATAGCCCATTAAACATGGGTTGCTTGAATGCACTACATAATTGATATAACACAACCACTCGTGATATCAACCGAGTTATAGGCTCTTTATTGTAGCAAGAGGTAATTCTCACTTTGATCATGCTGTATAATTACATCCTAACCTATTAAACTTGAGACAACCTGAATGCACGTGAATGATGATTGACACCTACATTATATTAACCTCAATTAACTACATTTATATGAGTGCCTCCATTTCTATCACAACATAGCCACATTAAACTTGGGTCACACATAAATGCATCTTGTATTTGTTATAACACAACTGTGCCACATGACCAATAGAGTTATGGATCACATAATTACAGTCACAAGAATCTGTTCCTGGTTGTGATCTTATGGTGATTCCACACAAAAAAATCTAGACATGAAATTCTCAAAACCCTTAACCTCTAAAAATGAAATCTGATGAGATGTTGCTTTAAAATATGATTTTCAAACCTGGAACTACAAATCTGACTTCACAACTAAATTATGCAAAAATACAATGACTACCCTCAACTTGGCGATATCTTCTTGATTTTTTTTTTATTTTTCCCAAGAAAATTGTCCTTAGTTCTCCACAAACTGTCTCAAGTAGAGAAAAACACTATTGCAATAAATCAGGCGTGAACTCACTTTTCTTTATGTTGGCCACAATTTGATTTTTTTTAATTTTTCATGTTTGTCGAAAATTCGACGAAAATGATAGCCGACATTTCAATGAACCCTAGGTTCGTCAAAATTTAGACGAATGTCAGAGATAAACTTTCAAAAAATTGGAAATTACACATCAAATTTTACAAGCACCCGACGAACATCGAATTTTACATATTTCGTCAAACAGTTTCGTCAGATTTTGCAGTCAAATGTATTAGTGTCATATATAAAATACAATCTCTCTGCATATTGGAGCTTCCTAATCTCATTGGAAATAGGATGCCTATTCTAGACCAACACTGTACCAATCCCCTCTCCTAATGCATCACATTCTAGCACAAAGGGTTGGGTGAAATTTGGTAATGCAATAATTAGACAGGTACTTATGGCCTCCTTAAGTTTGTTAAAGGCTCATTAAACCTTGTCAGTCCATCTAAAGGCACCCTTCTGACTGAGGTCTATGAGAGGTGCTCCAAGCTATGAAAACCCCTTGATGAACCTCCTATAATAGGTGCATAGGCCAAATAACCCTCACATCTCTAAGAGTGTCCTCGATGGTGGCCAATCTGAGATTGCTTGGATCTTTTCTTGATGCACTTGAACTCCTTGTGTACTGATGATGTGGCCCAATTACAATATCTCCTTCATATCAAACTTAAATTTGTAGGCCTTGGCATACAATTATTGTGCCTTCATAATACCCAACTCCTCATCAAGATGCTTTAGGTGGTCCTCCCATGTTTTGTTCTATATCAATATATCATAAAAAATATGAGGAACTTCTACAACTATTTATAGAAAATGTGATTCATACATGACTAAAATGTTGTAGGGGCATTGGTCAAACTAAACGGCATGACCAAGAAATTGTAATGCCCATAATGGTACCTGAAAGCTATCTTATGGATATCATTGTTCTGCATTCTGATCTGGTGGTATCCTGATCTAAGATCTATCTTTGAGAGGAAGAAAAAACCATGCAACTCATCTAACAATTCGTTGATCCTGGGAATTGGATACCTACTCTTGATTATATTTTTATTCAAAGTGTGGTAATAAATACACATTCTGAGAGTTCCATCCTTCTTAACCAACACCACAAAAGAGGAAAAATGACTTGAAATTGGCTTGATATGTCCCATATCTAGCAACTCCTTGATATCTTTCTCAATCTCATCCTTAAATTTCCACAAATAGGTAGTAATGGCTGTCTTGGCCCCCTCCTCAAGCTCAATGGTATGCTCAAATCCTCTATTAAGTGGCCTCCCTAGAGGAATATGACTGAAGACTACACTGCGACTATGTAATACCTCCTACAAATCATCCTGGTAGTTCTTAGGACTGCTATCCATAGACTTAGAGGAAATCAAGCATTGTTTTTCCCAAGCAACATCATGATGTCTAAAAATGCTCCCCATTCATTTGGCTAAAACAACTCCAAGAGATCCATTAGAAATTCCTCTAAATACCACTTTCCTACCATCTACATTGAACTTGAATTATAAGGTCTAGAAGTTTTGTGAATGCTTCCCAAGATATTGCAACCATTGAATACACAAAATGGAATTGGTGTCACCTAAGTCCACCACAAAGAAATCATCAGTAACTATATAGTTACCAATCGCGATGCTCATATGAGGGACCTTTTGTATATAAGAAATTTGATATCTATCTACAACCATGATATTAAACCCCTCATGCTCAACTATCTACAAAACCTTCTTGGTAACCATATCAGTATCTATAAAGTTTTGGGTAGCCCCACTATTGATTAGAACTATGACCCTCTATCCCTTTAACACTCCACACACTCTAAAAGAGTTGAATTTTGGTGTACCAGGCATAGTAGCAAGAGTATTGTCCTTCATTCCCTTAGGTGGCATCTCATTGGCTCCCAATTGCTCCTCATTTGACTTGGTATGATAGTTTCCCTAGTTATGATTATATTTCTCCTCTCCCTCACTATTGAATACAATATCTATGTAATGTACCTTTCCCTTACCAAGACACCTATGTCCTGGTTCCCAAGGCTCCCTATAGTTGAATCATAATTTATTTCTTTGCAACTTCTATTGAGTCTCATCATCCATTTTTTTCTTGGGCCACTCTTTTTGAAATGGTTTATTGTTTTTATCTTTTTGAGAGATAAAACCTTTTGACTAATATTTATCCTTCACATTAGCAGAATCTATGTCCCTAGCTTTCTTGATTGCCTCCTGTAGTGAGCTAGGATTGAATGCTTTGATCCAGCCCCTTAGAGGATTTTTTGGGCCATCCATAAATAATACCAAATGTAGTCTCCTCTTTGATATATCAATGACCAATATAGATAGTCTTTCGAAATAAAAAATGTAACTATCAACTGATCCCCACTGCTTCGATTGAGCCAACTCCTTGAAATGGAGTTCAGGGTCATTATCAAATCTATCAATTAATATTTCTATAAACTCCACATAATATGTGATCTATTCATGGCCTATGGTGACCATACCATGATGCCACCAATCATGAGAAATGCCATCAAGATGTATTACAATGTATTTGATTGCTTTCTCCTCTTGTATTAGATTCAACTGGAAGTATGTATCAACTTTCTGCACCCAAGCACATGCTGAAGTCTTGTCTAAGCAATTAAAGAAGGGAAATCTCAATTTACCAACCTTCCTCCTAAGATTACTGTGGTGATATTGATTACCCCTGTTGGGAATATGTCTCATCCTAAGGTCCATATAGTCATGGAGAGAAATGTTGTGTTGGAACCTAGATTTGCATCAACCTAGTCTTGTCTGAGTTGCTCCTGAAACTCTGTTAATGTAGCCTCATTTCCTTCTTAAATCTATACTCTAGGTGTAAATACATGCATTAAAGGCTTGGAACAAATAGGTGCAACACATCGATTTGGTGTCTTGTTATGAATTGGTTTATCCCCTTGGCCATTATTTCATCCATTATGGCCATTTCGGTTAATACCACTATTGTTATTATTATTGAGCATGGTTTGTGTCATTAACTCCATCAACTGAGTCATACACTGATTCATTACCCTTTGCTCTACCAACAATACATTAATAAGGTCTTCCCCTCTCTACTCTTCCCCTCTATCACCCATCTCTGCCTCTATATGTGCACCACCTCTTGTAGAGGAGTTAGTACCATTACCTGAAGGGGATCTCTGGCGTATTCCCAAAATACTAGAAGCAGTTTCCCCTTCCAGAACCTGAGTAGACTGCCACTATTTATTAATCTCCTTGTTATAGTACCTTCTCTTTCTATCACTCATAAAAACCATAGGCTGGAAAGAAAACTAGCTTTGATACCATTGTACAAACCCTTGCCCAAAATGATGAAATTTTCATGATTATATCCAATTTGACAATGCAAGCATTTTGTCAAACAATTTGTTTGCTTGTTGACCTGAGTTGCTTTCAATGGGTATTTAAATAGATATTTCATGTATAAAATTCATCATGTGATGTACTTCTATATTAACAATAATTTAGCATTACATTTATCCATTGTATCATGCCACTAATGAGAAAATAATTGTGTTGCTACAAGAGCTTGTAACATTAATACATTAATTTTCAGAAATTCTTCCACTTGCATTCATAATAGGTAACTAATACAATTTCCAAAAATTTACATTAAGAAATTACACAAAATTAAATATTCATTATAGCATAGATGAATAAATCGACTAAACTTTATATTGGCACCTTTCCCTTATACTCCAATTGTTGACTTTGTATCCAAGCAATTATCCCTTCAGCTGGTACAACGACCAACAAAGATGAAGTTAGCAATCAAGTATGACCCAACCAACATATTGAAGGATGTTAACTATTTTTTCTTTTCCCAACTCAACATAGGATTCCCAGGAGACTATGGAATGAATTTTGGAAGGAGCGATGAGAGTCAAGGCTACGCTCTAGATAAGGGGTGTGTAAATGTTTGTAAACTATGAGTCATCCCATAAAATTGATGACTGACATTTACCATGTAACTTTTGACCATACTAATACTCTCATTCACACATCTAGATTCCCATGCTATCCCTAGATATATGTATGCATCAATCCCCAATAAAATAGAAGTATCAACTCTGCCTTAAATCCATAGGTGTAACAATGAGCTATAGGAGCTTTGTATATTATTTTGAGATACTTCCAATCCATCTATAAATATATTAAATCACCTAACTCTATATCTATAAATATTGACCAACAAAATTAAAGAAATTATTTGAATATGATATAAATGGATATATTGATTACCCAACAAATTTGTTCAATTTCCATAGGCTAAGGTGGAATCATTTCACCATCAAAACCCCAAAAATCCAAGCCTAAGAGCTCTCAGTAATAAGAGAAGAAATATAAACTCTGGTGCTGAAAATGAATTTCCAAAATATACTTGTATATCTTCCCATGAAATTCCTTTTTCCCTCTCAAATATTTATATATTTGAATTTTGACTTTAGGAGGGAAATATAATAAAGTGGTCCTTTATAAATATTATAGTTCCAATTAAGTCACTTAAAATAATATTGATTAATTAATATTATTTGTATTATTTTCCTAAAAGGAAAATATTAAATAATCAATAATTAATTCCCTTAATTTATTTAATAGCTTATGAGAATTAAATAATCCACCAAATCATCTAGATTATTAATTGGAAGGGGACATTACAAAGTCCTAAGACCAAAAAAAAATTTAGATTAATTTTACCATTTAATACAAGCACTTTGTCACCATTTTTAATTCTTAAATTTCCTTTTATGGCTCCATGAAATAAGAGAACATGTCCACTGCCTAGGGAAGGTACCAAATAAAATGCATTATTTACCTAATATTTTGGGGGAAGATTGAGTTGTGTCTCTTAGTAGAAATTAGACATTCATTGTTGTAACTCTAAGAATAAATTTAAATATTTACAAACATTCTAAATGCTCTAGAATATATATATATATATATATATATATATATCTTTGAAGTAAATGTTTGATAAGAAAAGGCCAATTAACCATATTATGCACATTTTCAATGTGATTAGAGAGTTATAAAGCCTCCTTATGGTTAAAGAGTTACAAAGCCTCTTCCAAAGTGGCGTGAATATTGACACAATAATTAATAGTATTAAGCATCGCCTTCCATACTTCTATTGCATACCCAAACTTACATGAAGATGATTCTCAACTTGATATTGGCGAAGAACATACCAATTTGGTCAAGGAAAACCTTGTCTTTGAATATTGTCATATGCTATATGTTGATTTTGGATCAAAATATAGATGAAGAAGTTGTCGTTAGGGGTGGCCCCTTTGTGTCATAGGGACCCCCAATTTGCCAATGTAGGATAATCTACTTGTAGTATTTTGTATCCTTTGTTGATATAGTAAGTTCTTGTACTCTCAAATCAACTAGAATTCTAATTTTTTATTAGCTTTGATTTTACAAAGGTCTTTAAAGTCTATAATTTGATTAACAGGGAGAAAATTATTATGAGTTAATCACCCATTTATTTGATAAGATAGTCGAGGTTTAAATTTTACCTTGATTATGATTTTAATAAAATAGATTTTCTCTCCATTACCAGACATCCATGAAATATGTTGATAAACAATATCATAAGCAACATCCACATTCTTCCAAAAAAAAAAAATAATAATTGAAGGAGAAAAAAGAAGAGATGCCCTTTTTACATGACAATGGTATTTTTTGGACATGAAAAGTTAAATTATTATCTATCCTTGGAAATAATCAATCCTTAGAGAAGCTTCACAACCAAGACCTTTTGATGATCTTGTAGGCATTTCAAATTGAGAACCCTTTATTTTTTGCTCCCATTTGATGAGAAGGAATTTCTTTTGAGAGGGTAGCCTAGATAGAGTTTACAAAGATCATTCTATTAATGATATCAAGTTTCCATGATCCATATTGTTTATTATTGAAATGGTTTTTGGATTCAATTATGTGAGAAGTTTTTGCATCATTGTTTTAGATCACACTATGTGATCCATCATCAAGATGAAAGTAGAGATCGCAAGGAGGAAAAATCCTTGAGCTCTCTACTTTCATCTTGATGATGGTTCATGGAGTTTGATTCGAAATGTTGATGCAAAAAATTCTCACACAATTGAATCTAGAAACTATTTCAACAAAAGAGCATTCTAGCTAGAGTACTCAACCAAATATTATACCAATTGCTAATTTTTGCCATTAAATACTAGAAGAAGCAAAGGAAGAAAATTTACAATGTACCTATGATAGAATTGGAGTATGTTTTTGATTATTTATTTTCTAAAAGGACTCAATTCTACCTTTCAACTGCATTTAGAAGAGATACCCTTTTTACCACTAAATGTTGGAAGAAGCAAAGGAAGAATTTTTTTAATGTACTTATGATAGCATTGGAGTATGTTGTTGATTATTTATTTTCTAAAAGGACCTGATTATACCATTCAAATCCATTTTGTGGGCCATGTTTGAGAAATTCTTATTCAATTTGTTTGATGTAGGAGCTTTCAAGATTACAAGCTATCTTGCATCACCAAAAATATTTCAAGTTTCATTTTCTAGTTTTATTTATAGTTTTGGTGCATTTTTGTTGCTTCGTAACTTTTTTCATCTTGCTTCTTTGGAGTTTTTACAAAGGGTTTCAATGTATCAAATGTATATGAGTCTTGTAGTTATGTTGCAAAATGCCTATTGATTATTTTAGATCATTTTCATTATGCTATATGATAGTTATAATGAGTCTATAAGTTGCTTAAGGATAATTTATTAAAAAATATTTAGAAACTAAAATAGGTGGATTATGTGTTATTCTACTATAAGATTACATATTATTTCAACTACAAGAGGACTATGTGACTTTATCTTTAGGAGATCTATATTTAAATGTTTAACTTGGTACTTGGTGGTGATATGAATTTTAAAAAAAGACTATTTTTACTATTCGAGTTAAGTCACATATTATATTGGTCAAGTTAATGATTATTAATGCCCTATGTAATATAATCAATAAATAATATTTTTAAACTCTTAATACAACCATCAATTGTCATGGCTTTGATTATACTCATCAAATTTATTTTATAAATAATCTAAATTGATTTGGAGATATTTCTACAATCACTTTTGATACATGGTAGTTGAATATGAAGGGGGGTGTATTATAATTTTCTTTCCTTCTCATATTCTTTTGTTCTAATTTATTATTTATGATAGTTGATTTATTGGAGGTTGAGATTCATTTAAAAATATTCCTTTCTAAGCAACTAATTTCCCTTCTTCGATGTGCCTTTTCACATCATCTCTTCATGGAGAATGATTTTCTATTGTATGAAATAATTTTCCATTGGAGTGGATTCTATACGTGAAATCATATCATAATATTTATTGGAGTGGATTCTTCCTTGGCCACCACTTGTTATGTCATTGCTCAAGTTTCTTTGAATACACAACTCCTTCCAATCTTTCCTTTAGTGTTTGATATTCCCACTTTAAAATTTTGGTAGGCCATTTCCGTGGTCATGTACCACATTGCTTTATGATAGTGTGACTTCATGGGGAAACTTTTATTCCATATTTTCCTTGGTTGATACTTTTTCTTCATCATCATGACTAATCTTTGGTTGGTAGAAGGTTTTTACAAATTTACATGGAAAATTCATTAGCCCCTAATATTCCTTGTGGTGGTATTCAATTATCCTTCATTGGGATAATAGTTACTATCTAGACACCTCAAAATTGACCACTCATATAATTAACTAAATAAATATTTAATCAATTATTTTTGTAATTCATCATTTTTCCATTCTCATAATTAATTAAATCACATACTATTTAATTAATTATCTTTCTACTTCTTCTAAGGAACTAATTTAATAAAAGTAATTTAACCATAACCCCCATTCACTAATTCTTCTCATCTTGATTTTTTTTTTTTTTAATAATTTTAACGAGGGGAATCAGGTGCAGCATGCCCCCCTATAACCCCCCACTGCCGGTAAACTTTTTACCGTGACCGGTAGTGCTGGCAGGACACACCAACCGGTACCACGAGAGCGCCAGAGAGTCGAACCCATGGTGGGCGCCCTACGACAGGGAACACCTTAACCAACTGGGCTCGGACCGATGCCCCTTCATAATTCTTCTCATCTTGATTAATTAGTTAATAATTGATTAATTAATTAATTAACCTTCACTAACTACCACTAATATTTTCTCCAATATTAAATTCATCAAATTCCTCAAATTCCTCAAATTTTCCATCATCTAACAAGTCTACACTCCCCTTTAATTCTTACACATGTATGAGAATACCACATCAACCCAATAATTTTCTCACACATATGCGAGCATGCAAGCATGTAAGCTTGAGTCAATTTCATACCTCCACCTTGTCTTTATCTCTTATGGACTAGGCTGACTCCTTTGCTCACACATGTGTGAGCATGATCTATATCACATGTGTATCCACCCTATGCTTTCTTCTTGTCCATTCAAAGCCACCCTACTTACACATGTGTGAGAAAACCTATCTCTTACACCTATGACATGTGTCATTCTCATGGTTCCCCAATGTGACTATTGTCACAATGCTAAACCTTTAATCCATACATTCACTCTCATTCAATCCTATCCCTCCATTAACCAATGAATCCTAACCCTATACTTTGTTAGTGTAAATGGAGTCATTATTTACCTAGTTAGCTAATTACCTTTCTAGGATTGACCTTTTCACACTCATAGCTTAAGTTTACTTAGGTTTCTTTTTCTTTTGTCTCATTTCATAACATTGAGACATGTGTCTTCATCACTTGAGACACCTTTTGATACTTTCTCACACACATGTTGAAAGTGAGCTCACAAGTGTCCCATCTTTGGAGGGTTAGTCAATTGTTCTATCCTATCTTCCTACCTCATCCACCTTGCCTATATATGAAAGGTTTCTCATTGCATTATACACTCTCATTTGTATATTGATAGACATACTATTGCACTTATATTTTTACTTGTGGAAGGTTATAAATCTAAGCTCTTTGATATTTCCATTCTCCAAAATGGTATCAAAGCCATGAGAGCACATTCCTTCCCACATCAAGGTGACTCCCACACATAGCTCTATCAACAAAGTGATGTGGAGCCAAATGGACACCACCATTATGTTTGGAAGGCTCGAGAAGCAAATAAATACCTTTCATTTCATCAATTTGATAACTTTGATTTTTTGGGCCTTTATACCTATTATACGAAAAGTTAAAAAAATGATATTTTTTTAGTAGAGGGCCAATCTTCCATCTACCACTTTTTTGTGAGAAATTGACCCTTTTTTGGTCAATTTTTTTTTCAAAAAGTAAATTCTCTTAAGTAGAGGGTTGTTGGTGTAAATAGGTATTTTTCCTATCTAGTCTTATCTAGGTCCTATTTACATTGTTAAGTCCACTTAGGTCCTAGTAGGGTATCTTTCTAGTTAGTATTAATTAGGGGAAAATATTTCTAGAAGCATTAATTGCCACTTATCTTATCTAGTTGGCATTTATTTAATGTTTGTGTCCTAGGTTGTTATGACTTAGTTTTCTCATGTGATAGGATTAAGACACTTATCATGATCTTGTCTAATCCTATTCCTCACATTGCCTATATAAGAAAGGCTTCTTATGTATACTTGATCATCTCAATCTCATTTTTAGTTGTGTAAGTCCAATACATCATTGCAATCTTCAGTATTGCATATTGGCCACATCTTGCAGCCTTTGTTGCAATTTCATGTTCTTGCTTTTCCCTCTTGTGGAAGGTTGTTGGATTTTGTAGATTATCTTAGAGGCTTGAGTCCTTGAGTGACTCTAAGATGTTCTAAGAGATATATCTCAGCTCCTACATGGCATCAGAGCTTCAGAGTTGCAAAACCCCTTTTCAGATCTGAGGGTGATTCGAGCTTGAACTTTTGCAGGGTGTATCTTGGATTAAAAAATGGCTTATATATTTGGCCTCGTGTATTTTTGAGAAAAAATATTTCTGGGTTTTGTTCAAAACCACAAAAAACCTTTTGAGTATCTATTAGATTTTGCAGACAGTGAGAAAATCTTGTAAAAATGACTTCCAAAATAGCCCAACATAGTTATTTTCCTTACATATGAAGTTTACTTTTTTTTTACCAAATCACATGTTCTGATATTTGGATTCAACAATTGTTTCTGGGTTTTGTTTGTAGAATCAAAATATTATCTGGGTATCCATTAGTTTTTGCATGTATTGGGTAAATTTTTGAGAAATCAAATCATAAGCATCATGTTTGCATTGTCGACTAACAAAAATTACCTTTTTAAGAAAAAATCACAATTTTTGCCTCAATTATCAAATTTTCATGATTCAAGTGGCATTGAAAAGCTAATTTTATCCTCTACACAGATCTAAGTTCATTTTTATTCATGGAGACAAATGTAAACATTCATCAGTGCATGCACTATTTCCATTTTTGCATGCATTAGGTTTGCATTTTCTCTACACCTCATTTTAGTTCTAGATTATTTCTCAATCAATTGTTGCTTCATAGATTCTAGGGTTGTGCTAGTTTGCAATTTTTCTAGTGTTCCTTGGCATTAGGTTTTATATTGCTTATCATGACTCTAACCTGAGTTCTTGATTGAATCTAATATGGTTTCTAGCAAACAAAATTATCCTTCCTTGCTTTTCCAAATTGAGGATCCCAGTGTTACTCCACAAGTGTGCTTCCAATGCTTCTTTATAGTAGGTTATCTCATTACAGGGGGGTTGCATTATCTCTCTTTTCATCCTTTGTATGGATGGATATTGATTGGATTTGTGATGGATATCATTATTGTATTTATCTCTCTTTTGGGGAGGAGTTTTGTCCCACTAGGTTTTCTCCTTTTTGTTTGTTTGTGAGAAATTACATTTTCATTTGTACATGGGTACCTAACATGGTCTTGTAGTCGAGACCCATCTTTGTGTCATTTTCATAATAATGGACTCCCTAAGTTGTACTTAAGGGGTGGTGATGGCGTAAATAGGTATTTTTCCTATCTATTCTTATCTAGGTCCTATTTACATTGTTAAGTCCACTTAGGTCCTAGGAGGGTATCTTTCTAGTTAGCATTAATTAGGGGATAATATTTCTAGAAGCATTAGTTGTCACTTATCTTATCTAGTTGGCATTTATTTAATGCTTACATCCTAGGTTGTTATGACTTAGATGTCTCATGTGATAGGATTAAAACACTTGTCATGATCTTGTCTAATCTTATTCCTCACCTTTCCTATATAAGCAAGGCTTCATATGTACATTTGATCATCTCAATCTCAATTTAAATTGTGTAAGTCCAATACACTATTACAATCTTGAGTATTGCATATTGACCACATCTTGCATCGATTGTTGCAATTTCATGTTCTTGCTTTTCCCTCTTGTGGAAGGTTGTTGTTGGTTTTTGCATATGATCTTGGAGGCTAAAGTCCTTGAGTGACTCTAACATGTTCTAAGAGCTATATCTCAGCTCCTATAAGGGCAATATTTTTTCCTTGTCAAATTTTCATTATTAGAGGATTTTTTAATATTTTTTTAGGATTTCGTGGTAATTTTTGTCACAGTCCACACACCAAAAACCTTTACAAATTTTTTAAGCAATTTTTTTGGTGTTTTTGGTGTGTTGAGCTCTAGAGTCATCAACCTCATCTCTAGGTATAGTAACATTTTTGCTAGAAGATTACTTCACACCTGGTTGATAATGCATATTCATTTTGCCCCTATCAATTCACCAATGATTTCCTAGGAGGCAGATTCAACCTCTATATGTTGTGGTCATAGATTTGAGGTATCTCCATTTTATTGGAGAATGGTGCCATTTTGCTAATTGATGTGAGGGGCATGAGAGAACTATGTGCAGGTGTGAATGGTTTCCAACTCTAGCGACTTTCTCTTCCATCACCTGTGGCTCTAGTAAATCTAGTGCCCTTGAGTGACCTCCATTTACCTCATTCACATGGCCCGCCCCATCATTTGAAAATTTTCCCAAAATTTTCCACCAACAACCACCCTCGTGAACTCTCCATTCCAAGCATGGTATTTTTCCCATTTGATCATGCTTGATAGTTGGATATTTTGTGGAGTTTTAAAACTCTAATTTACATTTGGAATCATGCAAGTTTTTAGGCACCGTTGCTATCATTTTAGTCATAGACATAACAATTTTTAGATGCCCACATGATATGTCCAATTGCCTCACATTATTTATTGTGCCCTATCTAGGAATTGTATTATGATGTGGAAGGTCTTAGCATGGATCTTGGAAAGCTTTTCTTGCATTGACCATCTGCCCTCATTACCATGTGGCTTGCTATAGGCATTGAATCACAAGAAATTGTCCTCCATTTTGCACACAATGATCAGAGACCCAAATCGACCTCCAACTTTGTTTGAAGTTTTCTAACTATTTGTAATACCACATATGGCACAAAGATCAAGTCAAAACCCCTCTTATTTCTCCTAGCATTTTAAGTTTTTCATGTTAGTATTTATTGTAAACAAACACTTTTTTTCTACCTGTTAACATTTAAATTTGACAGTTAGTAGTTATTTTTAGTATCTTATGTAATGGTTAGTTAACCACCAAGCTATATCAAATAGTTTACAAAGGGGGTATTTTTCTTTTTTGCATAACTTGCAAACAAAGAGTCAAAATTTCAAGTGTGAATAGTCGATGTAGAGCTCTTTTTGTGGTGGAAAAAGTAACGTCAAGATGATTTCAAAATTGTAAATTTTTAATCTATTTTTTAACATATGAAATTAGTATAATTTGTGCATTTTTTGATGGGGCATAAATTTCACCTCGTTTATCAAAAAATGATTTTTTTAAAAAAATCATTAGAATTTCACAAGGATTCTAGCTTTGTAGTCAAAATTAAGTTTTGGAAAGCCAATTTTTTCCATATTTGTAAAAATCTCTATGATTTGTAAACAAGTGATTTGACTTCCAAACATAATCAAAATTTATAAATCTTGTCTTGCATCTTTTTTGGGGGGGTCTTCATTCAGATATAATGCAATTTTGATAGTTTTGTAAGTCACAATTCAAGTGTCTTGTTGTGTGTGCATCATTGATCCAAAAATTGACTTGTTAACACCACATAATTTTCACACATGGAAATTCAATGTACAACTTCTTTAATCTAAGGGATTACAAAAAATTATCAATGGACAACAAATATAGTTTACTAAAGATTTTGAATAATTTACTTATAAAAACAAGTTAGATGAGGCAATGTGCATCATTGGTCTCCATATTTTTGATAACTTGCAATTCCATATTTTAGAATGTACAACTCCTAAGAAAATGTGGGACGGGCTAAAATATCTCTTTGGTACAATTGATGAGTTCAAAATACTACAATTAGATCTTGAATTAACAACATTGTCTCATGATTCATTTCCATCTATTGGAGATTTCTTGGTATAATTTAAGTCTTTACTTTCTCAACTTAAGGATTGTGGTAGAAGAAAAATAGACACAAAATTTGTCTTCTTGGTTTTGTCAAAGATAAAAGGTCCTTATCAAATATTTTCTTCTTTCTACTCTACGAAAAAAAGGTCCTTATCAAAGATGCTCTTGGAACAACATTTATAATGCATTCTTTTGACTAGTTTTGTGATAAACTCACACGAGAAAAATATAAGATAATCTTTGTGGATGCTATCATCTCTTTAAAATTCAAGCATTAGTTGCTCAATCATATAAGGTAATGAAACAAACTAAGGATCAAGGATAAAATTAGAGAGTCCATTGGATTGATCTCCCTCATCAATAGGGAAAAATTCTAAGGAGAAGCCCAAATGTAATTATTGTATGAAACTAGGGCATGCATAACAACAATGTTATAAAAAGGAAATTGATGACTTGAGGAATATTCTTCAACAAAATCTAATTTAATTTCTTACATCTAGGAAAGGTGGTTCTTCCTTTTCTCCATCCACACCATTTGCATATTCAAGAAAGGATAAGAATAAGGGTATGACATTCATTGCTTTTACAAACAACACATCACACAAGTGGATTCTTGATTCCAGTGCATCACACCACATGGTTACATCCAAGGAACTATCTTCTATATTTGAGCCTTGTTCATTCCCACCAATATTGATGGAAAATAACACCTATATGTTAGCTCTTGGAAAAAGGATCTATTGAAATTGGAGAAGGAACATTCAATGATTTACTTTATGTACCTTCCATATCCGATAATCTCCTTTCCATTTATCAGATTAGACATAGTAGCACAGGAAAAAAAGGTTAAGTTCACACCAAATTCAATGATCATCAAATATTTACATAGTAGAGACATCATTGGCCATAGGTCACACTAATCATGGTTCTAGATTATACTACTTTTCTTCCTTTGGTTTTGTCAACTTTGATGATGGTTTGAGTATAGATGACATATATACTTTTAGCATACATAAGGAGATACAATTTGTCTATTTGAACCTTGGAGTTCTATCCTCCTCATCAGTTCCTTCACCTTACATTGATATCACATCTCCTTCACATTATGCTTCTTTAGTATTGAGTGTTCCTACATCATTGGTTTTTCATGATTTAGGACAATAGGATATTCTTTTTTTTTTAAAGGCGCAGTGCACCCATATTATTAGGGGTAAACACTTTTGACCGGAGCTATGACCTAGGTACAAGAAACCACAAGAAACAACCAAACCCATGAGCACATTGGCCCAGTGAAGGCACAAGGCCTGCGAGTACTTTGGCCCAGCGAGAGTTTGAACCCCTTGGTGGTTGTCACTACAACCAAGTTACTTCACCACAGAACCACACCCTTCTCGGTAGGACAATAGAATATTCATAGTTTTGTTTCCACTACAATTGATTGGGATGATTACTTACATGACATATTAGACTTGTTTAGTGAATCTGATTCTATAGAGTTGGTAGGAACCTTCAATGATAGCCACATCAACATTGTTGTCAACCCATCTACATCTTTGGTTTATGTTCTACATCAGTTCCTTCGCATGGAGTATTTGAGAAACTTTTAGAGATTTCACCATTGTCTTTGGATATTGTGCATTATTCAGAGACTTATATTCTTCTCACATGGGAAGATTTCATGGACCTATCTATAGTTCATCTTCTTCCATGGGGAATAAATGTTGTTCGACATTCATGGATCATATTCCACATTCTTCTTCAAGCATCACTTAACATTGCAAGTTCTATGATATTATGGGGGGATCCATAGTCTCTCTCTCTCTCTCTCTCTCTTATGGGGAATATTTCATATACTTATGTGATAGAAGTAGTCCTTGGGGGGTTATCATGAGTCCTACTATCTTCTTCACTTGTACATTTTATTTCATTGCATCATTTCTCTTTTGGGGAGGGGTTTTTGTTTCCCACTGAGGTTTTCTCCTATACTCCACTTTGTGAGATATTTGTACATGATTACTTAAAATGGCCTAGTAGTTGAGACTCATCATTAGTGTATATATTTCTCCCTAAGTTGCACTTAAGGGGGGGTGTTAATGTAAATAGAGTCATTATTTACCTAGTTAGCCAATCACCTTTCTAGGATTGACCTTTTCACACTCATAGCTTAAGTTTACTTAGGTTTCTTTTTCTTTTGTCTCACTTCATAGAATTAAGATGTGTCCTCATCACTTGAGACACTTATTAACACTTGTTTACACACTTTTCAAGTGAGCTCACAAGTATCCCATCTTTGGAGGGTTAGTCAGTTGTTCTATCCTATCTTCCTACCTCATCCACCTTGCCTATAGATGTAAGGTTTCTCATTGCATTATACACTCTCATGTGTATATTGATAGACATGTTGTTGTGCTCATATTTTCACTTGTGTAAGGTTATCGCTCTTTGATCTTGGCATTGTACAACACACTTTCCTCATTAAAAATATATAAATTGGAGGCCTCTCGTCCCATTTTCTCATCCAATTCTATATTATATATTTTTTTTCCATTTGAGAACTAAAATACACCATCTTACTATTATTACTTTTATTTTTGAACAATCTACAATCCAACTATTGTAACTAACTATCATTTTGAAGTGCAAATCAAGTGGAGAAAGGGTGCATTGAAATTCAACCTAATGAGAGGAGCAAGGTAAATAAAGGTAAAAGGTTTGATTTATACATTGGATCTTTGTGTTATAACTTTTTGTATTTTCTTGTCTTCAATTGCCATCCAAGAAAAGTCACGTGACAATTCATCTTTTAGAGGGTGATGGGAGCTTAAAGGATTCTATTTCATGTAATTTGAAAAAGATGATGACTCTCTTATGATAATATGGAGGCTGATTCAAAAGATGAAGAATATAAAATGACGATTCCCAAATTTTAGAAGGAAAGCTAGAGACACTACTGTATTTGACTACAAATTCCGATGAATGTTTGGTGACATATCGACAAAATATTGTTGACTTATCGATGCAACACTAATTTAAATTTTGTCATTGCATTTTCGTCATTTTAATGACCAATTTTTATACGTCAAAACCATGACCCAACATCGTTGGTCAGTGCCACAGAAAATATTGGCGGTGTCCATCGCAAAATCAATGTAACTTCGTCCATCTATTGACGCAAACAATCACAAAACGTTGCAGAATGCCCATTTGAAACCGTCAAAAAACACCAAACGTTTGTCTATTTTTGATGAGGTGGAGAAAACTGTTGTTTCCATTATGATGAAAACTACGTCGTGTGTACAACAACCTCATCAAATTTTTTTGTGGTTCATCGGGCTATGTTCGTCGAAATTGCGACGAAACCCTACAGTTTTTTTTTTAAATAATGAAATATTGAAAAGTACATTACCTTATTGAGCTTCTCTTTGTTTCGAGAATAGTTTAATATTCTCTACTTAACATGGCCAACCACGTCATGGTGGAAGCTCATTTGGCCCCTCTCCCTCCCCCCTCACATCACTCTCAATTCCCCATACCTGATCAGAAAACATTAATCATTCATTCATCCATTAATAACATATAACATTCAATCATTAACATATAACATATGGTTGTCATAATATGATTACAATCACTTTTTTTTTGTTTCTTTTTTGAAGCTAAAAAAAGAAGTGAAGTATCATTTTCTAAATCATTTGTCCCCCCTTCAGTTGTTCTGCCCTTTTCTCATGATCTTAATGTATTCCTAGTCGTGTACTCACGACGTGGAGGCTGCTGCAAGGGGGGTCTACTGCAATAACAAAGAAATGTTAAATTGATATGTTTTCTTATTATTGTTACAATTATTTCATTAATTAAAAGAACATTAGAGTGGTGCTCTTTACCTGATGGGGCCACATCATGTTCCTAATCTTGTCTTATAGCCTCATGCTCAACATGTTGAACACCCTCTAAATCCTTTGGAGTTGAAACACAAAAGGTTACATTAATTAATACACCAATTGTAATTAAATATGTTTAAAAGAACATTAGAGTGGTCCTCTATACCTGATGGGGCTACATCATGTTCCTGATCTTGTCTAGCCTGATCATGCTCAACATGTTGATCATGCTCTACATGCTCTAAAGTCGAAACACGAAAGGTTACATTAATTAATACACAAATTGAAATTAAAGATGTTTAATTATATTAATCCATACTGTGTTTTGTATAGCACATGAATACATCCAGTACTAGGATGCACACCATGACCTTCATCTGTAGGTTGTGCTCCACCCTCACCAGGCTACATTCCAATTTCATGTGTAGTATTATCATTGCTTGCCTGTTTAAAACAAATAGGCACATAATTACTGTATGGTGGAAATTAATATTGAATAGTTTGCACAAGTATTCAATTTTAAATAAACTTCATTGAGTTTATTTACCTGTGTGTTAGATGCAGTGGAAGCTTGTGTTTTCCTAGTCAAGAGTCTTAGGCGTTCAACCACGGCTCCATAGCCTTGCTGGAAGGCAATCTTTAGGTCCTCTTCTATGGGCACTCTGTTGAATTCAGAGCCCTACATTTTTGCATAAGATCATGAATTTTGCTTCTATGGTGTGATAAAACCAAAATTGTTTGCAATTTATTATTTGGATGTAATATTTCATTTATTGATACTTACAATTTGTGCGGCTAATTTCATATAACCACCAGAGCCAAGTTTGTCTTGCCTGTGTTTTTCTAGTCTTGCCTTTGTTACCTTCGATGTGTCAAGCAAGCTATGAAAAATTTGAAATATGTTAGATTATGTAAAAATAAAGATTAATCGGTATATAATTACATTTTGATAGTATCACATACCTTCCTTGGGCCAGTGGTGTCTTTCCTTTTTTTCTTTTTAGCCTTCTCCTTTCCATCTGACACTAGGTCCTTCCACTCCCTCTCTGGAATCATGGGGGGACGCTCATACTTTTTTTTCTTCTCTAAATGTGACCTATATTGGTCCCTCACATACTTTAGATAGGTACCAACTTTCCTAAGGACCTTGGTTCGGTTGAATGTGTTATTACTGAACAACACAACTAAACAGTTAATGAGCTCATCTTTTAAATCTTGATTTTGGGCATTCCACCATGTATGTATGGTGGGCTCGAAGATATCCAATTTAATATCATTTAGATGTTTATAAAAAACATCATTTCCTACAAAATGATTATGGGATCATTAGTTTAAAAAGAGTGATCAATAAGTAAATTTCAATTGGATTATATATAATAATAATTAAAACATTTTAAAGTACCTGGGACCTTCTCTATCTTTATGGGAACGAAATCCTCGATCACCACAAATGTGACCGGAAATGTTCCCTTACTAGTAATACGGGAAGATCCAGGAAATGTTGCTAAAACATCACTAGTACTAGTGGCCTTTTCATCCCCAGGTACATGTCCTTACACATGTTCTAGCATGTGTTCACTGCTAGAGGGTTTACTACCCGATGCCTACATGCTATGTGTTGCTAACATTTTAGTAAAAAATATATGAACGAATGATGGGGTCGGATGATGTGATGTATGCGTAGAAAGATTAGGATCGACACTTGTACGAACCCCTACTCCTTGGGAAACACCTGCAGTACCTTAATCATGGCCAACAACATCATGAGGATGCAAAAAATCCTATAAAAAGAACACATATTTTAGTTCATGACATAAAAAAGTACAAAATATAAAACCATGAATGAACTTATGTTATAATTAAAGATCTGATGACAACTTACTTGCAAGTTTCATGCTCTCTCAGTCAATATTTTAACCCTTTCTCTTATCTCATCTGTTTGAGGCACTATGAATAACAACTGAAGGATTTCTTCATTGCATTTTTTTTGGGTCTTCCTTATCATATCCAGAGGGTTTGTGGAATATGTGATGTCATCATTGCATAATAGTGATTGCACGTCCCTATGGATGCTCTCCTCTACTGCTGGTTCCTTTTCCCAATCATCTGACTACGACAAGAATATTAAAAGCATTATCGAAATTAACCCAATAAACTTATGACAAAAACATAATAATAATAAAATTTTCTCGTATCTAAGTTGTACAATTACAATGAGGTAAACCTGTCGGGTAGAAGCACCTGAAGATGCATTGCGATTTGTGCTCTGGGCCAAAGCCTTCCCCCTATGATCAATGTCCCGCTGTGACAAAAATTAAATATAAAAAAACATTATCGAAATGAAACCAATAGACTTACAAAAAAATAATAATAATATAATGGTATATTGGAGTCATTAATTGGAGGTTGGGTAAAATGGTATATAGTACGTACCACCCCCATAGTAACTATGTTTGTATCTATGTGATTCAAATTGTAATAGATTAGTAACTCTTCCCTTGCAGTTATTGATTTTATCGCACATACGAATACATGGTTTCCCTTGTGCGCCTTGAATATACAATTGGGTTGCTTATTTCTTGACCCAAGTCGTGTACTATTTATAAACCCTACAATATTCCCTCATGTTTTTGGCCTTCCGTCAATATACATATCCACTCCTTTATTTTGATCCTTATCTTTTAGCTGTATATAATTTGCTGACAGTGCATACCTATGCATACTTCATGTATATCGAAATAGATGCATCCAATCTTTGTAACTGTAACAGGGTCTGACATACTCCATCAATTCAGTAACTTTTTCATAACAGGCCTTTATGTCGTCTATGCAAAATAGGCCCAAACCATGTAATGACGATGGTGTTATGCGATATATCCTCTTGTTGACACAAAAATCAGTGTTTAGTGGAGGAAGTTCCTTGGGTATCCATTGTTTCCATAGATGTTTGTACCTCAAGGGCACCTCGATGTCGCCTATGCTCTCATCATCATAAAAACATGACCCCCCTTCAGCAAGAAAAAATTCCATGCGTTTATGGAATTTTCTTCTAATCTTTTGACCTCTAGTTGATCTTCCTCTTTTAGACCTACTACATGTCTCACTTTCCTCTTCTCTTCCTGAATTTCCCTTTCTCGAGGAAGACAAATCTCATAAATACCTATTTGGTGGTCTTGCACTCATAAGGATGTTGGATGACGTTATTTCATGGTGATGTGATCCCAAGGTATGGGGTTGGAGGATAAAAACCAAGGTTGTCACTACTAGTCAAATGCATGTGGAGGTAACAATAGTTGTGAATGTATCAATAAACCTTGTAAGGGTCTGATGATTAGAGATCCCTTGGTAAGCATGGGAATGGTTTGTAGGGTCACCAACCTTGTGTTTTGAAGCCTTGAGTTTTGGGAACATCTAGAGGATTCATTGTCTTGTTTCTTGGAGGTTGATTGGGTTAGTTGGTGGAAGGTTGCTATTACTTTTTGTACTTGTCTATGAAATTTTTTGGACCACCTTCCTCGAAGACAATAGTTCCTCTGAGGTAGTACTGATGTTTGGTTAGTTAGTCTATGAAATTTTTTGGACCACCTTTGATGTGAAATAGCCCCTCGTGCAACCATCCTTTCAGTCTATTTCTAAATGGACAGACCCCTTTCCTCTAATGATTAAGCTCCACAAGTTTCTACCCCTATGGGTTTTTGGGTCCCCCAAATAAAATAATAAAAGATGGGCCCTACTCAGAAGAACCCCAAAATGTATCGGAGTTTGTTTCTTTCTTAAGAATCCAGTTAAAGAGGCTAATTGGGTCCCTCCCTATCCAACATTCCTTCACCATTTCCCAGACACCCACATCTTTGAACCATTTATACTCTTCTAGACTTGAAAAAAAAAATTGACTTTCATTATTGTTCTCTTTTGATCTTTTCCTAGTGTTGGCATCTGTATTGTTCTTTTGGAGGTTTGGTTGAGTCAGTGAAATATTCAAAAGTTTTTAATGGCTCCTTGTCTTTTTTTCATCTCTTATACTGGTGCAGGAGCACCTTGGCATAATTAGGCCTCTATGAAACAATGTTTTGAAATTTGATTCAATTTTATTGTTCCTACTTTGTAAATCATGTTATTAGAGTCATGTTTCATATATTTGAGGTCATGTTGAGGTCATTTGGTGATTATTAAGTCCAAAAGTGCAAAAATGAAAACAATGTAAAAAGTTGTCAACTTAATCAAAAAGACAATGTTAAGAGATGAAGAGTCATTAGGATTGGTTAGAGGCAGTTAGAAGGCTAAAATTCAGTTGTTTTTCCTTTAAAAATTCTCTTGTATCTTTTAGAACTTCGAGGGTGGTTGAATAAAGAATAAGTTCAAGGAAAATCTTTGATTTTTAATCATTTTTCTTCATAAATCTTGCATTTCTAGGCATTGTACGGAATTGTACGACTTTGAAGGCATGGTAGAATGGTTGGATATGGTAATAATCTCAATCACCTTCTTGTTACATCAAATTTCATGCATTTTAGTTAAGATTCGTGTGAGTTATTGTGGATTTACTTCAGACTGCTAAAACCCTCAGTTAGGGTAAGTAGAGACAAAAATAATTATGTTTCTCCTTTATTAATTGGTGGAATCTTTTGGTTTCTTGTGGGATTATCCTACTATGAATTTTCTTTCATGTTTCATTGGATTTAGGGAAAAATCATAAAGATAAGATGCAAGGGAATGAAGTTTCTTGACTGAAAAACTGTGTACAGTCTGTGAATAGAGTAATTATGAAGGTTAAGCCCTTAGGGTTTTGTGAAAATACTTTGTAAACAAACTTTGATGCTTTGAAGAGAATATACCAGTCAAACTAAACATGTCCCAAGCACTGGACAAGTGTACTTTGGTTAGGATTTAGTAAAGCAACAAACCCTTATGCAAATCAAGCCTAATTAGGCCTAAATTTGTCTGAGACAACAATATTTGAAGCTTGTGTTGTAAAAGTTTTGATACCCATTTTGAATATGTTTTAGATCTAAGAGGGTATTGAAAAGTGTGGATAGACTTATGTAATAGTGCTTAGATTGTGAATGAAGCCTTGACAAATAGGTTGGTAGATCTATAAGCATTGCAAGAAGGGTATGAAGGAACCAGTGATAGTAAGAACTTTAAGGGATTTTGATGATTAAGTGTGAGTTCTTGGTTTTTTTGGTTAAGAGATTAACAAGGTATAATTTGATCTTATTTGATATAAGGTTTTGTGTAAGCATGAAGTTAAAAATTCCATTGCTTTGACTAATCTGTCTAATAATAGCCTTGTTTTGGAGACAAATGAAAGTATAGTATATGATTTTGTTAAATTATCAAGAATAAAGGATGGGAGATGGTTTACATTTGTTTGAAGTGAAATGGAATGGAAATTGTGTGGTCTATATTAGCCTAAATACTGTTTTGGGTCAGATTACTTTATGTTGAGTTGAAATTGTGAAGTTTAGGATAGTCATAAAGAGAGTTAATGGCAAAATGAAAGGGTAGACTGGGTAATTGTTTGTTTTGATCAAGATGAAGTTGACTAAGGTGTTTGAAGGTATGGTAATGGTTTGGAACTCTAAAGCAAAGGTTGAGTGTTTTTGTTGAGTTTTGTGAAGGGAAATATAGTTGACTAAGTGTGTCAAAAGAAGGAAAGTTCAAGATTGTTTGTGACTTGTCAAATGAGATTGTGTGAGTTTGTTTCCTTCCTTTAACTTTGCATCATGTACTTCTATACGTTCTCTTATGGACAGGCACTAGGAATTTTTCATTGCACTCACGGACCATGTATTGTTTTCAGTCCCTTTGATCATTTGTGGACCTCAATATGTAAATTTATTTCATCAAAGTTTAGATATTTGAACCCTAGTGAACTTTGTGTGTTGTTATGTGACGGGAATTCCTTTCAATCTTATAGTAGAAAAAATATGCTAAGATAGATACAAAAACTGCAGTTCATAGGCTAAAAATGGCCACCCAACTGATTGAACATCTCAAAGCTTGGATGTTCAAACTAACTAGACACCAATACTAGGTAGTACTTGGGTTTGTCAATGGGACATTGGCTCAAAATGACCAAAATATAGCATGCAACACCTCGATGGGAACAAACAGAGTCTAAATAACTATACTTGCAACAAGATTTCTAAATGTGGGGATAAAATCACTTACAGTCATTGTCCCTTGGTCGATTTTCCCTTTCTGAGTGCCCTCACCTCTCACTCTGGCTTTCCTCCTGCCAAATGGTTCCTAGTCTTCCTCCTCAACTCAATGGCCTTGCAACACTCGTCTAGTGAAGTCTCGCAACTCTCCACTCAGGGGCTGGATGTAGTTGTTCTCGGTGCAACTCTCCAGTTAGGGTCTCAGTGCAGTATGCTATGTCATGCTCCTACGTGCGCGAGGCCAAAATTCAAAATATATAGTTTATATATATGCTATTCCAACATATAGTTTATATACAAAATATATATGCTATGTCAACATATATTTATTTTTATTTCTACAAAATATAATTTTTGTATGGTGGTTTGCTGAGCTTATATAGTTGGTTTTCTCTATCTTCATAATTTTTAATGATTTATTTCCTATGACATGATTAAATATTATCTACAGTCCTAGTGATTGTTAAAAAGGATTATGATATGTGATGTTTAATCATGATGGATGTCTAAGAATCAATGATTGAAATACTACTTGACTAAATATTAAGCTATCTGATATTTTTTCATTTAAACATCATGGAAGAAATGATTGCAATCAATTTCTTATTAATGTATCCTACAAGGTTTTTTTTCCTAGTTTTTTTTGGTCCTATTCTTGTTATGACTTATTTTTTTACATTGGTCTATTACAATAATGGGGAGCATATCTAGTGAATCGATTCTTTCAGTCTCTTTGATTCTTATCCTTGTGCATAACGAGTTTTCTTCTATCCTATGATTCATTGATTGTTGGTTTAAAACACTCATTATAACTAACATGGATATGAATTATGATGTGGGTGTGAGAAGGGATTGTTGAATATGAAGGAATGGTTGAGGAAAATACTCCTTAATCCAAATGAGTAATTTTCTTGTCATGGAATGTGTTAAGAGACTTTAAATTAATATATTCAAGCTAGTTAATATTGACACATCTAAAGCATGCCAAAGGCACTTCAGAGATATGCTATGACATAAAGAAGATTGTTAAGGTGATGTCAAGTGTTGATCCATTAGGGTAGGAAAACATAGATGCATTGGTATAAAAGGTTTCATTCAACTTGGAGGAAATGGATAATTACCTAAGGGGCTAATGTGAGATTGGACCAAGTTTATATTATGATACAAATAGCTTGGGAAAAGGGATGATGAAATGGTTAAGTATGGGAAATTGTAGAGATAAATAGAACACCAAGGGAAGAACACTAGAACTAATTTTAGCACTATAGATTAATCCAAGACTCAAAATTCCACTAAGAGGCATCCCTTACCTCTTAAATTAATTCCATAGGTGAGTTTATCCTCTGATATAGTGCCATTGGTTAGCTTATCATGTGAACTTCCACTATAAGTAGGATTACCATACACTTTCATAACATGCATGACCTCATGTTTGAGTCTCGAAACCCTCCCATATCATCAACGCATGCGTCTAGGCTAACCATTTCAAGTTTCACTCCATACAAGCACAAATTGAAAAAATTTCAATGTTGGCCCCATTCACATGTCACTATGCGGGGTCAACATGAGGAAACGCTAATTTTTTGGGAATGAAATAACCAAAGATATGATCAAATAATATCGAATCATAAATAGTCATAGAGTAATTAGGATTTGATCATATGAAAATTTCTAGGAGAGCTACAATAGTTGTAACATCATGAATTAACAACATTAAAAAGTACATCACGAATTAATTATGTAATGGCATAAAAATTAAAAACATCATGAATTAATTATGTAACCATATAAGTCAAATATAATTCTATCCAGAAATCAATATCAAATAGATAATATAATCACATAACTCATACATTTCAATGCCATTGATCTTTTCTTCATCCAACTCTTTGTCTGTATCATCCAATCCATATTTGACATTGTAAGGATTGGTCATATCATCATCATCATCATTGATATCAGTTTCAATAATGTCATCATCCACATAGATATCATCTTCATGAAAATTAACTCCTACATCATCATGATCTAGTTCCTCTTCTTCGACATCTTTGTCAGGCACATCATCAACTAATTGTTGATCCTGATCAGCATCTACATCATCTTCTAGTTCTTCAGTATCTTCATCTTCCACCACATTATACTTTATTGGCCTTCCTCTTGGATCATGTCTAACAACAAATGACCAACTCGGTTTACCTGGAACCTTGTATTAATCATGGTAAATCCATTATCATGTTCAATAATAGTTCTCTCGGGATCATTTTCATTCAATCATAGCCTGTACCATTGGACAACGAACAAAACTAATTTGAAGGACTTAAAGTCACACTCAAGTATATCATCCAAAATCCCATAATATCATTTTTTTGAGACTTTTGGAGGTATGTCACTTCTAGATGAAACATTAGTCACTTGAAAGACTGTAGTTATCCCAGAATCACAAGTTTTCTTTGTGTCATCCAACATTTTGATTCAAAATTTATTTCCATTGCACCACATAGCCTTGTGGTGTTTCACTTGCAATATGTCAAACATGTACAAATTATTGCATCGTCAGTTGATAAACATATTTATTCTTGGCCAAATGTATGCAAAGAAAAAAACACTCAACATATATATACATCAATATAATTAAAAATAATTAAATAATATGGGTGATTAATATATTTATATGTACCTGTTTATCTCTTAAACCATATGCTAAATCAATTTCCCTTGGTGTAACATTGGAATCTCCATTATGATGAGCTTCTTTAACCAATGAAGCCACACTTTCCCATGTTAATGCGCGACTAGATTGTTGACATCGTTCAATCCATACCGTCATCCAATCAAGATTGTTTGTGACGTACAAATGTTGTGCATCCCACTCTCAACCAACTGTATCAAAAAAAATGAAATTCACAAATGACGTATAATTAGTTAATTACCACAGTATACAACCTTAATTTATAATTGTTGTACCTGAAAACCTAACATCCCACTACCAATGATCTTATTATCTTTCGTAAGAAACCTCTGAACTATATGTATCCAAGACCCATTGTTCACACATTTCAAATTGAAGAGATATAACATATCGGCCAAGCAGTGTCTATGTCACCCCGATCATGTTTTATGTTTATATTAGCAAGATACAATATATCAACACAACAACTAGCAAGCTTCACCAATAAAAACATTGCAGGAATGGCCTACATGTGTTGGAACTAGAGTTTTCATTCAAAATTATGATGGTCCTTTCATATGAAATATTTTTTTTCCTTAAAAACCATGTTTTTACCATCCACAAGGTCAAATTTTCCTTTAACTGTCTTACCGCAACCTCCAATAAAGAAACTCATGGTAGCGTAGTGGGTAAAGGAAGTAATACACTGTATACCGCTATACCACAGAAGGTTGATGTCTTTCCCACGATAGAGCGGAGTCATGACTAATACTAATAGAGGGAACCACTATACCCTGAGGAGTTGAAATGAATCTTGTGGTAGAGTGGTAAGCTAAGAACAGAGGTAATAATGCACCACCATACCACGGAGGGTTAGAATGGAGCTCGTGGTAGAGCAGTGAAATAAGAATAGAGATAAGGAGGAACCACTATACTGCGGGGGGATGAAAAATGTCATGTGGTAGGGTAGTAATCTACCGTTGGAGCATTAAATGAAGGCCAGTCACATCAATCAGCATTGAAGATGAAATTCAGCTCCGTATGAAAGATTTGAATGTTGAAGAACTTAAGATATGAAATTAATGCGGTATGATATCAAAATTTAACAAGGCAAATTGAGAATTTGTGCACTCGTGCTAGCAGAAGCTGAATATAGGCAAGCTCAAAGTACATCAGTGGAATAATTCTACAGAGCGAGCAAAATTATGGGTAAGTCTACTTATCATTCATTGAAATCTAAATAATGGTGCCAAAGAAATTAGAGGCAGGAACTAAAAGGGAAGAAAAATATAGTAGAATTTCATTGTAGTTGCCATTACTTGCCCTATTACCTGGTTTAGTAGATAAGGGTTCTAAGAAAGTCTTTAAGTATTTAGCTCAGGGGTGTAGGGACCCAATAATTCCACAGTTTGGGTGGAATTTATATTGGTATTTTTATAGGAACAGAGATGAAAGGGTTCCAATGTCAAACCCATGGACTTTTGACATAGGAAAATTAGTTGTTCCTAATGTTTTTGTTGATGTCGAGCTAATCAGAGCCTTGGCCAATAGATATCATGCCCCATAAAAAATGGTTAGACTTCTAGATGGTCAATGTCTAGTAGATATCTTGAGGGAAGCTATAATTAGGTGTTTTGACCTAAACAGGCAGGCTGTCACTGAAATTGACTTGGGGAAGTTGGAGCAAGAATATAGAAGGTTGAAAAGGACCTATAGAATTGATGAACTCCCCTTACACATGAAAAGGGGTGAAAAAAATAGAGTCCTGCTCATTCACTCTTCAAGACTTGAACCCTTTCCAGTGTCTGACTTTCAGACCTATTTCAAAAATACCTACTATGCATTATGTCAAATTCTTGGAGTTGATGCAGAGGAGAATATGTCGATAGGGTTTATGAGAATTTCCATGATTATCCAGCATCCTGAATCGAATGCAGAGTTTGATTTTGCTTCATTCATTAAGGCACAGATTCATGAAGGTTTGTTATAGGTTAGGGAAGCCAAGGACCCCATAACTTTTAGAAAGTACTCCTTATTATGTCATTTGATTCTATCTCAAAATTAAACAAAATGGACAAAGAGGATGAAATTGAGAACACATGAGAATAGAGTTATCCTCCCAGTACAAAATTGGTGTTATATTTGGGACAGTAAATGCAATGAAAGTGATTATGTTGTATTTAGGGATGATTTTGTCATTAGACTGATTGCTCAACTTGGTTTTCCTACACCAAGATTACCACAATCCCTAATGGATGTCATGAGACCCCTGCAATACAAACTGGATCAAGGTTTTACATATAATTATGCTGATTGGTTTTTGATGCCACAACACACCATCATTAGGGTATATGGTTGTGATTAGGCTCATCATATTTTACCAAAATTTGTGCCTAGTAGAGTATTGTTTTTAGAATTTTTGTGGAAAATGCTCTGGATGGAGCATGATTTAATGAAAAATCAGAAAAAGGGCACATTTCTACTTGATTTGACAGTATTTGAAGAATTGTCAATTGGATCAGATATGTTGGAGGAATTGTAGAGATTTATAAAAGATAATTTTGCTCTCAGATTAGGGAAAAAGAGAATATGTGATCCAGAAGGCCACATCAACAATATCAGAAGAACCCTACTCACAAAGAAGGCAATAACACATGAATTTGATTCAAAAGAGGATGTAATAAGAAACTTGGTCTATTTTGCAGATGTCTTTGAAAGAAGGAAAAGATGGTTAATGATGATGAGATGGGAGGATCAAGAGAGAGGAAAAGATAAGAAGTTCAAGGGGTTTTTTTATGAGGAGCCGGATTTGTTGAAAAGAATGCAATTAGTCCTTGGTAAATTTGATGAATTATCTAAAAAGGCTCAAGAAGAGAAATCAACCCCACTTCCTACACCCCAGCCAACATCATCCACAACCTCTACATCACATACACCACCTTCATCACCAATTCATCCATCTCCTCCATCTCAAACATATGAGCCTCCTGCCAAGAAACAGAAGATTGGGTCACTAGTGGACTATGAGTCAAGTGATGAAGAACAAGAGGTAGCCTTAACTTTGGTTGAGATGAAAGAGGTTACAGAGAAACAAAAAATCCTTGAGCCTCTTGATCCCAAGATGAGAATATTGGAGGAGGCTATTGATGAAATGCAGGATGATGAAATAATTATTGCTTCCCTGAGATTCATGGAGGATGATGAATTTATCCATACTAGGTAGTTCAAATATTTTCTTCTAAAAATGAAGATGAAACAATTTGATGACAGACTACAAATTAACCTCATTGGAGCTGATGATTTGAAACATGCAAAAGTGCAGGCACAAATGATGGCAGAGTTAAATATTGACAATGTCAATATTACTCCTAAAGAAGCAAGGGAGTTAGTGTTGAAAAGTAACATTATCATTATACCAGGAATGGAGCTCTCCAAAGTGTTTCCGTTGGATCAAATCAGAGCTCAAGATGATCCCAAATTGCTTGCAGAATTTGATTCAGAAGGAGTATCAGGGACAAGATATAATGCAACCACCCAGACCCTTGCCCTATGGACGAAACAAAAAAGCACAAGGAAGCCTAGGCTTCTAGATGTGGTGCAAGAAATGAGAGGGTCTGCTCTGGTTAGAACTATGAAGGACACTACTCCCACAGAAGCAACAACCATGACAATGCATTCAGTAATGTTTACAAGAGATGTAGTGGAAAACATGGAAAAGAAGATGACAGAGTATGAGAAAAGACTCAAACTATCAAATGAGGAGATAAATAAGTTATTCATTGAAAATGTTAGATTGAAACAACAATTGCAACAAGCCACAAATGTAAAGGGGAATGAAATGGTTGTATATCATCCACCTGCTTCAGTTGAAGATCCACAAATTCAACAATTGAAAGAAGAGGTTGAGAAACTAAAGAATCATAATATGGATGATATCAAACAACAATCTTGAGTACCTTGGAGGAAATACTAAAACACAAAGTTGAAGTTTTAAAAGAGAAAATATGTGGAGTTCACAAGGGCTTCAGCCATTTGGTAAAAGCTCTAGAATAGATAAATACTAATTCCCCTATCTTAGAGGAATTGCAGAAAAGATGGCAGCCCACTTACCATATCTTAACCACTCTGTGTAAAGCCACACAAAGAGATCCTGATGCACCCCCAAGGTTAAAACCTACTCAAGAAATGGTAAAAGGAATCATTGATGAGCTTAAGTATTTGATTGATATGAAGAAGAAGGTAGAAAACAAAAGGAATTCATTTGATTCAATAAAACATAGTTTTAGCCCTCTAATCATTAAAGGTGATGGTCAACTCAAGGATGTGGATGAATGGAGAAATGAATTTGATCAAATGGTTCCTCAATGTTTGACACTTATACAGGGTGATGGTAATATCAATCTAGAAAAAGTTCATGCTCTACTTGATGGAATTATTGCATTGGATAATAGTTATACAAAGTTCGTTGTAGATGCCAGAAACTTGCTTGATAGCAGATGGAAAAGCCACCTGTCAAACTTCATTACTACACAGGAATACAAGTGGCTGAATGATTTAACCATAAGCAAGTGGCAGGAGAAATACCTTGGTTCAGATGAAGATTAATCACTATCAATGATGATTATCATAAAGTAAAAGCTTTGTACAGCTCTTTGGTGCCTTGGGCTTTTACTCAGAGATTAATAGAATTGTCATGTGTTAATTGTTAATTGTTTTAGTTATATTTTACATGTTAGTTAAGTTTTGTTATAAAAACTCATGTCTTTTGGTCTGAAGCTTGTTGCCTCTCCTATAAATAAGAGAGACCATGACCAAGAAAAAATTATTAAGATATGAGTAGATAGAAGAAGTAGGAGAATGGGGATTGATACAATGTTTACATCATAAAGGACCAAGATGGACGTGTAAATTTTTTGATGAAGTTAATGGAAAATCTCTGATTCAGTGGCTCTATGTTGGTATCAATTGTTTGTTAATTTAATTGAAGATATTGCCAAATTGTCTCCATATTTAATATTACTTTGTTGTTTAACTTGATATATCAAGCATATTTTAAATTTATCAGTGCACATTTTTTGTATCTGTGTGGCATAATTAATTGGGTCTTTCAAGTAAAGATTAAAGTCCTCTTGATTATTCACAACAACTTAGGAATATTATTTTGGATTATTAAAGAAGAATCTGATAATTGCATCCTTGCCTGTTTATACAAGTTATAAACATAGAAGTGCCAAACAGTTTGCATTATTGCTAGTCATAAGTCACTTGTCTATGCTTTCTACTTGACTCCATATACCCAACAGAGCACTGGTCTTCACATTTCATCACTTAGTTTCATTTCATTTTAAATGTTTTACATCTGTTAACTGAACATATTTCTTTGATACTACTTATACAATTTATGCTAGATTAGTAGTACATTTGTTCACTTTCAAATTGCCATTGTGGATAGATTGCTATAGGAGGAATCACATAGTTCAAGTCTGCTTCATTCACATAGGTAGACCCACCTAGGTCTGGCATCACCTTAAGAGAAGAAGGTCTAAAACCATTTGGCCTTGTATGTTATCCTAAAATGTACCAAGAGTTTGGCAACCTCTTGAGGTATTTTTACTTGTGTTTTTGAGAGCTAACAACGTGAACAAGGAAGTACATTGTACAATATCGGCATATGCACATTGCATTCATACCGATTGGCAGAAGAAATTGGGTTGTATATTTTGATTAAAAAGGAACAAATAGAGAATGTAGCACCATAGGAAATGCATATTGGCATATCTCATGAAATTTTCCTCGATAAAATACTTATCGCCGGCCATTAGAAGCCTAACAAGTGACAATTCCGATCTCATATACTACTCCGATGAAGATAAAAGGCTCGTATCGAGGACACATTCTTTTTGTTCTACCGATGGGTTATTTAAGAAAGTAAAAGATAGATTTACTTAGGATTTCAACATGAGGTACACCGATATATTTCATCGGAGGAACACATTAATATCGAAACAACAAAAAATGGACTGCCTGACGACACATCTTACACCGATAAAATTTAGTCAGGAGAACATATCTCAAGTTACGTAAACAAGGGAATAATCAAAGTAAGATGTTGCAATGACATAGTGGATAAAATAAGGCACTAGCAGTGAAAGACTTATTTTCTGGAGTAATACAATACCAATACTTTTCTATTTGTGTGTGGAAGATTCTTTTATTTGGACTAGTTCTCTGTTGTTTCTTTTCAAGCAATTGAAGGTAATGTAAAATGTATTCTAATTAATCTCCATGACCATATTATAATTACCTCTCACTTTCCTCAATCTACCTTTCCCTATCAGGTGCTCCCCTTCGAATTTGTTAATGGAGTTGGGATCCCAAATGCTATCTACATGGATCTTTGTCGTGAACTTAGGAAGATATTTAGTAATGTACACCATGGTCTGGTGTACCATATCCCTCCACCATAGAACCCTCAGGATGTGCTCTTTGTCTAAGCAAAGCCTTACAAAATTTCAAGTGCCTCTCAACTGTCCACATTGACCTTGTGTGTACAGGTCCACACAATTCAATCTCCTCAACTTGGTGTATGTGGCAGTGTTCTTGTGCATTGAAAAATGTCGAAGGTAGACACTTTTTCATTTCACACATTAGACGAAGAATTTTTCTCCTCCAATAATTCATATCTTCTTTATGGATTTGTTTAGATGACAACCATCTACAAGTGATTCAAGGTGCAAATATATTAACGAGATTTAACAAAAATATACAATATATTACATAACAAGTAAAATAAATGGAAAATATAAGATCTATACAATGAATTGAACAAATATCGCTACTTACCTCATGTATTTTCCAAGATCATATATAACTTTCTTGACATTGTTATCAAAGTTGTCTGGGAGAGATATAGGTAGAACGTACTGCAACAATTATAAAATGATCTTTTCATTATTTTTCCAAAACTAGTAAACATAATACACTGAAAAGTACATGCAGTATACAAATATATATAAAATATACTAGAATAATTACCTTAATGAAGGTATGCCAATCATGTGTTTTCATCCTTACCCAAATTCACCTTTCTTTGTTGTTTTATATTTTTATGTTCAGAGGCAAATCCTGTGGGAAATCAAATTTTTCGTATGACTTCTTTTATAGCATTGCTTTGCTGCTTTGTTAATAACCAAGGAAGGACACTTATATTAATTTGGTCTCCATCACTATTTAATTGAATGACTTTTCATTGCATGATTGGCTTCCTGAATGTCACTACAAATTTTGACAATTTTTTCTTTCATTATGCCTCTATCCAATATTTTCCATAACATTTTTGTTATATTCTTTGATATGCATTGTATCAAACAAATGCACAATTTGTAGCTTCTCATAGTAGGGCAACCTACTAAATTGTCTAGGATAAATTTTTCAGTCCCTGTAGGAAGCCGACCATTAATGCCTTGATGACCTTCATGAAGCATATATAAGTTAAGCAAATTAACAATGACAATCATTGTCAATTACAACATGAGTAAACAAAACACAATATAAAAATATAAATTCCAAACATATCATATATGATAGATAAACAATTTGATTTGATGAATAACCTTGACGATTAATTCTATTATATTCCAACTTCCATAGGTGAGGTGTCATTCTTCGCGGTTTTGATGTAGTCTCTTCTTTTCCATTGAAAAAATATTTTTCAGTAGTTTGATACTTATGATTTCTGTGGAGGAAGTGCCTATACTCATCAAACACCTGCTTTCCTAAACTTGTTGAATGATGAGATTTCATCTTTGGACCACAAACTAGACATGCAAATTTTCCTTTGTTTGAAGACCTGCAATATCATATATAATTGGATTAAATATGTCAATTTTTATAATTATATATAATGAATAGATTATTTAAAAATGTGCATGATATCTACTTCATAAAATTAAATATCATTAAAGTGCAGTCGAACGTTATAACATACCAAAAAAATGTGTTAGCCCTGGGGCATCATGAATTGTCCATACAAGCATTGCATGGAATTGAAATTGTCTTTGTCCTATTGGTCTTGAGACGTCATACATAGTGACGCTATTCCATAACTTTAGTAACTCGTCGATAAGAGGCTCGATATATACATTCATATCTTTAACTTGGTACTTACCTAGTTGAATGAACATAAACATTACATAATTATTATAACCATTTTACTGCAATATATATAAATTAATGTACATGACTATTAAATGAAAAAAATACAAGTCATTATGCAACAAATAAGACAAGTGAGATGCTACTACGTTAAAGAAAATTGATGTAAAAAAAAACCTAGAACAATCATTGGCAACATTATGTGCTCCCTCTTTATTGACATCCATGGAGGAATGTTATTATTGATAACAAAAACAAGCCACATCGAGTAAATAGATCTCAGGTCTCCAAATGGATTAACATTGTCTGCTGCCAATGAAAGCCTGAGATTACGAGGTTCTTCTTTAAAGTGTGGCCATTTTTCCTCCATGTCCCTAAATGAAGAACCATCCACAGGCATTCAAAGAATGTCATCTCCACTTCTATTTTGTGCATGGTAATCCATAAATTGTGCTAAGCTTTCGCACCTAAATAATCGTTGCATACATGGAATAATGAGAATATAACGAAGAACCTTGCGAGGAACCTTTTTTGTTAGTTGATTTGTTCGATATCTATTGATATGACATTCTGGGCATTTTGTTGCAAATTCATGTTGTTTATGATATATAATATGATCATTGAGACATGCATCTATTGCTTAATACTCGATTCCAATATCTTTCATAATGGCAGATAAATCTCGGTATGAGCGAGGTAAAATATTTGATGGTGGTAACAAAAATTCACCTATCAATCTACAACAACAAAAATAATTTGTTAATATAAAGAATATTAATGGTACATATTTCATCCTTTATTTACTAGTGATGAACTAACAACAAAAATAGATGAAAAAAGATGACATATATGACATACCTTAACATCCGTGAGATTGCTATGTTGGACAAACCATTCATAACCTTCAAGTTCACCAGCAACAATACAACAGAGAGAAGAGTTGTTTGGGAGCCTTCGTAAAGGGGCTCGTATGCCTTCTCAAGTACAGGTAAATCATAAACATTATCAAAGTCATCTCGATCATCATGATCAGCTGTGCCACTAAATGTGTCATGGATCAATGTATTTGTACCATCATCTTCAACTGTGTATTATGGTGCATGATCATCTTCTTCCATAGGATCATTAACTTCATCTTCGATATTCACAACTTCATGTTCACTAAAAATTGGAGTAAGATCACATTCTTATTTGTGAGGATATGAACCAAAGAACCTGTATTTTCTACACAAAGGGGTGGTTGAAACTGAAAGGCACTTCATCTTTGATTGTGTTGCTTATGAAGATATTCATATCTAATATGAAAACAATTTGAAGGTGGATAGTCTAAATGAGCTTTTTAAGGAGACAAGACTTCTCAAGACTGTTGGCTTCTTGATCAAAATTCATAATAGAGAGCTGACATTGAAAGGAACTTGAAAATAGTTAAAGATACACCATTAAAACCATTCATTTAATTTCATCCATTGTCAAGCTATGGACCCACTTTGGTTGAAATATAGGAAGCCCTATGAAATGGGCTATAAGTATATAATACTCCATCTTGTTTGGCCTAGGAATCACCAACTCCTCAAACCTTATCCTAGACCAATATATTGAGTATTTGTAGCATCACCACTGAGTAGGGCATGATCATCTTCATCACTTCACTCATCTAGGAGCAACCTTTCCATGATCTTTTTGATATGAAGTCGTCATTGGTTACATCAATAGCTTCTCGAAGACCTATCCCATCCTTGAAGGCCATCTCATTGTTCTAAAGCGTTATTTACAACTAAGGTTACCACACTTGCCTAGCTCTCCTAAGATAACTTCGCCAAAACCTATGATTCATCTCTCATGGAGTACCCATTGAGTGTAATAGTCATTGCACTAAAATGACCACCTAAGTTTTGATTGTAAGACATCATGCAACACTAGGCACCAAGCACCACCAACACCACCAACTAGACAAGAAATAAATTCGAGTGAGCTTTTGGATTAATTGTGTATGAGTTTCAATCGATGTTTCGAACCACACTCAGTGGTTCATTATACTCTTCTTCCTGATGAACCACTGAATGTGGTTCAAAACGTCGATTAAAACTCATACATAGTTAATTAAAAAACTCACTCAAATTTACGTCATAAACTGTGGAAAAATCATACCAACTAGACTGAAAATGGTAACATATCCACCCAGAATCAAGGTGGACATGCCATGAGAAAGTGACTAGTAAAACCCAAACCTCCATGTTGTTAACACTAGTTTGCAACTGAAATTGAAGGTTGTGCATTTTCCTTTCTAGATCGGTGTTGGAATTCAATTGTTTCAGGTCACAATTGTAGATACGGTTTGGATGCTGTACGTGCTTGTACGCAAAATAAAAGTTTTTCCAGCCAGGACGGATGCGTAGAGTTTCTGCTTCTTCAAAAAACTACCCAATTCTTACTAAATCTGTTGCTAAATATGATTAAAAACTGAAAATAGTGGCGAAGTGCTAGTACTCAAATTTACCAGAATCCCAGGTTTTTGTTAGCTTTGATTTTAGTAGGGTCTCTAAAGTCTAAAATTTGATGAATAAGGAGAACATTATGCTGAGTTAATCACCCTTTTAGCGGATAAGATAGTTGGGGTTTAAATTGCCCCATGATTTTGTCTTCAATCAAATGGATTTTCTCTCCATTTCACAGATGCCCAAAAGATGTGCTGAGAAATGAGCTTAGAAGCAGCGTCCAGATTCTTCCAAATTTCATATTTTAAAAGGAAGGAACAAGAAGAGGTATCCTTTTTACCTGACAATGGTATTTTTGGGACACGAAGTTAAACCACTGTCTGTCCTTGGAAGTGATCAATCTCAAGAGAAGGTTCACAGCCATGGCCTTTTGATGATCTCTAGGCATTTCAAACCGAGACCCCCTTCTTTATTTCTCCTAATTATTTTCTCCCATTTGATGAGAAGGAATTTTTTGTGGGAGGGCACAACAAAGACATAGTTTACCGAGAGCAGTAGACCAACCGTTAATTTTACTGTTCATTTTGGTAATATTCTTTTTCAGCGTGTAAACTTCATTTGTTAATAATATCTTATAAATTTTTTTAGGAGAAAGGATCAGTGTTGAGTATGTTCTAATAGTTGTTATAGTATTTGTTGATTTACTGTTCAATATTTTTAATAATATTGGATCAATAATTAAGGGAGAGGATTCAGTAGTTGAGCATGTTTCAATAGTAATTGTGATAGTAGTTGTTTATATAATGCCCAATATTTTTATCAATATTGGACCAATAGTTGTTAGTGTTGATGATGACTAACCATAATTAAACAAAATGTATTCCTTTGATCTAAAAAGCAACCAATGATATGATGCCACATCAGCGCTCAACTACTGGGTGATGTGAATGCACAAGTGTTGGTATCACTTTTTTTGGGGTCTTTTTGGACACCTTGACAAAAAGCATGTTGATGTGACATCATATTTGATGATGTGGCCCAGAAACCTTAGCTATAAGGAGGGGACTTGCCAAGTAAGCTGCTGTAAAAAATTGGGAGTGGTTTGAAATTTTCATGAAGCGCGAAGTTAGGGTGCTCAAGTACTGGGTCCTTAGTTAAATGAAATGAATTCCTTAGATCTAAAATGCAACAAATCATGTGATGCCACATCAGCACACCAATAAAACATGATTTACTGCACAAATATTCGTCTCACTTTTTTTTTTGATATTTTTAGACACCTTAACAAAAAAAATACGCTGATGTGGCATCATATTTGATGATGTGACACTGAAACCTTAATTATAATCAGGAGACTTGCCAAATAAGCTGCTGTAAAAAATTAGAGTGATTTGAAATTTCCACATAAGATTTGAGAAGCTTGAAGTTAGGGTGCTCAACTACTAGATCTTCTCCCCTATTCTTTTCAAAGACTGAATCAATCCCATCAAGAATATAAAGTCATTTTGAAGAACAGCATGAATTAAAATACATCAAAATTATTATGATAATTTTATTTGTTCTTGAAGCTAGCAATCTTTATCCCATCAAGAATATAAAGTCATTTGAAGAACAGTATGAATTAAAATACATCAAAATTATTATGATAATTTTATTTGTTCTTGAAGCTAGCAATCTTTATATTGGAACTTTTAGAACATGTTTTTAAAGAGTGTAAAAGATTCAGTGTAGAAGTTCTAATCTATATTCAATAGCAGAAGTGGCAGGGCAGAACTTTTAGAACATGTTTTTAAAGAGTGTAAAAGATTCAGTGTAGAAGTTCTAATCTATTTTCAATAGCAGAAGTGGCAGGGCAGACACACTGTTAAATAAAAATTCTATCCATACTTAAAAATAGGTTGTTGTACGTGACAAAATCATTCTAAATAACCTTTTAAAGAAACCCACAAACAAAATACTCTCAACAGCCAGTACCCACCATGACATTTTGTCAAGATTGTACAAAAGAGCTTGAATACAGAATTACCATGTATTATGCAAACCCTGAAACATAGTCAACACTATTATGATATTTAGAATTTACAGACACAGAGACAAGACCATAATCACAAACTCAGAACCATCAACATGGTTAGAATTACATAAACTCTTCACAAGACCATAATCAAGGTTTTAGGAGATGGAACCTCAAAATCGAGGTCAAACAAAAAGTTTCCATGACTAAAGTCTATTCTATTCTGCTAACATTTGCTGTAGAAATATTCTGAAATCAACGGTTTCAATAAATGGGTCTGATAAAAGATTTGCATCAGTCCCATGCTTAATACAGATTAGCATTATATGACAGGATTCCAAGCACGAATTTGAATTGAAAAGCAATAACTCCAGTATTCTACATTTTAATCCACAGCCAGAAGAGGGCTATTCCGAAAAGAACCGTTCCCTAATTCATGGGTGCCTTACCTTTCTCCTGCCGAAGAGCACTCTTGGTTTGTATTTTACCCACAGTCCTTGCCAAGTAAGCCTTCACAGCTAAATCCACCAAGGATTTGTGCTTTTCCGGATATAAATCCATGGTTTCAAATACAGACAATTGCCTTTTTAATGCCTCCAGAGTCTGTCTCAAATCTTTGTTTTCTAATCTCATGACTTTTAAGCTCTCATAGTCTGATAATTCCTTTCCTATTCGTTCAACACATGCTTCCAGCTGTGCATTTTCTTCCTGCAAATCATTGATACCCAAACCCGCCATTATGCAAGGCGCGCAGTTTCCTGTAAAGAATGGCAAAGAAAAATGAGGTTAAAAGGTTTGCAGAAGCCCTCCAAATTTGAGTTATAACCCAACAGCAAGAATTAAAATATCACCTGTAAATACCGTCTGAAGAATGAGATCCAATGAAGGGAGATGGAGATCAAATCTCAGAATCTTTATGCTACCAAACACCTGCTGCATCACCCATAAAATAAAATCTTGATGAGAGTTCAAAATATCACCCACTCAAGAAACCTTAAAATACAGCTTGCAGATTACCACCAACAAATTCTATAAAAATAGAGATACACAGTGATTTTGTTATGGCTTAATTTACTTAGATGAAACTACAAATTACCACTTAATTTATGTGGCAACAATTTAAATGAGTTAATCGATCAAACCCAAAATATTTTGTAGTTTTGCATAGCAGACACCTTAAATATCTCCATTACACTATAACCATCTTCAACAACTGACAAATATTATTAGTAAACATCACTATTAAGAGAACTATATGGATAATAACATTTAATAAGGAAAAATGCTAATTATTAGTATAAATTAAATAATATTAATTTTAGATTATTTGTTTTGTTTATGGATATTATAGGTATTATGTAGATTATTGATTTTTTAAAAAATATTTTAAAGAATAATGTAACTAAGTTTGTTTTATTTTTATTTTTTATATAAATTTTTAGACAAAATTTGTTTTATTTTTTGATTTTCACAAATTTATTTTTTAAAAATTTGATTAGTTTTAGGAGATTAAGTTGTCTTAATTTCTCTTGTACTTTCTATAACATAAGAAAAAGGATGTCCTAAAGTTAAATGTGTAAACCCTAAGATCAATTTGTCTTTTTTCAAAGGTACATTAGAATGCAAATCAACAAGGTGAATAGATTGACTTTCAACCATAAAGGTAAGTCAATCAGACCTAGATATGCATTTTTAGGGATTTGAAAGTGGATTGGAATTGATTAGCCTTGATCAACCTAATTAGACTATGTGACCTAATATGTAAATTGCAAGATCTCAACAATGCATAGATTGAAACAATAGTTTGCAGACAGATTTGGGAAGTGTACATAAAGTGATATGTACCTACCCGAAAAAGTTGGTTTCAACCACTTTAGGAGGACATAGATGCCAAGGGGTGTATAAGTCCCTTATAGGGTTTCCTATTCAACTTTTGGGGTCCTCTGGTGGTGGATCTGAGACTCTCGTTTCCACTTGCAAAGTTGTTGGTGTATACACCTAAAATTGGTCACAACATTTAATTAATTAAATACTACTTATTTAATTAATATTCGACTACGTATCAATAAATTCACAATTTATTTATATTGTTCATATCCTTTAATTTTTCAAATCTAAAAAAATCATGTTCTTCTAATTTAATTAAATAAACGAATTTCTAAAGTTTGTTTTATTTAATTAAGTTTCACTAATCTTAGATTAGGAATTCAAGCACATGTCTACAATTTTTTATGCCACCTCACCAAGGTCATATGAAATTAAATAATTCTAATTTTTAAATTAGAATTATTTTCAAACACATGGCTTATTCCTCACACACTTGATTCTCCCACACATTTGGCATTCAAACACATGGCTTATTCCTTACACACTTGATTTTCCCACACATTTGGCATTCAAACACATGGCGTATTTCTCACACACTTGATTCTCCCACACATTTGGCATTCAAACACATAGCTTATTCCTCACACACTTGATTCTCCCATCCATTTGACATGTTGCCCTTGGTCAAGGGGACATTCTAATAATTCTAATTTTTAATTAGAATTATCTACAACTTTTCATGCCACCTCACCAAGGTCACATGAAATTAAATAATTCTAATTTAATTAGAATTATCTTCCACCAATTTTCAAACACATGGTCTTTTCTTCCCACACCTGAGTCTTCCATCCAAATGGCATGTTGTCTTTGGTCAAGGGGACAACATCTTGATTCTTTTCATCTCCACCATCCATTCTTCTTGTTTGAATCTAGACCATTGATCATTGCCACCTCACCAGATGCTTGGAAAAGGCTATAAATACAACCCTTTGGCATTGTATTTTGCAATCGACTTTTGAATAGAGTTATCATGTAGGTTTATTGTTTGAGCTTGGGAGCACTTTGGAGTCTTATAATTAGTTTTTATATATGTTTTGCATCATAGTTAGATTTTAGACTAACACTTTGCTTCATAGTTGCATTTTATGTCATCCTTTGCATCATAGTTGCATTTTAGATTAGTATAATTAGAGTTTGCATTTGAACATATGTAGAATCATATATAGAATCATATAGATCACCACCATAGTATCCACCACCATTTGTCCATTCATCATAGTCACACATCATTCATCACAATATCCATCATCATTTCACCCATTTAGTTTCATGTAGGAATTTAATTATCTTGCATGTTAAATACTAATCTCATTTCTTAAGTGTCATTCTAATAGCCTTTGTACACATAGAAATCTGAGGGCCAAGAGGTTAAAGGAAACATTAAGAATACAGGACAATGAGACGTTCTTGAAAGATTCATTAAATTGTAATTTAGGGTAGCTTATTTGCTTTGAATCTTTAATATAATTCATTTTATTAAGGTTTGTGTTGATACTAACATTCCACATTTCACACACACAAAATGGCACCCACCATGGGGCCCTACCCCATTTTTTTAACATTCTAAAAAATTTATGTTCATAGATTCAGACGTGAGACTTTTGGTGCAAACGACACTTTTTCTGGCGTATATTGCTTTTAGATTGGTGCATATTGTCTTTGTTCTGGCACATTTTGCAGTTTCATTATTTTTCACTAAATCTGAGAGCTAATACTCTGTGTTTTTGTCTTGCAAGTTTCCCAGATTCACTGTCAAAGACTCAAACATAAACTACTGACATATTGCAGGGGCTGAAAGTGATTTAATTGTTTCCTTTTGGTTAAGTTAGGAACATAACTTAATTAAAGGATTAATGAACTCCATGTATTTCATGCTTAATGGATGGTAGAAATATTCTCTCCCCTTAACTAGGTGACCAAAAATCCAAACCCATTCATGTTTATCTGTGAGTGTGAGTGGAGTATATAGTGTGTGTTCTCTCTTTATTCATGCATAATAGAGAGTGATTAAACTATGGGTATACTTGCTTGCTTTTGTTTATCTTAGAGGGTCTTCCTTATGGGAAAAAGTAATCACCCAAGGGAATGACCCAACCGGTAGCACACTAAAGCCAATCGACTTCCAGCTGGTATATAAATGTGGATACTGGAACAAAGGCCAGTATCACGAGGATAGTTCTGACAAGAAGGGAAACGATGGTCTCTCGTTGTATGGATTATCCCCTACAAATGGAATTTTTGATGTACTAGAACCCTTGTTATAGTTTGGCCAAAAATATTTATCTATTCTTTGGTGCAACAACGGTCATTGCAAAGGCATCCACATTCTTGCAGTTTTTAGTAGAGATGATCAGCCTTCTATGGGAGTTTTATGGGGGATGGAAGTTTGGTTGACCTGAGAAGTAAGTGCATTGTAAGGGGGATCTTGTGTGGCCAAGTTTTTGAATTCATCCACAAAGAATGCGTGTAGTTGGCATAAAACCCATGTGGAATCCAAAAGAATACAGTCTTTCACAGCCTTGGGATTGTACATTGCTTGATGTGTCTTTATCAAAGTGTTTTCAAAACCAATTTCAATCACAAACATCACATGTTGAAAGTGAAAACCTTGATTTAGAAAAACATTCATCAAAACAACCAAGTCTCTAACTGGAAAATTTGAAGAATCAAACAAACTTCAAAGAAACGGTCTTATTCTCCCAATTTGGCACATCTTGTAACTTTTCTAGTGCAATTATCCTCTATTCTGGCATAGTTTTCCTTGTTTTGGCGTAGTTTGCCTCTATTTTGGCATAATTTTCCTTTGTTTTGGCATAGTTTGCCTATGTTCTGGCATAGTTTTCCTCTGTTTTGGCGCAATTTGCCTCTGTTTTGGCATAGTTTGCCTTTGTTTTGGTGTAGTTTGCTTATGTTTCGGCACAATTTGCCTCTATTTTGGCGTAGTTTGCAAACCACAAAACCAGTGACCTAGATTCATCTCCTATCTGACAGTCAATCTCATCCTGGGAATCCTTAGTAGTGTTTAACCATTCCTTAAGTAACAATAGAGTCTGAACATGTGCTTTATCAAATGATCTCATGAAAGATTAAAATATGGAAACCCAAGTCCAAGGTTCTTAATCCAAGAGAACATAAAAAACGTCTCTCAACACTCTACAAATTTAGAGAGAGGTTAGTCTTCAATTTCTACAAAAGAGCTTCAAAGAACAATCCCAACTTGTACTCATTTTACTATTGTCAAAATCCAAGACTTTTCCAAAGATTTGAGTATCTTGTATAGGAAGAAAATTTGTCTCTGGTTTCATGGTTTGAACTCAAAATTTCAAAACTTTCTCAAGTCCAAAATCATTCCTTAGGTACCTTAGAATCTAAACTTGTTAAAATAGACCTCTACAAGTGGAATTATTTAACCTAGACCAAGATCTAACATCTCAAAGTACCGAAATCATCAAATTTATCACACCTTTGATTATTAAGCCTAGTTTCATCATCAGGATTTATCATCCTCTCATCATGAAACAAAGCTATATAGTTAAAACAAACTTAGTCTCATTAGAATTTTGCATTCTATTTGACTTAGTTGTAATCCTTGGTACTTTTCCAAAAATTAGATGAAAGTTTAGTCTAAACCATAACACTTGTATGCCTGTTCAAACAAGGTTGCAAAAAAAAAAAGATCAAGGAAAAAGGACTCAAAAATCAAAACATTAAAGAGCCAAACATTGAAACTCCAAACATTGAAACTCCAAAGATTGAAGCTCCAACCATTGAAACTCCAATCATTAAGACTCAAAACACCGAAACTCAAAACAGTGAAACACAAAACATCGTGGCGGCTAAGGCTAAAGAGAATCCTTTATGTGGACTCAACAACACTAAAGGGGAAGAAGTAACTGAAGAAGATATTCAACATGTTCATCAAGACCCCAATTTCCACAAATGTTTAGAATTTTTTTGAAAGAAATGCGGAAAAATACCTCCTTATGTTAGCTAAACAAGGTGCTAAATTACCAGAAGACTTTGATGTAAATCAACTAAAAGCACCTCTCAAAAAACTTGAAAATGATCCTGAACAAGTAGTTTCCTTGACTCATCTAGTAAAGAATATCCAACAACAAATTCTTGAAATGCAAAGGGGAATTTCAAAATGATACTTGATCCAAGACATTTGTCCATATCCGTTTGATCAAAGTATTCACATGATTCCCTTTCTAAAGCATTGGAATTCCCTAAGTATGGAAAATACAATGGAAAAATTGATCCCATTGATCATGTGAGGGAATTTAGAACCATGAGTCTCAAATTTTCCTATGAGGAAACTTACTTGATGTGATTATTTCCACGTAGCTTAGGAGGACAATTCCTTGAATGGTTTTCCAAAATCACTCCACCAATTAACACCTTTGAGGAATTAGTCAACAAGTTCATCATCCAATATTCTTACAACATCCAACATGACATCACCATGAAAGATCTTTGTAACTTGAAACAAAAGAAGGGTGAATCATTCCTTGTATTCTTGCAAAAATGGAGAAGGCTATTTGCATGATATTCTCATCTCGTACCTGAAAAGGAAAAGATAGAAATCTTTATTGACAACCTCAATGATGAGATGAGTTATAGATTGGAATTACAATGTCCCCCAACCTTCAAAAAAATTGATTGAAAACGGGATTAAAATCGAAGAGGCTTTAGTCAAGAGAGGAGTCATCAAGATATACAATGAACACAACTCATCAAACTCCTCTAAAAATTACAACAATAATGAAAAACCAAAGTTTTGGCAACGAAACAACAATGTAGGAAACAACGACGGTGCAGTTGAAAACCAAAATATAAAACCTATGTTCAACCTAACAATAGTTGCCACCAAAACTAATCAGAACAACGATCCACCCAACACCCAAAAAAACAACCGGAATGTCAACCAAGGCAACAATCAAGGTAATGTTGGATCTAGAACACCATCATATTGAACATCCTCAAATCGAAGAAGGTTCACTCCTTTAGGACAATCATTGGAATCCGTATTGAAAGAAATTCTTGCAGCTAAGGTCATAACACTACAAGAGCCAAAAAATTGGGAACCACAAGTCAAACCTCCATGGTGGAATGATGCCCATTTATGTGACTTTCATCACAACAAGGGACATAAAACCAATGACTGCATGTAGTTGAAGCACTTGATACAAGATCTAATTCACAACAGAATGATATTTATAGAAGGACCTCAAACAAAAAATGATTATGGGGCGTTCAAGAGCCCTCTACCAAACTATGAGAAAGGAGAGTCTTCATCATCAAATACCAAGGAAAAAAACATAAACTATGCCTATGACACCACCATTCTGCATATTGAGGTGGTTGATGATCCAACTCATGACAAAATAGATCTTATTGCAAATGATAACTCAACCAATGATAACACCATTGAACATGAACAAAACATCATTGCAATTGAAAATTGTCACCATGATGTCAACACTACCTCACATCAAATCAATGTTATCAAAATAAGAGAGCAACAAGACAATACACCCATCAATGCAATCACACGAGGACAAGCCAAGGTAACTGTTATCCGATTTTCACCTACGGGCTCAACCAAGCAGGATGGGTTATGTTTCAAATGTTCATAAGGGCCGAATGGAATTTTGTATCGAGGGTTAGGTTATGCATCTGATGCCATTTCACAAAGAGCTCATTTGAAAGGGATCACTCAGTCAATTTGGCATAATGCATTTTGTTAATATACGTCTGTGTTGCCTATCGGCAAGACCTCAGGGATGTCACAGCGATTGGAATTCATATGTGGGTACCTATCGGCAATACATTAATCATTGTTCCAGCGACTAAGAGTTTCCCCATCGGCATGAAGGTCTTCTTCGAAATGAGGTCTTGGTGAGATCTTTATGTCTCACCGACCGGCGATAGAGGGATACACATATCGGCAGGAGACTTTTCTTCGGGGAGAAGTCTCGGTGAATTCTTCATGTCTTACCGACTAGCACTGAACGAGCAAAAACTTTGGAAAGAGTTGTGTCTTCGGTGTGTTGTCTTGCCAAACGCTTTGTGTCTTGCCGACCATCGATAAGGATATACATCTCGGTGAGAAACTTTTGCAGCGGAGAGATGTCTTGGCGAGTGCATCTGGTCTTGCCGACAAAGCACAAAAGGTTTCTTCCCTCGGTGTAAAGTCTCATTGGCTTGAAGGGGTCTTTCCGAAGTGGTCTCAGCTCGCCCAAGGGTTATCCCTTCGTCATAATGTCCTGCCAACTATGAGAGGTCTCCCTGAAGTAAAATGAGCTCTCGGCGAAAAGAAGAGACTTCGGTGAAACTTCTCGGCAAAGGAAAGATGTCTCGCCAACATGAGGTAATATCGGCATAAGGTCTCGTTGATCCATTGCAGTCTCAGCGAACGGAGGCGTCATCAGAAGGATCTCGCCGAGAGAAGGATGTATTTGGCAAAAGTATCACCAAAAAGGTGAACTCTTGCTGAAATAAAACGGCATCGACAAAGCAAATTTTCATCGCCATGAGGTCTCGGTGAGTAGGAGATGTCTCACCGATAGGATGTGCCTTCATTCGGTGAAGTGTTTGGGCGACTCTGAAATTTCTCGGTGAAAGAGGGAGTCTTCGATGAAAGGTCTCGCCAACCCAGCGATGTCTCGGCGACAGGGGTGAGTTCGGGGTAAGGTCTCCCCAAAACGAAGAGGTCTCATTGAAAGGAAATAAGCCTGGGGAGAATGGAGTGATATTGCCACAAGGTCTTCCCGACTGACGGAGGTCTCCTTGACATAAGGAATGAGCTCACCAAAGGATTCTGAGCCTCACCGTGATGTCCTGCCGACTCGATAGGGTCTTGCCAATACAAAATGAACTCAGGGTGGCTCGCAGTGACGTCTCCCTGACTAATGTTGGTCTTGCCGATAACGATGGATCCACCAATGGAAAAAGGATATCGGTATGACTTTTGAAGCTCGATATGAGCTCTTTTCGACCATCGCGTGTCTTGCCGAATGTTGCTGCAAGGTCTAATCGCATCGGGGAGACACGATTAGTGTCTCACCGACATGTGATCTAGTTTGAATGACCTTTGACCACCTGGGAATCTTACATGGAGTATGCTCAACCAATCTGAAGGAGCCAAAGATGAACCATTGACAACTTGACTATTTGACTCCCCCCTGCGAAGAAGGTCAACAAAGTGAAAACAACGTGGATCTATTCTGAGCTTAGGAGCATTCAAGGCAACTCGGCAAGGAGGTTCGAGAGGGACAAGAGGACTAGAGGTTAATGCTGCAAAAGATCTGAAAGCTTCTCCTAGGGGTGATCTTTCACACTGACATGGACAACAAGGATTCAATCAAACACAACATTAACTACATGAAAAGATCTAAAGGAAATTTTTTTTTGAAGATGGATTTTTTGTAAGCCCTAGGGGCCGACACACTTTTGTATATTAGGCATTTTTTTGCCTCTTTGTAGGCAGTTCTCCTAATGCTTTTACGAAGTCTGTGACTTATGCAGTCCTCTCTCAAATTAGCAAACTTCTGTAACTCATTTTGGAGCATGATATATAAAGTTTTCCTTGGTGACTATTGATGTTCGGATTTCCATCTTGTTCTTGCAAAGTGTTGTGCATTTCAGGTTCATAATCAAGTTATTTTGTGAATTTATTTTATTCCTTCATGACTTTATCTTGTGTTTTCATGCCTTCCTTTACAAAAGCATCATTATACAAATCACAAACTGTGTTTACACAATCACATATGGATTATAGTATGTGAAAATTATTTTCCTCTCTGGAAAAAGTGTGTGAATCAAACCTGTTGTGACATATTAATGCATTGCTTATACAGATTTGATGTGTAATCTTATGTTCATCATCAATATTCAAGTGTAATCAAAGTATCTCATTGTTCCTATCATTTTGGTACATCACCATAGGATTTAATTTTCATTTTCATGCATTCTCCTTCTCCCTTTTCCTTTCAAAATTAGTAGTTTTAGGTGATGGCACAAAGGAAGCCGGCCTTCTCTGGAGGTTGACCTCTGTTTAAAAGAAACCCACATATTTAGAGGTCTTCCCATGTTACACTGAGGTGTTGAACATCAGGTTCAACAAGGGTGCAACTTCAGTTGATAACAGTTTTTGGCATGCCCGGTGGGATAGAGAACTGACTATGTCAGTCCCTTTTGTACCATGTATTACTATCGTTTGGTGTGTACAACAGTATTTTCTACCTTTGGAGGCAAGTTTTTAACATACCTGGTGACTCCAAGCTTGAAGTATCTGGTTTCAACAGTCTAAGTGCTGGTTTCATGATAGTATGTCTTACCATTCACCATTTCATGAAGGTATGGTGCCTGCATCTTTTCATCAGTCATACCCTATTGATGATACCACTAGTTTTAATCAAAATAGCTATGTAGCAGTGGGTTACCAGCAAGCTCAATTGGCCTACCCACCCACCCCTACACAAGTTCAACAGCGACATTCTTATGCTCATCAACAACCCCAAGAGGGTTATTTTATCTCTAATCAACAAATTTATTCTTCACATGAGCCTCAAAATTTAGATGAAATGAGTATAGAGAATATGTCTTTATATTTCCAAAAGCAGTTTGATGAAATTGAAAATCAGCAGGAGGTCAATAGGCAGTAGGAGGAGCTTGCTTATTAAGCTTATATTCATCAGCAGGAGGTTGAGACATAAAGAGGATCCCATTTAGTACAAGAATTTGAACAAAGTCAGTCTAACTCTCCTGAAGAGCAACTTTCTCAAATGCCCCAATCAGCTGCTTCCTTTTCAAATCCCTTCTTTGAAGAAGGGCTTCACTACATGAGGTTCAATGTTCTAGGCTTTAAATAGAATGAAACTTCTGTCGAAAAGAAAGCAGGGGAGGAGCAACTTATTGATCAAGATAACTTAATCCTCTGGGAGAAGATTAAGAATGTGAATCCTTTGCATTTAGCCATTAAGTGTTATCAATTGCAGCAGCAAAGGACTAAGCAACAAGAAGACACTTATTCTGAAGATCCTTGACTGTTCTAACCAGTCAGCAAGATCAACAAAGTAAGTCTTCTAATTCTTCAATTAAGCTCCCTAAGTTTGAAATTCCAAAAATTAGGAGTTTTCATCCTGTGCAAAAGCCTGTAGTTGAGGAAACTCAGTCCATTATCCCTCAAGAGTAGCCTTTTCAATTACAAAGTCAGCCTAGTGACAAGATAAAAGAAGTTTTTGAGGTAGATGAAACTCTTTTGGGTATTGATACATTTGAGCATGAAGTTCAAAATGAAAAATCAGGGTTGTTACAAGTGATTGATGAACATGGCCAGTTAGGACAACAAAGTTCTAAACAAGAAATGACACCAAAACGTGGAGTTATGCCATATTCATCTAATGAGCTTCCTAGTTTTGTTGAATAGAGTGATGAAACCCTGATTAATTTGTTTTCTGAACTTCCTGGTTTTGATAATGAGGTTGGAAAAAGCGTGTCTAAACAACCATCGGTGATAGGGTTTCAACAACAAAAAGGTGGTAACACCAATGATAAGGTGTTCTTCCATCAAGATGAGCATGATCAACAAAAGTATGTCTTGAAAGATATGAGTACTCCTTTAAATATTAAAAGAAAAAATCATGAAGTTGATGTAGGATATCTTATGCATGAGAAAGCTAACCAAGAACTTGGAGAAGCCATGTTCTCAAGTATAATAGAGGGTTTTTGTTCAGGACTTGATGTTAAGCTATCTGTTTCTAAACCTGTAAAGTGTGAACAACATATAGATGCAACATAGCAAAAAAAATTCTTCCCTCAAGAGTGTCATCCCGAGGAAAACAATAGTCCTCTTATCATTAAAGGGATTGGTACTATGCAAAATGATGAGGATTTGTTCTGGGATGACCTGGAGATTTTCATTTCAAGCTTGGATTATAAATGACCTTTTAGTGAAGCACATCAGGTAGATATCAGTATATCAAATGAAAAAGAGCCTGTACCTCAAGGCCTCACTGATTTACTTGATGAGTTTCCTGATTTTATGGAGGGAACTAAAGGGAAATTTATGATACAACCCCTAATGCCAAATGTTGATCCACATACTGAGGAATCTGATGGTGGTGTGTTGATCAATATGTAGAAAATCCAAGACAATCATGACTTGACAACATTTGACCAATTTGATAGGGTGAATGAAGCAGACATTTACTTGACCTCTGAGCTAATTCATTCAAATGAGATTACCATTGTGCAAGATAGAGAAGAAGTAGATTTTTACAAGCAAATCAACATTAAGAGCGAGGATTTTATCCTTTCTAGAGGATGCTCAATTAAATATTTGTTTAACAAAGCGCCAAGGAGAGCAGAGTGTGCTATTGTTCCAGAAAAATTTGATGCAGTTACAACATTGGAACAACATGATATATCCACTTATCCATTTGTAAACATTAATTTTTGCATCAATTTGAAATAGTAAGTGTATTTATCTTTGTCTTTCCAAGTGTTCTGCAATTAGTATAGGCATTTTCTCTCTTTTGTCATGTTTTGCCTACAAGTCATCAACTTGCAATTCATCTTTTATTAGTCAGGAGGGGTAGTTATTTCACAGAGCCGGTGAATGGTTTTGTTTGACCAGCTTCTTTGCTGTTTAGTTTAGGTTAGAATAGGTTTAGTTGTTGTTTCAATTCCCTAAGTGTTTTTTCAACACAAATAAGTAGTTTCCATTAATAGTTTTTCCTATTTTCAATAAATTATCTAAGTGATCTGTTTCTCGAGTAACAATGTGTTGTATTCATGTACAAAGATGCTCCAAGTCTAATCCTAAGTTTTCCAAATGACTTCATGACCAATGGATAGGCCTAGGCTACTGGTTTCTGTGTTTAGCAGGAAAACATCCAACAAAGGTCGCCAAAAATGCTACCCGATTTTCACCTACGGGCTCAATGAGGCAGGATGGGTTATGTTTCAGATGTTCATAAGGGCCAAATGGACTTTTGCATCGAGGGTTAGGTTATGCATCTAATGCCATTTCACAAAGATCTCATTTGAAAGGGATCACTCAGTCAGTTTGGCATAATGCATTTTGTTAATATACGTCTGTGTTTCCTATCGACAAGACCTCAGGGATGTCACGACGATTGGAATTCACATGTGGGTACCTATTGGCAAGACATTAATCATTGTTCCGACAACTAACAGTTTCCCCATCGGCATGAAGGTATTCTTCGGAATGAGGTCTTGGCGAGATCTTTATGTCTCACTGACCGACAACAAAGGGATACACATATTGGCAGGAGACTTTTCTTCGTGGAGAAGTCTCGGCGAATTCTTCATGTCTTACCGACTAGTGTGGAACGAGCAAACACTTTGGCAAGAGTTGTGTCTTCGGTGTGTTGTCTTGTTAAATGATTTGTGTCTTTCCGACCACCGATAAGGATATACATCTCAGTGAGAAACTTTTGCAGTGGATAGATGTCTTGGTGAGTGCATCTGGTCTCGCCGACAAAGCACAAAAGGTTTCTTCGCTCGGTGTAAAGTCTCACCGACTTGAAGGGGTCTTGCCGAAGTGGTCTCAACTCACCCAGGGGTTATCCCTTCATCATAATGTCTTGCTGACTATGAGAGGTCTCCCCGAAGTAAAATGACCTCTTGGTGAAAAGAAGAGACTTCAGCGAAATGTCTCGACGAAGGAAAGATGTCTCGCCAACATGAGGTAATATCGACATAAGGTCTCGCCGATCCATTAGAGTCCCAGAGAATGGAGGCGTCATCAGAAGGATCTCACCGAGAGAAGGATGGCTTCGGCAAAAGTCTCACCGACAAGGTGAACTATTGTCGAAATAAAATGGCATCGACAAAGCAAGTTTTCATCGCCATGAGGTCTCGGTGATTAGGAGATGTCTCACCAATAGGATGTGTCTTCGGGGAGAATGAATGCATTCGGTGAAGTGTCTGGGTGACTTTGAAATGTCCCGATGAAAGAGGGAGTCTTCGATGAAAGGTCTCGCTGACCCAACAATGTCTCAGCGACAGGGGGTGAGTTCGGGGTAAGGTCTCCCCGAAACGAAGAGGTCTCACCGAAAGGAAATAAGCCTGGGGAGAATGGAGTGATATTGCCACAAGGTCTTCTCGACTGATGGAGGTCTCCTCGACATAAAGAATGAGCTCGCCAAAGGATTCTGATCCTCGTTGTGATGTCCTGCCGACCCGATAGGGTCTTGCCGATACAAAATGAACTCAGGGTGGCTCGCTGTGACGTCTCCCCGATTGATGTTGGTCTTGCTGATAACGATGGACCCACCAATGGAAAAAGGATATCGGTATGACTTTTGAAGCTTGATATGAGCTCTTTCCGACCATCGCGTGTCTTGCTGAATGCTGTTGCAAGGTCTAATCGCATCGGGGAGACACGATTAGTGTCTCACCGACATACGATCCAGTTTGAACGACCTTTGACAGCCCGCGAATCTTACGTGGAGTATGCTCAACCAATCTGAAGGAGCCAAAGATGAACCATTGACAACTTGACTGTTTGACTCCCCCCTGCGAAGAAGGTCAACAAAGTGAAAACAACGTGAATCCGTTCTGAGCTCAGGAGCATTCAAGGTAGCTCGGCAAGGAGGTTCGAGAGGGACACGAGGACCAGAGGTTAATGCTACAAAAGATCTAAAAGCTTCTCCTAGGGGAGATCTTTCACACCGACATGGACAACAAGGATTCAATCGAACACAACATTAATTACATGAAAAGATCTAAAGGAAGATTTTTTCTGAAGACGAATTTTTTGTAAGCCCTAGGGGCCGACACACTTTTGTATATTAGGAATTTTTTTGCCTCTTTGTAGGCAGTTCTCCTGATGATTTTCTTAAGTCTATGACTTCTGCTATCCTCTCTCAGATTAGCAAACTTCTGTAACTCATTTTGGAGCATGATATATAAAGGTTTCCTTGGTGACTATTGATGTTCGAATTTCCATCTTGTTATTGCAAAGTGTTGTGCATTTCAGGTTTATAATCAAGTTATTTTGTGAATTTATTTTATTCCTTCATGAATTTATCTTGTGTTTTCATGCCTTTGCAAAAGCATCATTATACAAATCACAAACTGTGTTTACACAATCACATATGGATTCTAGTCTGTGAAAATTAGTTTCCTCTCTGGAAAAAGTGTGTGAATCAAACTTGTTGTGACATATTAATGCATTGCTTATATAGATTTGATGTGTAATCTTATGTTCATCATCAATATTCAAGTGTAATCAAAGTATCTCATTGTTCCTGTCATTTTGGTGCATCACCATAGGATTTAATTTTCATTTTCATGCATTCTCCTTCTCCCTTTTCCTTTCAAAATTAGTAGTTTTAGGTGATGGCACAAAGGAATCCAGCCTTCTCCGGAGGTTGACCTCTGTTTAAAAGAAACCCACATCTTTAGAGGTCTTCCCATGTTACATTGAGGTGTTGAACATCAGGTTCAACAAGGGTGCAACTTCAATTGATAACAGTAACATTGAAAGGAGCTACCCCTTCCATGTCCAAATCAACTATTGTTGTCCCTGCAACCCAATATAACATCATTGATCAATTGTAGAAGATACCTGCTCAAATATCCATATTAGAGCTTCTCAAGATTTCACCCGTTGACAAGGAAATCTTGGAACAAGCTCTAGTCACCACCACAGTACCAAACAACTTGGAAGTTTTCCAATTCCAAACTATGGTGGGACACTTGACTGCGCCATATTACTTATCATTTTCTAAACATGGTGATGTATCCATCAACCATCCACATAATGTTTCTCTCCACATTGAAGTTCTAATTCAAAAACATGGTGTCAAACATGTTTTAATAGATGGAGGAGCGAGCTTGAATACTGTACTCTAAAACTTGTCCATGCACTAGGATATTCTGAAAATGCTATACATGCTAGGAGAAAGATCACAATCAAAGTGTATGATGACGAGGAAAGATCCTCCCAAGTACTAATTGTACTACCCATTCAAGTAGGACCGGTTGTGAAAGAAAGAATTTGCCAAGTGTTAGATAAAGAGTTGACATACAATGTACTCTTGGGACATCCTTGGATACATGAGATGCAGGTGGTACCGTCAACATACCATCAATGTCTAAAGTTTCCTTTCAATGAGCAAGAAATCACTATCTCAGCCGATTCTAACAACCCCCAGTATTGTAACACCCTCAAAACAACACAAGACACTTTTGTATCGCACAATAGGGAATCTCCAACACCTAGCTCATCCAATAGTGAAAAACAACCAAGTTCTATGTCAAAGTGGGTTGAGAAGAAGGACCAGTCAAAAGACAAAGCTACCAGTGAGTCTACTCCATCAAATCATGAAAGTCAGGTCAATGCCTTATCAAAACAAGTTGAAAAGATCCAATTAAAGGACAAAGGCATGGGGGAATACTCATTTCAACAATCCTTATGATTATCATAACTTTCATCTTCTCCAAAGTCATATGGAAAACCATCAACATCAAGACAACAATCATCACAACCCACCACACTATTTTATGGAACCTTTGTAAGAGCAGGCACATTAGTGGATGAGTTAGACAACAAGGAGGCTTTAAACTAGTTGTAAAAAGATGAAGAATCATCACAAGCATCCACCTCAAGTGTACATATAGAACAATATGGAAAAGGAAAGACAATCATGGAAAAGATGGGATACGAGGGAAAAGTTCCTATCGGTAAAAGGAAAGAAGGAATCATAGAACTGATACAACCTATCACAATGCAAGCCAAAGATAAAATAGGATTGGGGTATAGAGAAGAATTCAGAGAAGAAACTAGACAACAAGTTGTTGAAAGAATCCTACAACTACAAGCTAGTGATGCTCATGAAACTAATTCAAATGAGTATGAGTGGGATTCGTTATCTAAAGAGTCTTGTCATGATAAGGAAATTGATGTAGTCCAAAAGTATACACCTATACGTGAGGAGGGTCAAAGTTCAGGATATAGACTTGCTTGAAATATGATCACTACACATTGATGATTCCAATGAAGATGATTAGACTCAAGTGAAACGAATAATTCAGAGGAGAGTTACCTTATAGACATTGATTTTGCTATTGGATAATCCAAAGACATTACCATCGAGACTCTTACTGCATCTGACTTCAGCCAATCCAATGACTCCTTACTAATAGGCTATCGTTAAGTCCCATTACTTTAGAAGATAAAATTCAATATGTCGACCGGTAGTGTTCAAGGTAGTTTGCAATAGAAGAAGACTTGACTATCTCCCTTATATTTTCTAACTTTTTAGAATAGTTAATGTTAATTCTAACCTAAGGTCGTCTAACTATTAAGCTATAAAGTAGTTTATCCTAAATAAAACTAGAAATATTTAAACTAAAAAGCATAGGAAAACTAACTTAGAAAGCATCATAACTAAATCAGAAAGTACAAAAACTATTAGATTAAAGAGCTAGTAAACTAAACGGAAGCAAAAAAGCTTATAAACAATCCATGAAACATCTTTAACAGTAAAGATTCTAACAGTTAGCAACAATAAACTACAAAAATGAAAGACAACGAGTGCTTCGAAACCTTAGACACAACAATGATAGAACTAATGATTACCTATAGAATGACTATCCATGCAGTAAAAGCAACATAAAAGAAAGTACTTATCTATTTAAGCTATCTTCCCTCGAGTGGACAACTCGCGGGTTATTATGTTTGTTCTCAGATCACATACACAACTGATTCATAAACTCTTTCATTAAGAATATTTTTCATCCATAACTCACAACTCAAAAGTTTTTACATAATAATCTCTTTATTCATAAACTCAGAAAACAAGTTGACAACATAACATTACTATTTCACGCATTATCTTTTGCTTCTGGAGATTACATCTTTTATAGAAAACTTCTAACTAAATCCTATATTTCAGATGGTACAAATAACCATTGAAAAAGTCTATAACATATTTACAAAACAACTTTTATGTCTTTAAAATCCATTACATAAGTATTAAAGAGGCTCAAGTCGAGCCATGAAGTTTTTGACTTAAAAACATAATAGAAATTGAGACTTAAAAGCAACTATATCTTTCGTCCATCATCCTAAAGCTATGGAGCATGTTTCCAACACATGCCTTCAACCTGTTCAAGAGCACGTGCTGGATGAATGCTTTTAACTACAACTCGATGATCGATTATTATCCTACAAAATACTTAAAAAAACCCATTAAATCTGTATTGGAAAAATACTTCAATAAATCATAAGAAATAAAGTTTGTACAATTTCTCCTTAAAAGTCAAGCAATTATTTCTCCTAAAGTTTAATTAATTGGCAGAGGATAGGAATTTTGCATATATGGAATAGGCCTTTATTATGTTATTATGATGAGGTTATTTTTACCTCATCATTTCCTCCCCTCCCTAATTCCTGGTAGGTCCTCCTGCCCCTTGACTATGGCTCTGTCCTCTATTCCATTCTTCATATTTGGCACTAATATCATACAGATCCCTTGTTGTTTCATCAAAATTTATAAGTGCATGGTGGAAGCCTCTATGAAAAAAAACTCCCCCTTGCCATTCACTGAAGATTTTATCATCTTGATCTGTATTAACATTGAAAGAAGGGGTTGGAAAAAGTAATAAGGGGGTCTATACCTCATTCCTATCCACTTGATTCTAAGATCTTCCAAGATTTTAGCCAAGGCATTTTCTCTTCTAAAGGACCATCTGATATTAAGAGGGGAGATCACCTCTCTTTTCTTTAGATATGCTGGTAATGTAGTGTATCTCTCTTCACATGCGTGCCAAGCTTTACCAATCAATTTTGCCCATGATCCATGAAATGATTATAACAGAGTCGAAGGCTTTCATTAGATCTTTCTTTCATTTTCTCATCCAATAGAAGAGCTAAAAAGGTTTTTTTTAAAGTTGCAGGTCTAGTATTGGGGGATCTCATTTGAAGACCCACGTTTTTCTTTGCTTGGGAATATCCCCTATTGCGCTCTTTCCAACACATTTGATTTCTCATGGTAGATAGCAAAGACCTTAGTTGCACTTCTCCAACAAAAAGGTTAATGAAGAAATCAATATGTTTTTCTAATAAAAGATCATGAACAAAGAATTCACAAAGCATATCCTGATCTTCAGGAGTTGATGCTACAAATATTTTAAAAAATTCTCTATCATTAGGTTCATAAGGCTAATCATTATAAATTCTTAGCAATTTCCATCTTAACCATTGTTCATTTAAAAAAATTGAATGCAATCTTGATGGTCTTCTACAAGATAAATTTTTTTTTGCTATTTGACATGCATCCTACTTCCCTCTATAAGCTTTATGAAATGATTCTTTTAACAATACCATTTCCATTTTCAACTTGTAATTCTCAATCTTTGCATTCCTTAGGAAATAAAACCGTTCCATCCATTTCATTAACAATGGAGGAATCTAAACTTGGAACCACTCAGTTACCGTTGGTTCGGTCTGGACTTCTTTTGATTCCACCATTGGTTTATTTGTGCTTTCCTACAAATATTGTTCTAATTCCACAATCCTACTAAGAGAAGCATTCAATTCTTCTTTTTGTCTTTTATTTTCTTCTTCAAAAACTAAAAAAATAAGCATAAAATTCTTTTTTAAACTTTGAATTTCTTTATCTAGATTAGCACTGTGTATCCTATTTTCTTGATTACAATTTTGAATTTGTATTTGCAATTTACTAATGAATGTATCTTTTTCTTGTATCTATAGTTTCAAATCCTATATTTCTTAATCTCTTTTACTTATCACAGTAGTGTGTACTATTATTTCTTCTTGTTGTAGTTCAATGTATTCCTTTTTTTGTGCAACTGACTTCTCAGCTCATCAATTTCTAATCTTAGCTTTTCCAACTCTACATTAGTACTTTTATTTTCAACCATCTCAACAACTCTATTGACAATAGGGGACAAATTTCCTAAAGCACTATCTTCAACCTCCATGGAAGGTGGAGATTGCACCTTTTCTACTTTCTGAATTTCCTGGTCAAGGGTTTCTTCTTTGAACACTAGGTGGGAATGTATTTCTTCAACAGAGGTTTCTTTTTCTAGGGACTAATGAATTTTTTCACCTATTTCCAAGGGTTTTTGCTACTTTTTGGATTTTGATCCACTTCCTATACTTTGCACTAGGGTTTTCGTAGACTCAGAGGATAACCTTTTGCTTCTCCTCAAAGGAGGAGCATTCTGATAAGTAAGAATTGTTCTTCTTTTCCTCTTCCTAAAGGGAATACCTGTCTACATTTGGATATATAATCTCAACATCTACTGACTGGTCTGGGGTTTTAAATTCCTCATTTATAGATTTTGGCACTTCCTCACTAGGGGTTGTGGAAATTTGGGCTTCAGGAGCCTTAGAGGCCTCAGGGGAAGTTGTTCCGGAAGGTGAAGCGACTTGTTTAGAAGATTCCACTGGTTATAATTTCTTTTCTGGTGTAGGATTTTCACACTTCCACAAAAAATTCTCCCACTTGCTCTCAGGTTTCTTACAAAAATGATATTTGCAAATTAACTAAATTAACCCATGATGTTTTAATGGCCCTGAACCAGTCTTATATCTTTCTATTGAAGAATTAACAAAATCACTCAAAAAGTGAGGCAAATTAACCCTAAGGGTAGGGTTTTCTTTCCCATGCCGTAAATGTATTAACATGTGAAATGTAGGTCCTACCATAGTAGAGAGTTGTCCTTCACAGGTGAAATATTTGATAATCCATGCAACCGTAGTACCCCAGGGTTCTAATATGGAAGTTCATTGAAACCCTTTATTTTGACCTCTAGTACTAATGACTATCATGGGTTGAGGGTCCCCCTGTCTAAGGAATAATTCTGATAATTTTTGATATGTAATTTGAGTTGTTTATGATATTTTAATGCCAGAATTATCCAACCCTGAGAGATGAGAGATGATTTTTGGACTCACCTTAAAGCGCTTTCCATGAAATGTTACCTGACCATTGGAGTAATTCTCTACGAATGCATTCAACAACTTTTCATTGTATCCCTCAAACTTTCTAATGAAATCCAACCAACCCACTTCCTCAAACAAATTGGAAATGTTGCTTAACCCTAGTAATTTTTATGTAGAAGCTGGATTAGATTTCTTCTTTGTACGCCCCATTTTCTATCTCTTATCTATCACCTTGCTAAAAATTTCAACAGTGCAAGAAGCTTGTGCATAGCTATTTTTGAAAATATAATCAAACTATGATTATTTATTTATCTTTTCTCAAAGATACTATATAATGATGCCAATTTGCATGGAGGGCCATGAAAAGAGTGTCGTACTTAGTAGTTAATCGCCGAGTGGCTCAAGCTACTAAATTAGGAATGGAAACTTGTGCCAGATAATTGCACCTTATTTTAAAAATAACTACTTAAAGCAAAAATTTGTACTTACTTACATTCTATGATCACTTGAAGATCTCATACCTTTACCGATTTGACAAGATGATGAAGTGGTATTGGCTGAGGTGACGACTTAGTTATTATGACATGAGTGAGGAAGCTTGTGAATGACAGATTCACTAATGAAGATAGGTTGTCATGGTGGCTTTTATTTATAATGAAGACACTTTTTAAAAAGAAAGAAGGCTTATGTATCGATGTATGATAACCAAAGCATCGAAGAAAATTGAAATTTTATAGAAAGAGGTGGAGGAATGAAAAATGGATAAGCTCTAGAGCACGCAAAGGAGTACACGCTTGAAACTAGCAAGTAAGTTCTGAAGCACGTGGAAGGCATGCATTCAAAACAAAGAAGATGGATAAGTTCCAGAGCATCATTGAAAGATGTAGCCAGAATGGTAACCAAATGAAAGTTCTAGAACATCGTTGAAAGATGTAGCCAAAGCAGTAATCAAATGAAGGTTTCAGAGCATCGTTGAAAGATGCAACTGGAGCAACAACCAAATGAAGGTTCCAGAGCATCGTCGAAAGATGTAGCTAGAGCAGCAACCAAATGAAGATTTCAGAGCATCGTCGAAAGATGCAGCTAGAGCATCAACTGAATGAAGATTTTGAAGCATCATCGAAAGATGCAGCTAGAGCAGCAACCGAATGAAGGTACCAGAGCATTGTCAAAAGATGCAGCCAAAGCAACAACTGAATGAAGGTTCCAGAGCATCGTCGAAAGATGCAGTCGAAAAGAAGAAAGATGGCAAGAACGAATAAACTCGAACTTCAAGAGCTTTATATCATTCTACAGGAACGACCTTCTGACGTAGTGGGCTGAGGTGCAAGTTTCAGAGCATCAGGCATCTGGACTAGCGATTTTCGGAGCATCGTAGAAAGATGCTCTAGAAGTTTTTTATTCCTTCATAAGAAGTCTTGCAAAATAAAAACACATGTAGTTAAGTCTGAAAATAAGAATTAATGAAAAATGCTTTTAAATTAAATTGGTACACATTTCTTTTTTTTACAACTTTTGATTATTATTATTATTTACATAATAATTATTGGGTCATATGGACTCTGCCTTGGCAGAGTCAATGCATTGGATCTCTCCCTGCATTTCTACCAATTTTATAAATTCTTCTTCGTTAACAGGCTTATGGTAGATACGTAGGCAATGGCCATTAACTAAGAGAGTTTGTGAATCACCATCAATGGGTTTCAGCTGAACTGTACCATTCGAGAAGACTTCAGAAATTTCATATGGCCCTAGCCAATAAGTCCTGAATTTTCCTTTATGGTCTTTATATCTAGAATCAAATAGCAAGGCCCAGTCACCATTATGGAACTCTCTCTCTTTAATGTGTTTGTCATGCCAAACTTTTCATTGATGTTGAACCAGTTCAGTTTGATGGAAAACATCTAAACGAAGATCATCCAACTCACTTAACTATAAAACTCATTCTATTTGAGCTTGTTTCAGATCTAGACCCAACTCCATAGCTGTACATAGGGTTTGGAGTTCAAACTCAATGGGGAGAAGAGGTTTCTTCCCAAAAACAAGCTCATAGGGGCTGAATCCAGTTGTGTATTTCCATGTTGTGGTGTACGCCCAGACGGCTTTAGGCAATTTCCTAGCCCAATCTCTTCTTCCTGAAGAGACCATTTTTGTCAATATGTTTTCCAATTCTCTATTAGTCACCTTTAATTGATTGTTTGCTTGACGGTGATAAGGGGATGAATTCTTATGACTCACTTGAAAATGGTTCATTAATGCCAAAAGAACTTTGGACATGAATTGGGGTCCTTGATCTGTAACGATGGTTTGAGGGGCTCCAAATCTAAGAAAGATTTTATTATAGAGAAAGTCAGCGACTTGCTCTTCTTTGGAAACTCATAAGGCTTGAAATTCTGCCCATTTTTTTAGATAATCAATGCAAAATAATATGTATTCTTTCCCTTGAGAGGAAGGATCTATGGGGCCGATAAAATCCAACTCCCATTTTTTGAATGGTTCAAGGGCGACTTGAGGCTGTAAAGGAATCTCTACAGAAGTAGTTGGTCTTCCCACCCTTTGACATTCATCACAATGAAAAAACATAGTTTTTAACATATTTACGCATTGAAGGCCAATAATATCTAGCACTTAAAATTTTATGAGTTCTTTTTGCAGAGTAATGACCCCCAGAAGGATCATTGTGACAGGCCCTTAAGATATTGTAAGTTTCATCGACCCTAACTCATCTTCTCAAAACCATATCGGGTCCACAACAGAATAAAATCCCACTAATCCATTTAAATGGTGCACTCTCTTGAATAAGTCGCTTCCTTTGATTTGATGTAAACCTAGGGGGTACTTCAGAGGTGGCTAAATAGTTGGCAATATTAGCGAACCAACGGGTCTTTGTAGAGATGGCAAACATATTCTCATCTAGAAACTCATCTTGCATAGGTGCACAGTCACCCTTTTCTTGTTTGATTTGAGACAAAAATTTTGTCACCTTGTTAAATCTCCCTAGCTTTTCAAGTATTGTCACATTGAACTCCTGAAGGAGTAGTAACCATCTCATTATTCGACCATTAACTATAGGTTTATTCATTAAATATTTTACAGCTGAGTGATCTGTATAAATTGTAACTTTATATCCTGTAATATAATGGCAAAAAAATTTAATGGCATGAACCACAACCAAGAATTCTTTTTCTATAGTCATGTAGTTCCTTTTAGTAGATGTCAGGTTTTTATTAATGAAATATATGGCATATTTATCCCCATCCTCATCTTCTTTCCCGAATACTGCACCAATTGCGTCATCTAAAGCATCAACATAAATGTGAAAGGGAAGACTCCAATTTGTCCCACGCAATACGGGAGTAGAGACAAGCTTCTCCTTTATCATTTTAAATGATTGTTGACACTTAGAAGTCTAATTAAACTCCACATCTTTTTGGAGAAGAGAAAACATAGGGGCCACAATCTTACTGAAGCTTTCTATGAACCTTCTATAGTATCCAACATGCCCAAGAAAACTTCAAACATCTTTTTGTGTTTGAGGAATGGTCAGTTGTTGAATGACTTCTATTTTCTTGGGATCAACCTTTATTCCTTCACAGGAAATATGATGACCTAAGACTATTCCTTGTTCCACCATTATTAAACACTTCTCGTGGCTAAGGGATAGTCGATTATCCTCGCAAACTTCTAAAACCATATCCATGTTTTGAAGGGCTTCATCATAGGTTAACCCATAGATTGTGAAATCATCCATATAGATCTCTACACAATCATTGACAAGCACAACAAATATAGCCAAAATAGCTCTCTGGAAAGTCGCAGGAGCATTACAAAGTCCAAAGGGAAGAACTCGGTATGCAAATGTACCCCATGGACAAGTAAATGTTGTCTTATCTTGGTCTTATGGTGCTACTTGAATTTTATTGTAACCACTAAATCCATCTAAAAAGGATAAATATTTCCTCCTAGCCAAGTTGTCCAAAACCTGGTCAACAAATGGTAAGGGGAAATAATCTCAAAAAGTGGCTTTATTGAGTTCTCTATAATCTACACAAATTCTCCACTTCCTATTTTTCTTTGGTACAACAACCATAGGTGACACCCACTTACTATTAGAGATAGGATAAATAAATATTGCATGGAGGAGTTTCTCAATTTCAATTTTGACAAGATCCTTTAATGCAGGATTGAGTCTCCTCTGTGGCTAACATACAGGTCTTATGTTAGGATCAATGTAATGTGATGTGTACAAACACTTGGGTGGATTCCCCTCATGTCTTTATAGTCCCAAGAAAAATCTTTAGACTTTTTACCAACACATTAAATAATTTATCCTCTTGTATTTCTATCAGCCAACTATTGACGTTCAAGGTTTTTCCCGACAACAACATAATTGATTTTGTTCCTAGATGGGCCGAAGTGACAGTATATATCAGTCGTAACAAGGTGTTGAGAGGACAACTATGAGGTATAAGTTGGTGAAATATTGTAATATCCTCAAAGAAATGGCTAGTTCTGGGAATCATATTGGCCAAGGGACAAAGCATTCCTATGGTAACGTAATTTTGTTCCATCCCACTTATATCAATTGGTTGTCCCAAAATTTATGGCGCATCCACTATTTCCTCCTCACTCAAGCCTATAGCAAGATGTGCAACTTTATTTACTAAATCATCCTCTAATTCCTCTCCATGTTGTTTAATCACTACCATGGCTAATAAGGCCAAACTATCTTGACCATTAGATTCTTTTGGTTCATCAACCTAGACTTTATTATGTTTGATGGGTTTAGTAGGAGGATATAAGAAAAAATATTTACTATCTAGACCATGTGAAATGGTAATTCCTCCTCGACAATCAATTTTAGCCGTGATAGTAGCCAACCATGGTCTTCTGAGAATTATTGGATAGCTATCTTTGGGCGTAAGCAATTGGATTATTTGGAAGTCAACTGGATATTCCCATCCATCCACTTTGACAAGAACATTTTTAATAACGCCCTTTGGAATGGCTATAGACCAATTTGCCATCTGTAAAACTGTAGTTGTGGGACATAAATTAGTAAGACTTAATTTTTCCATCACATCCATATTCATCACACTAATAGCTACTACACGTACCTTTATCTATGGAAGCTCAAGTAGAAGCTCATTTACTTATGTTTTCTCATCTCAATCTTATCTCTCTGACTATAGGAGATCCGATTTGTGTACTGACTCAAGATATGCTTCTAGGACTTTATAGATCAACTCTTCAAAAAACCCAGGGTATTTATGAAAATAGGTACCACCCAAATAACTCAAAAAAGAAGATCATTTCGCCTTCATTTTATAGCTATGATGATGCACTTAAAGCTTATGAACAAAAAAAAATTGATTTAGATAGTCATTTGTGGCTCCGATGGGAGAGAGAGATAGATACCTCTATTATTAATTCAGTAAACCGAGAACTTCCTATCGAAGTTCAGTATGAATATTTAGGTACCTTCTATGAAATCTATGATCACTTTCGAAAAAGAAAAGGTAGAGTGGGGGAAATACTTAATAAATGCATTCGAATAACCGTCAGTCGTATTCATTTTAATCGAGAAATAGAAGAAGCTATAAAAGGCTTGTGGACTTATGATATCCAACAAGAAATGTCACTATTCAGAATTTAATGTTATTAATCTTATGATTCTTTCATTCATGCAGAGATAAAGATGGAGATCAGATGGCTATCCACTAATGCATTAGGTATTGCTACCTCATTAATTGTGACAGTTATCACTAGACTCCCAGGATAATCATATTTTGGAGCGATGGTATTTCCAGAAAAAAAAAAGTCAGCTAAATATCCATCGATGTGCACAATATTTATTTTCTTTGGTTTCCTTCCCGAAGTTTTAATGCATAATTGTTTGATCAGCTGATTCAACTTAGGAATTTCCTTTATTTCTTGTAGCAAAGGAACCTCTATTTGTAGTTGTTTGATTTCTTGAATTAATACAGTTTTAGAGGTCAAAGACATTTCCAGAGTATCTTTTAGAGTTGTCAATTTCAAATGCTCTGGAAAGGGTGCTTGAGTTTTCTCTTTTGGAGGGGTGTCCTTTCTAAGTTAAGTCAGAGATTGACCTTCCTCCTCCCAAGGTAAGTCAACAACTCCTGTTGCTGAAGGAGGCACAATATTATTTGTGCGAGCGGTGTGGTTGGGCGAAGTATCCTTCTCAATATTTTTAGGAATAGGTTCATCCACAATTTCTTTGATGGCGGGTGATTGAAGTGTTCTGCCAGAGCGTAACTAAACATTTCCACAATGAATTGCATTAAGTCGGGTGACATTATCTTGTTCAGTAGAATATACCAGAGTATTTTTTTGATTGTTCTTAAGATTGGGAAGTGGTTGCATCGAGAGCTGAGGCTGATTTATTTGATCATTCTGAGGAGGGTTTTGAGGTGGTGGTAACAGATTTTGTTGTTGATTCCTCCGAGGACCAATATAAAATTGATTATGTCCTTGATTCCATTGGGGAGTAGTATGTTGTGGGTACCATTGTGGTTGAGATTGGTTTGGCCACTGCTAAGTTCCCCATGATTAATTTACCCATTCAGGGGGTCCCCAATAAGGAGTTCCCCAATAAGGTTGTGGAGGTGGGGGTTGATTCCAAGATGGAGTCCATTGATTACTAGCCCAGTTGTTTTGTGGTCTCCATGCCAGATTGGAATTTTTCCGATAAGAGAAGTTACCTCCTTGGTGTCGGTTTAGCACATTTATTTCTTCTTTAGCCTGAGTAATTTTTTTCTTAGTATTCTTAAGATCAGTGAGAAGCTCACACTGGTTGGTAGGATGGTTTTTCTCATAAAGTTGACAAACATTGACCTTGTCTAAAGTACACTCACGTAAAAGATGTTTTTTTTGACACCTAGGACAATAGATTGGCAAAGTCTCAGGGTTACATGTCTTTGCTTGTATTCCATCCAACGTAGTGTTCAATTGAACAAGTATGTCCATTTTGAGATTTTCTATTTCTTCTAGGAGCTTGCTTATTTATTTATTCCCTCTGAAAAGATTAGTTTTACAGATTCCCCCTCGAGTACGTGAGAAATTTTGAGACAAATCACATATGTCTTCAAGGGCTATCTGAGACACGTCACCTTTTCCCATCAGATCAAGACTTCTTCTTGCATCCTCATCGAGTCCCTTAAGAAATATAGTCTTGAGAATCTCAACACTAATAGTCATTTCTCCACATCGTTTAGATAAGAAAAAAAACCTATCTAAATAGCCCTCTAGACTCTCATCCCCATTTTGCCTAAGTTTAAACAAATCCTCCCTATGATCAATCACCCTACAATAACTCTAATATTTTTGCAAGAAAACATTCTCCATTGCCTCCCAAGATGTATTACTCCCAGCACCTAGTCCCATAAACCAACACATGGCCGAATCCTTCAAGGTAGAAGGAAACAACTTTGGTTTCTAGTTATCATTTTTATAGTCGTAGGTTTGAAAAATGACCTTGAATTCAAAAAGAAATTGGTCTGGGTCTTCCGAGGACAAGCCATGGAAGGTTGGAAGGAAAGATGGAGAAATGTTTTTCATTGTAGAATCATCATCTGCATCTAGAGTAATAGGATAAGTGAACGTTTGAGGTGGTGGAGGATCATTGTTATTACAGTTGGCATCATTATGGTTAGCTTCAGCCCTACGATCTCCCATAATTTTTAGAGGAATATGTTTGTCAAGGATAATTTCCTCGACAATTGGTTGTGCTAATGGATGATATTCAGGAAAATAGTGGAAAGCCTCTAGTGGGTTAGGCTTAAGTAGTTCATCAATAGAGTGGTCTTTTGAGCCTTGGGCCTCCCTATGTATGATTGGAACATATTTTGGGGGGGTCTTTGGTATAAATCATCTGTGAGGGCCTCTTTCCCTGACAATGTAGAAAAGGAAGCCAAAGATGGTATTTTGGCCTAAAAAGAGGTATTTGAGGCATCTTCTATTAACACTCAAGCAAGGAAGCTTGAGTCCCCGACAATGGTGCTAAAAAGTGATAGGTTTTCATTAAGTCCCATTACTTTAGAAGATACAATTCAATATGTCGACTAGGTAGTTTTCAAGGTAGTTTGCAATAGAAGAAGACTTGACTATCTCCCTTAGATTTTCTAACTTTTTAGAATAGTTAATGTTAATTCTAACCTAAGGTTGTCTAACTATTAAGCTGTAAAGAAATTTATCCTAAAGAAAACTAGAAATATTTAAACTAAAAAGCATAGAAAAACTAACTTAGAAAGCATGATAACTAAATTAGAAAGTACAAAAATGATTAAATTAAAGAGTTGGTAAACTACGAAAGTAGAAAAACTTATAAACAATCCATGAAACATCTTCTTTAACAATAAAGATTCTAACAGTTAACACCAAGAAACTACGGAATTGAAAGACAACGAGTGCTTCAGAACTTCAGACACAACAATGAAAGAACTAATGATTCCCTATAGAATGACTATCCATGCAGTAAAAGCAACATAAAAGAAAGTACTTATCTATTTAAGCTATCTTCCCTCAAGTGGCTAGCTCGCGGGTTATTACGTTTGTTCTCAGATCACATACACAATTGATTCAGAAACTCTTTCATTAAGCATAATTTTCATCCATAACTCACAACTCAATTTTTTTTACATAATAATCTCTTTATTCATTAACTCAGAAAAAAAGTTGACAACATAACATTACTATTTCGTGTATTATCTTTTTCTTCTGGAGATTACATCTTTTATAGAAAACTTCTAACTAAATCCTATATTTTAGATGGTATAGATAACCATTGAAAAAGTCTATAACAGATTTACAAACAAATTTTATGTCTTTAAAATCCATTACATAAGTATTCAAGAGGCTCAAGTCGAGCCATGAAGTTTTTGACTTAAAAAAAATAACAAAAATTGAGACTTAAAAGCAACAATATCTTCGGTCCATCATCCTAAAGTTCTAGAGCATGTTTCTAGCGCATGCCTTCAACCTGTTTAGGAGCACATGTTGGCTGAATTCTTCTAACTGCAACTCGATGACTGATTATTATCCTACAAAATACTTAAAACAACCCATTAAATCTGTATTGGAAAAATACTTCAATAAATCATAAGAAATAAAGTTTGTACAATTTCTCCTTAAAAGTCAAGAAATTATTTCTCCTAAAGTTTAATTAATTGGCAGAGGATAGGAATTTTGCATATATGGAATAGGCCTTTATTATGTTATTATGATGAGGTTATTCTTACCTCATCACTTACCCTTGGTACATCCCAAATTAATAGATTAGGATCAAACTAAGCCATCTAATATCCCCCTCTTTTCAAATGATGAAGCCATTGTCAACTTCCTCTGTTCCACCAATCCTGAAACAGATTCCACCATTGAACATCGTAACAAAGCTTCCAACCAGGAGAGTGTCAAATTTTCTAGCTGCAAAATGAATAAAATAAGGAATAGATCTGATAGTGAAAACCATTCAATGGCAGTATCAGATCTCAAAAAAGTAAAACAAAGAGTGTATCCAACAGTGAAAACCTCTTTGAGGCACTAAAGGATGGAATATTTGACACAATCCCTTAACACTTTCAAGAACAATCTAAAGTATTGGTTGAACCCACCCAATCTGTTAATATCAGCAATGAAGAAACAGTAAAGACTGTCCATCTCGCAGAATCCTTGATAGATCAAGAAAAACCAAACTTCATCAAATTCTTTATAGAAAGGAAAATCAATTTTTCTTTGTCATATGCCGATATGCCAAGGATTGATCCAGAACTCATCATGCACCACTTGTCACTACCAAAAGGAGTAAAAATGGTCAAGCAAAAGTTAAGGAAAATGCATCCCCACATTGCCATATTGGTAAAAGAAGAACTGAAGAAGTTATTGGATGTGGGATTTATCAAACCTATTGACTATGCCGAGTGGATTTCTAACATCGTACCTATTTCCAAACCAGACAAAAGCATCAAAATCTACACAAATTTCAAAGATCTCAATAAGGCTTTCCCAAAAGATGATTTTCCTCTACCTAACATTGACATCATCATGGACTTGACTGTTGGCCATGAAATTCTCTCACTTATGGATGGATTTTCAAGGTATAATCAAATCAAAATTGCACCTGAGGATCAAGATAAGACAACCTTCACATGTTTTTGGGGAACCTTTTGTTGGAATGTCATGCCATTCGGGTTGAAGAATGTTGGAGCCACATATCAGAGAGCAATGACCGCCATCTTTCATGATATGATGCATACTTTCATGGAAGACTATGTGGATGATTTGTTAGCTAAGTCATACACCAGAGAAGGACACCTAGAAATTCTAGATAAAATATTCACCAGACTAGAGAATTTCAATGTGATACTAAATCCCAAGAAATGTGTATTCGGTGTAACATCAGCTAAACTTTTGGCATACATTGTGTCGGCTAAAGGAATTCAGGTAGACCCTGAAAAGGTCAAAGCCATCATGTAGATGCCTCCTCCTAAAAAAATCAACTAGCTCAGATCCTTGCAAGGAAGATTCCAATCTATTAGGAGGTTTATCGCACAACTAGCTGACAAAACTCACCCCTTCAACCACTTGCTCCACAAGAATGTATATTTTTGATGGGATGAAAAATGTGAAGGAGCCTTCAATCAATTGAAACAATATTTGATGAGTCCACCTATCTTGATACCACCAACAGAAGGAAATCCACATTTATTGTACATAGCAACAACTAAGATATCATTGGGAGCCTTGTTAGCACAAGAGGATTCAATAGGAAAAGAAAGGGAAATCTATTATATGAAAAAACCTTAAATGGATATGAGATGAATTACACCTTCATTGAAAAGGCTTGTCTAGCAGTAGTGTTCACTTCCCAACAATTGCGACATTACATGCTCACTCATACCATCAAATTGATAGCCAAGATAGATCCACTAAAATACCTTCTTAGGAAAGCTAATCTAACAAGAAGAATAGCTAAGTGGGTCATGATGCTGAGTGAATTTGACATCCAATATGTTGATAGGAAGGAAATAAAAGGACAAGAAATCATAGATCAATTAGCTGAAGCACCATTGCAAGACAATCATCCCATGAACATTGAGTATCCAGATGTTGATGTCCTAACAATGTCCACACAACAATGGGTCTTGTACTTTGATGGTTCTTATACACAACATGGATCAGGAGCCAGAATCTTGTTTATCTTTCCACAAGGACATACCATTCCCAAGTCCTATAGACTGATGTTCCCTTGCACCAATAATACAGCCGAATACGAAGCCTTGATCATTGGAATCAAAGTAGCAGTTGAGTGGAAAATCACAAAGTTACATGTCTATGGGGATTCACAACTAGTCATTAATCAAGTAAATGATGACTATCAAACAAAGGATGACAAGATGATTTTATACGAAAGAATGGTTGATGACTTCAAAAAGTACTTTGTGGAAATAAGATTTGAGAAGATTCCTCGAAGTGACAACAAAGTTGTTGATGCCATGGAAACCATTGCTTCTCTCTTGTAGATTCCATAGAAATGAGCTCATTATGAGTTCATGGTGGAACAACTGTTCAACCCTTCTTATGAAAACCCTGAGTCCCAAGTTATCTACCATCTAGCTAAGGTTGATACTTCCCTCTATGGGAAAATCTATATGTACCTAAAAGATAACACCCTCCCTCCAGACCTATCCTGTAATAAAAAATGAAACTTCATTCGCCAAACCGCCCGACACACCATTATCGCAGATTTCCTTTATCGACGAGGTCTTGAAAAAACTCTCCTTCGATGTCTGGAATGTGATGAGTCTAAAATGGCTTTACAAGAAGTACATGAAGGTGTTTTTGGAACTCATTCGAGTGGTTTAACCTTAGCTAAGAAACTCCTCTATTTGGGATATTACTGGCCGACTATGGAGAGGGATTCTTTTCAGTTCACCAAGAAATTCCAAATGTGTCAGATTCATGGCAATCGCATCCATGCACCAGTGCAAGAACTTCACCCTTTTGCATCAACATGGCCATTTTGTTAGTGGGGATTGGATCTCGTAGGAAAAATACACCCATCTTCATCCAATGAACACAAGTTTATCATCATAGCCACATAGTACTTTACAAAGTGGATTGAAGTGGTTCCCCTAACCACCATCACATGAAATCAAATCTCATCCTTCATCTTGAACTATATCATCTGTCAGTACGGTATTCCACAATCCATTATCATAGATAATGGCAGAGCCTTGAGGTTCCATATTCAACATCGATTTTCTACACCCTACTATCCCTAAGGAAATGACCAAGTAGAGGCCTCAAACAAGACTATCCTAAAAATATTGAAGAAAATCGTCAACAAGGATGGGCATGATTGGCACGTTCAATTGAACCTCGCTCTGTGGGCTTACAGAACCAGTATCTGCACCCTGACATGAGTAACACCCTATTCTTTGGTCTATGTATCAGAGGCTATTCTACCTATTAAGGTTGAAATACCATCACTCCGTGTATCTCTAAAGGGGATCATTTCAAATGAGGATTACAAAGTGTCTAGGTTACAAGAGCTAGAATTGTTGGATGGACATCATCAACATGCAGTGGATCACCTGAAAGCATATCAGTAGAGGATATCTAGAAGTTTCAACCACATAGTAAATCCTAGAACATTCCATGTTGGTGACTTAGTCCTAAAAGAAAATCCCTGCAATCAACAAGAAAGAGAGAAGAAGGGAAAATTTGAACCAAACTAGCTAGGTCCCTTTATCATTGTCTTAGTCTTTGGATCAAGAGCATATTAGTTGTCCACACTTGAAGGGAATTTATTTGATGAACCCCTCAACAGCCTGCATCTCAAGAAGTTCTACACCTGAATCATCCAGTGCATCGGAAAAAGTCCTAAAAAAATATAAAAACATCAGAAAATGTCCTAAAAAAATGGTTTCCTTGATGAAAACCTAGAAAATAGGTGTCTTGGAAACAACAAAAAAAACGATCAAAAAATACAAAAAATTAGAAAAAGAGAAATACAAAAAAAAAGTGAAAAATCAAAAAAGATAAAAAAAATCATAAAATCTAAAAAAGTGCAATAAAAAAAAGCAGTGAAAACCTAGAAATAGGAACTATTTGTGATAGGCTAGCTTTTCCATTGATTTGAGCATGTCGACCAGTCACTTTTTCCATCCATATGCCTATCCTCGAAAAGCACCATGTACATATCCTGGCATTGCGGTCGTGTCTCACCCTAGACTAGGGGAAAAATCTTAAATTCATTGGGGGCAATAAACTTTGAGCTTGAACCGACAGACAAACAACAGTAGTACAACACAACCTAAAACATGATCATTGTGCAACTCAACATTGAACATAAACACCATTAGAAATACATGAACACATCAACCAAAAATCCAAATCAATGAAACCAAAAACAAACTTCACATGGATGATGTTCCTTTTGAATCAAGGGTTTATCATGTCAAACACAAATGTTCAATTGTTGTACTTTGATTTTTGTTATCATATATCTGGAGCCCCTCAATGATGTATCAAACTAGAAGAGCCATGAAGGAGTATGATTTTTCTTTGTCTGTTGTCTGTGAGTTGATCATTATTACTGTGCAAATTGTCATGGGATGTGCTCTACAAAGTATCACTAATGACATTCCAAATTTGCATAGGAAAATGATTAACTCTTGTTTTTTTACACAAGCAATACTCAGGTCATCTCGGTTTAATTATACTTAGATGCTTGTGTTAACTTGTACTATCAAACATCATGGAAGTAGTACCCAGGTCATCATAGTCTAAATATGCCATCGATGCTTGTACTCACTTTCAACATTTGAAAGGCTCAATGATAATAAAAAGCACAACAAATCAACTGTTACAGTGATAAAATTTGCATACTAGATTTGCATGGTTAGATTAGATTGCATCCATGATAGTTTTGCATCTGTATTTAGGGGTTTTCCAAGGCTGAAACGATTTCACAATGATGCTATCTCTCACATTAATGGATTGAGTACACTTTACATTACCAAAAACACATCATTTTCATATTGTTGCACGTTATTTCCATCATCATTTACATACATCACATATGCATTATCACATCATTCATCCATCTATGCATCACATCATAATATCCACATTAGAAAAAATAAAAATAAGTGCATTGCATCTCACTTGCATAATCAAAATCATTTCATCAATTATTAATGGATTAAGAAATTAGTCCATTAAGAAGATGGAAAGACATATCCAACATAGTAAGATTTCCAAGAAGAAAATTATCTCTATTTTAATAGGGGCATAATTGAACTTGATGCATCTATAATTGAACGTGATGCATCACTAAAATCATTTATTCCTTTAATAAAATGGATCTTGGATTCACATAAGAAGATTGAAAGACATCCAGCAGAGTAAGATTTCTAAGAACAAAAAGTTGCTGAAAAACATGATTGATTAAAAAGGATATAATGCCCTTGTTATGAACATCTAAAACTAGTAGTGAAGATAAATTTGTTATTACTCAAATCCAAGATTGAGAAAGGACTCCCTGGTTCAACATAATCATGCATTATCATACCATCATTGAATACATTCCATAATCATCATTACAAAGCATCATAATCATCATGATCATCATCACATATAAACATCACATAAACATAAATAGAAATATGCATTATCATGTGTTCATTTCATACATCATTTATTTGCATTAGAAAAGTATAAAAACATAAAATGCATCACATATCATTTGCATAATAGGATCCATCACATACATCATATATGCATCATTCATAAAACATCATAGAATCATAACACATAAATTACATCCTCATCAACATCATAAGCATCATAATCATCATCATAAAATAGAAAATGCATCCATAGCATATCATATCATCATCATATAGAACATCACATAGCATCATAAAGTGGAAATAAAATGAATCCATTATAATCATCATCATCATCATCATCATCATCATCATCATCATATTAACATCATAAACACATATAGGCACATAGATCAATCATCATCATCGCCACATATCATATAACCTCAAAATCATAATGTCAAGTGTACAAGGATATCCAAAGGTATAAAGAGATACATCAATATCAAAAATGGCAGAAATCATAATGTCTTAACTGAATCAGTGTATACATTAGGTCTCGGTACATCATCAAGTCTCAGTACATTAATTAATCCTATACTGGGGCATATCAATCAATCAAACAAGTCAAACCACATCACCCAATTGAATCTAAATCTGCCTGCACCAGATGTGGAAATCCTCCTATGATCATAACATATCACAAATTAGCAATCTTATCAATCAATCAAATCTAATAAACTCTAATGCAGTTTTGATGAAATCTCGTGAGCATCTATCATTGATCCTCGCCTATCACGAGGAAAATCATCATCATCATCAATCTATCATTGATCTTCGCCTATCATGAGGTCAATCATCAATCTATCATTGATCCTCACCTATCATGAGGTGAATCATGAATCTATCATTGATCCTCACCCATCATGAGGTCAATCATCAATCTATCATTGATCCTCGCTTTTCATGAGGTCAATCATCAATCTATCATTGATCCTCACCTATCATGAGGTCAATCATCAATCTATCATTGATCCTCACCTATCATGAGGACAATCATCATCATCATCATCAATCTATCATTGATCATCGCCTATCATGAGGTCAATCATCAATTGATCATTGATCCCCACCTATCATGAGGTCAATCATCATCATCATCCTATCATTGATCCCCGCCTATCATGAGGTCAATCATCAATCTATCATTGATCCTCACCTATCATGAGGACAATCATCATTATCCTATCATTGACCCTCACCTATCATGAGGTCAATTATCATCATCCTATCATTGATCCTCACCTATCATGAGGTCAATCATCAACTATCACATCAACATCATCAAATCAATCGGCTGAACGCGATCATCAAATATCAAACACAAAGAGGCAACATAAGGCATCAATTCATCAAATCACTCACTCACAAGTTTTCAAATTTCCAAAGGCTCAAATGAACTTTCTAATCACACTTTTTAACCTTTTAAGGTTAATTAAGTGGCATTTTATGGGGATGTTTTATTTTCCAAAGGGGCCCTAATTAATCAATTTCATCACCTGGTGGCTTATACATCATTTTTCAAGAGATAAATTGTTTATGATGCATTAAAATTTTGAGATCATCATCAAATCATCGGAAAATCATCAAAATTTTCAAATTTTTCCAAAAATGCTAAAAATTCAAAAAATCATCAATTTATCTCCTAAGGGGGCATATATTCGTCATCACCTGAAAATCAACATCTGGGGCATCGAAAAATTTATTTTCTTGGCATCGGTATGAAAATTTTCTTTGAAGCAACATGTAAACACATTACTTCAGAGGGGAAAAATGTATACACCTAAAATCAGTCACAACATTTAATTAATTAAATACTAGTTATTTAATTAATATTCGACTACGTATAAATAAATTCGTAATTTATTTATATTGTTCATATCCTTTAATTCTTCAAATCTAAAAAATCACTATTCTTCTAATTTAATTAAATAAACGAATTTCTAAAGTTTGTTTTATTTAATTAAGTTTCACTAATCTTAGATTAGGAATTCAAGCACATGTCTACAAATTTTTATGCCACCTCACCAAGGTCACATGAAATTAAATAATTCTAATTTTTAAATTAGAATTATTTTCAAACACATGGCTTATTCCTCACACACTTGATTCTCCCATCCATTTGGCATGTTACCCTTGGTCAAGGGGACATTCTAATAATTCTAATTTTTAATTAGAATTATCTACAACTTTTCATGCACCTCACCAAGGTCACATGAAATTAAATAATTCTAATTTTTAATTAGAATTATCTTCCACCAATTTTCAAACACATGGTCTTTTCTTCCCACATTTGAGTCTTCCGTCCATTTGGCATGTTGCCCATTGGTCACGAGATTCTTCCATCCAAATGGCATGTTGTCTTTGGTCAAGGGGACAACATCTTGATTCTCTTCATCTCCACCATCCATTCTTCTTGTTTGAATCTAGATCGTTGATCATTGCCACCTCACCAGATGCTTGGAAAAGACTATAAATACAACCCTTTGGCATTATATTTTGCAATCAATTTTTGAATAGAGTTATCATGCAGGTTTATCCTTTGAGCTTGGGATCACTTTGAAGTCTTATAATTAGTTTTTATATCATGTTTTGCATCATAGTTAGATCTTAGACTAACACTTTGCTTCATAGTTGCATTTTATGTCATCCTTTTCATCATAGTTGCATTTTAGATTAGTATATTTAGAGTTTGCATTTGAGCATATGTAGAATCATATAGATCACTACCATAGTATCCACCACCATTTGTCCATTCATCATAGTCACCCATCATTCATCACAATCATCCATCATTCATTATAATATCCATCATCATTTCTACCATTTAGTTTCATGTAAGAATTTAATTAGCTTGCATGCTAAATACTAATCTCCTTTCTTAAGTGTCATTCTAATAGCCTTTGTGCACATAAAAATCTCAGGGCCAAGAGGTTAAAGGAATCATTAAGAATAGAGGACAATGAGACGTTCTTGAAAGATTCATTAAATTGCAATTTAGAGTAGCTTCTTTGCTTTGAATCTTTAATATAATTCATTTCATTAAGGTTTGTGTTGATACTAACTTTCCACATTTCACACACACACACAGTTGGAATGTTGTCAAATAGTTATGTAGCTAAGTTTTTGTGGCTTGACAAGTTGTAGGGTTTCAAATGCAACAAAAAAAAAAAATTCTTCAAGCTTTCTTCAATCCTCTTCAAACCTAGAACCTGCACAACCAAAGATAGGGAAAATGTTTGGCCATTTAGGGGCTTGCCTCAGTCAAACCTTATGTAAGTGTTTCCACTTCCACAATGGAAAATAATAATAAATGGATAATTGAAAGGAAAAAATGATGAAATTACAAAGTTCTACAACTCACCACCCTCCAATTGCTTGCTTGAAGGACTAAAGTCATGCACATCACTTCAAAGTCTTGATCTTTCTTTCTTGAATGCTTTGGAGACCTACACAAGGGGTTAACCTTCACAAAACAATGATAATATGACAACATGAACTCATACACACTTTGACATGATGCTTTGATCTTGAATTGCTGCAATAATGCTCTGAAATGTTGCTCTTGACTTGCTCTTGGCAATAAATCTTTCTCATAAAATCTCCTTCTAGTTTCAAATGATGCAAAGACGAGGTATTTATACGAATTTATTTAATTTCCCAAAATTAGATCCTGATAGCCGATCTTTGCAAGTGGAAATTCAAATGTTACAATGGCAACACAAACATGTCCAAATTTGGAGGGAAATAGAGTAGCAAGATAGTGTCAAGCCATTGGGCGTATGCATCCTTGACCTATTTTCCAGATTTTTAGGTGTTAGGGGAAAATCATTAGATGAATATATTTGTTAAATTCTTGCAATTTGTTAAAAAATAACAAAAATAGGCTTTGGAAAGCATAATTTAGGAAATTAGGGGATTAAATCAGGCTCAATAATTTAGGAGGAGAAAAACATAGTGTGAAATTGTCAAGGGCGACAATTTTTGACACTACATTTAGCCCCCACTTTAGTGAGAGTATGAACTTACGCTCAAACTCACACTAAAGTAGACAAATATGCCAAGAGAGGTCTAATTGTCCAAATGTTGAAGAGATGGGATGACAAAAGATCTAGGGGGAGAGGGCTCAAGCCCCTAGGATCCAAGATCCCATGGAAAACCAACACAAGCACAAAGGAACATACATGAATGTATGATATGTAGCAAGACAACATACATAAACATGCATGTCAGAAAACACGAAGCATACATGATGAAAACACACAACATAACATAACATATAAATGATGATGAAATGAAAAAAAACACGATGTGAATACAACACAAACACGAAGAAGATACACAAAAGACACACATCAAAACACAAGGTTAGTACTAAAAGATTCAAGTTGGTAAGGCAAAGAGATCTCAGTATTAAACTATCTCAAATACCAAATGTCATCCATTGAATAAATGTTAGCTCACATGAGGACTAGCAAGTTGTGTTATGCCACATCAATCATGAAACACATGACTCCACTAACAAGTAAGGTGTGTTATGCTAGGTGGTAATATTAAGGGAATTCATGACTCACACCATAGAAAAGTATGATATTTCTAGGTGAATCACAAACTGGAAGGTACACGGGCCAATGAGAACTATTTTTCACTAGGTGAGCCCCCAAAACAAGGTAGCAAAATGAGAAACACACTAGGTCTAGTGTGGACCACTTTTCACTAGGTGTGTACCCATGACAACCATACCAAGAGTTATAATCCTTAATAACTTTGATAAGGTTCTACAAAATGGTCAAAATGTTATTTCAATGCCACACTAAGTTCAACTTCTATGATTAACAAAGAGACACATAGATCAAGAAGGCCACACTTTGATTAACAAGGTCACACTTCTTGAGAGATGTATGCTATCATCACTAATAAGGGACTATTCCTATGCAAACAATGAGTGAGGGACTATATGCCCCCTCTTAGAATGTTAGTGTACTTGATACACTAACATTTTAAGAAGAAATAAAGGGATCTCGAGAAGGAATACACCTACACAAGGCTACCTAACCCATTTCCCCCAAAGTGTAGGGACAAAGACGAGTCTAGATGGTTATGATATGGTGCTCCTTGTGAAATGAAATATGATTGCATAAAGCCTAGTTTATACCCCATGCATAGTAGTGAGTAAATTGTGTGATACTACCACTACTACATGGAAAGGAGCAACAACTAATACTATTTGTCATTATTAAGTGAAGGTATTCTTGACGTTTTTGTTATTTTTGAAGGACAATAGCCAAGACCTCTTGTTATTTCTTGTTTGTTGGGTTCTATGGGAACCCAAATACCTTGTTCGTTTACACCACATCCTTTTCCATTATAGCTAAATTGTTCTAAAATTTCATAACCTCTTCCATAAATGTCTTCTATTTCTTTCAAAGAAGATGGATTTTCATAATTGTTTTCATCATATGTGGATGTGTAATTTGTGTTTTCCTCTTTGCTAGAAGTTTTGGATGTTTTAGTGATAGATTGTGTTGATATCATTGTGGCTTCCTTCTCTTTTCCTATTTGTGGTTCCATAATTTTGTAATCCCCAATGAATGTAGGTGTGAAATCTAATGATCCCCAATCATCATCTATCAACTTTATTTAGGATGAAAGGGACTTATCTTTGTCCTCAATTCATAAAGGTTTCACTTTTCTAGTTGGTGTCAATGTGCTAAGAGAATTCTTCATTCCTATTTTGGTTTGTAAACAATGTTCATATTTATGGTTAGATTTTATCGTGTAGACCTTATTGTTGTATATGTACTTCATTGAAGATGAAGTTTCGAAGGAACTCCATTCATTTCATGAATCCATGGTCTACCCAAGAGAAGATTATAGGAAATTTCATGGGGTATGACATGGATGGGAGTTTGCAACACAACTTTACCAACTTTAATAGGTAAAGTAATCACACCAAGTTGTTTTCTTTCCACATTATCAAAACTTTTGATTGACAAATCAATAGGTTGAATTGAGGTTTTGTTCACTCCAATTTTATCCAAAATATTTACACTAAAAAAATTAATCTCTGCACCATTGTCAATAAGGGTACATCTAATCCCAATCCTATTAATAATAACCATTATCATCAAAGAATCATTTTATTTTTGCATTTCCAAAGGGGGTAACTCATTTTGATGAAAGATAATGTCCAAATTAGGTGGATTTATATTCTCAATTAAATCTGCCACATCATTTAGTTGTGAGCTAGGAAGGATAACAACATTTTTCAAATGCAATGGTAAGCAGGTGATGTTTGAATCAAATCCCACAAGGATATTGTTGTGTGGTCTCAAGAATGTAAGGCTTGGGGACCCAAGTTGAAAATTATTACTTAAGATAGATGCTAGTTAGTTGGCAGCCTTGAGAGGAAAGCATGCAAATTTGAAAATATTACAAAATAATTCACAACAAGGTGTACCAAGTGTCGAGAATCTAGGTGAGTGGGTTTTCAGGTAACTCGAGCCTAGGTGAATAACTGGGGTGAGTTTGTGGAGAAAGATGGGCAAGGTGTTGTAGTTGGGAGTCGAAATCCTACATGTATGAAAAGATTGGTAAAATATAGAAGTGGGGTTGTGGTTTATTTTGGGAAGTGTAGTACATCAGCTAGTCAAGTTTTGGAGGAAACTAGGTAATCAGGTGTCGGGTACTCGGGTACCCAGGTAATTTCTGCATTGGTACAAAATGTTCAATCTTGTTACTCGGCTTTTCTTGAGTGCATAAAATTTTAAAACATTTGAAAACCCACTTTAAGTTGGTGATTTCATGCAAACATAAAGCATGCTATTTGTAGATTGATTTTGAAAGGACTAATGATAAGGATAGTTTTATTTTAATGAGGGTTCTTATTGGTAGTTTAAGAGGGAACTGACATGTGTAATTTTATGTGTAGGAGGAATAGGTTGTTGGACAACGTCCGGTATGGACAGTCAAGAAAATTTAGATTGCATGCAAATCCAACAAAATCACCCAGGCTAGGTGGTGTACTCTAGGAATTCATGCATAGAAGGAGAGTATAATGTAGAAACATGGATAGCCAGAGAATCAAAGATCCGAGTATTATGTGAATGAGGAAGGAGATGAAGCTCTAAGGTGCTACACTTACATACATATCTCCTAAATCCATAGCTTGGAGGCAGGAACATAAGGCTAATGGATTAAAATTTCTATATCCAGTTGATCACTTTGAATATCCAACTAGTTCCTACATTCCATTTGAAAGTTTAGTTGATGACTTGCTCAATCCAATTTGATATCCTAATTGTATCTTGAAGACATGAGTCCACAAAGTTTCAAGTGTTGAATAAAGTCAAAGTTTATGTTGACTTGTTCCAAAAGATTCTCTTGCCAACTGTCATGTGCCATGTGATGTGCTATGATTCATTCCCTGGATTCTCTTTCATGTGTTTTAATAGAATTCCTCGAGTTCCTTGTCCTTATAAAAGGATGGGAGTTTTTTCTTTTTTAGTTAAGTTCAGAATTTTTGGAATTCCAGAGATCTAAAACTCTTGCTAGTTTTATTTCTTTTTCCTTTTTTTTGTTCATTCTAGCTTAAAAACTTGTATGTTCCAATTGAAGCTAATTAATATTGAAGCCAGTTTAAAGCTATTTCTTGATACAAAATCATGTGTAGTTGATTTTTTGTTCCTATCGAAAAATCTTGTGTGTTGTACCATATTTGGGTGCATAGTGACATTCTTCGATGGAAAATGATCTCATATCTCTTTAAACTCTTTGTATCATTTTATGCCTAGCTGTGAAGCAATCTAGTGAAGTATAGGGTGGTTTTCTTTGATTTATTTTGTTTCTTGGGGAATGCGTGGATAATAATTGGGAGAATCTTTAAATTTTAAGACTTTTATGTTTTTTTTTAGAGTAGATATTAAATATTTTTAGAAAATGTTTCAAAAATGGTAAATGCAAGTAATTTGAAATCATGAAATATTAATGCAAATATTTAGTTTCATGAAGTTTTCAAGTGACACAAGTGTGATCAAACCAAGCTTATGTTATGATCCTTTGGATACTAGTTAACCTAGGAAACCATAGACCCCTCATGATTAACAACAATTTACACAACGGACCCCGAGTGAACGTAGTACATCAAGACCTAACATTCCCGAGCCTTGGGATCAAACTGAGATCACCTCTAGATTTAGGTGCTCTTGGTGGATCTTTCAAGTAAAGGTAGGTTCCCAAGTTCTTTGGTGAGAATTTATCTGCCTATTGGCGTGAATGTGAAATACTCATGTCAACAGATATCTTAGTAGGAGTGTTATGAAGTTTCTCAACAAGATCAAATTCTTTACCACTATGTTGAAGAATGTTAGGTGTCGGTGGGAGGTATGGTCGAGGCAATGGAATGGACGTTGTTGTTTTTTTCGATTGCTTATTTTTTCTAGTATTATATGTGTGAGCTACTGTATGATAACTTGGTTACTATGACACATGATTACTAGTGAGTTTTTTTATGAAGTTTAATATAGAACATGGAGGTCCTATAATGAGAGGACTCTTAGGATGTCCAAAAGGAGTTTTAGGAGGTCCAATGATTAAAGGACTCTTAGGAGCTCCAAAATGTGTTTTAGGAGGTCTAATAATCAAAGGAGATCTAATAGTAAACTGTGTGTTCATAACCTCAATGGATTTAACTTCTTGTTGATGATCTTCTATTGAGGGGGGATCTAAGGTGACCTTATCATCTTCATCTAAGCAATACATCTTACTATCTTTTGAAATAAATTTTTCAATGATGTCATCTTCTTGTGCAATAATATCTTTCCAAGTAGGAGAAGCATTGGGAGAGGTACAAACAATATTCTCATGATGCTCAATGGTTGGATCTTCTAACACTATGATACCTTTTTCACAAGGAGGAGAGGTATTGGGAGAAGGAAAATTATGCTTTTCATGATTGTTTATGATTGCATCCTCTTGCATCAAAACATTCTCACAAGTGGGGGAGATGTTGGGAGATGAATGTACACTAGGAAAAGTGATATTATGAAATGTGTCAATGATTTCATTCTCTTATGCCATAATATCTTCCCAAGTGGGAGAAGTATTCAAAGAGGTACAAACAAGATTCTCATGATGCTCAATGATTGTATATTCTAACACCAAGATACCTTCTTGACAAGTAGGAGAGGTATCATGAGAACAACTATGATTTCATGATTGTCCATGATTGCATCCTTTTGCACCAAAAAATTCTCACAAGTGAGAGAGATGTCGAGAGATGAATGAAGAATAGGAAAATTGATATTAAAAAATGTGTCAATAATTTCCTTCTCTTGCACCAAGGTGCTCTCACAATTAGGAAATATATTGGGAGAATGACTAACATGTTTATTAATGACCTAATTTCATTTCCCCAGATTGTACTCATAATTAAGGAGATTATACTTATACAATCCATGTGTTTCCATATCAAAACCACATCTTTGAAAAGGAAGCATGTTGCTACTTGCCTTATGGATCAAATGAGCAAAATCAGATAGTTCTATAAACAAAATTGAAAAAAAGACATTAGATCTAGATAGGGGATACCAAGGGAGGTATCCATAGAAAATTAAGCCCAAAAAAGCAAGATAGAGGCACCCAAATAGTACATAGGAACCTAAGGGAATCTAAGTCCTGGATAGGGGCTCTGATAATTGAAAAGTTGACTGTGTAAAAGCACTGCTGGAGGATTCTGGGTCTACTTGCAAATAAGTTGAATAGTTGATATTTTTCCAATTTTTTCTCAATTTAATATAGTGTACTTCAAAATGCAAGTTTACAACAAAGTTGAAAATGTTTTGATAAGTTTTGAATGCAAATTTTAGATCTAGAATGTAATAATTGACTAATTCTAAGTTGCCACAACTTGATAATGATGATTTTGATGCAGCTTTGAAATCAAACAATGCAATTTTTTCACTTTTTGATCTATATGAAATGTGTCTAAATACATGCAATTATGAATTCCAAAAAAAGATATGCAAGTACCAACAGATGGAGCAGATAGAGACACAAAATTGTGAAAATGTTGGTTGATGCAAGGGTACAAGGAAAAAGGTTCCCAAGGGCATTTTAGCACTTGATAGGGGTTCTAGAAATTCAAAAGTTGAATGTTTATGTGGTTGTTTAAGGTTGTTTCTATTTGCAAACAGGTTTGACAATGATTTTTTTTACATAATTTCTTCAATTTGAGACAATGTTATTAAAATGCAAGTATGCGACAATAAAAGACAATTTGGAATGTAATTTTCATATATAATATGCAATAATTGACTTATTTGAAGATGTGAAATTTTGAGAATGATGATTTGATAAAAATTTGAAACAAAACTATGCACAATTTTTTTTTCACTTTTTTGATCTAAATGGAAGATGCCTAAATGAATGCAATGAACAATCTCATAATTTAATGACCTAATGAATGCAATTTGAATATAGAGCTGACCTAAATGACTAAAATAAACCATAATGCAAGCTATAATGCAATATGTATATGTGATGCATGTTTTTTGAATTCTTATGCTTTTACGATGCAAAAATGAACCTAAATGAGAAATGCAAAGCAGTTCAATGTAAAAACTAGATCTAAGGTTTGAAAGAATTCCAATAATAGAAGGTTTATGATGTTAAGAAGTCAGGTTCACCAAAATTTAACATAAGAAAAAGGATGTCCTAAAGTTAAATGTGTAAACCCTAGGATCAATTTGTCCTTTTTCAAAGGTAAATTAGAATGCAAATCAACAAGGAGAATAAATTGGATTTCAACCATGAAGGTGAGTCAATGAAACTTAGATATGAATTCTCAGGGCCTTGAAAGTGGGTTGGAATTGATTAGCCTTGATTAAACTAATTAGACTATGTGACCTAATATGTAAATTTCAACATCTTGACAATGCACAAACTGAAACAACAATTTGCAACCATATCTGGGAACTGCAGAGTGATATGTACCTACCTAGAAAATTTGGATTCAGAAATTGTAGGACATAGTCACCAAGGGGCATATAAGTCCTTGATAGGGTGTCCTCAACTTTTGGGGTCTTTTGGTGGTAGATTTGAGACTCTCATTTTTGCTTGTAAATTTGTTGAAACATTGTCAAATAGTTCTATATGTGAGTTTTCATGGCTTGAAAAGATGTGGGGATTCAAATGCAACAATAAATAATTTGTCATCAAGATTTCTTTAATCCTCTTCGAACCTAGAACCTGCATATCCAAAGAGACAGAAAATGTTGGGCCATTGAGGGGCTTGTCTCAGTCAAACCCCCTGTAAGTGTTTCCACTTCCACAATGGAAAATGTCAATGATAAATGAATAATTGAAAAGAAGGAATGGTGAAATCAGAAAGTGCTACAACTCACCACCCTTTAATGGATTCCCTGAGTGAATGAAGTCATGCAAATCACTTCAAGGTTTTGATCTTTCTTTCTTGAATTCTTTGGAGACCTACAAAAGGAGTTAGTATTCACAAAAAAATGATAATATGACAACGTGAACTCACACACACTTTGACATGATGCTTGGATCTTAAATTGATACAAGAGTTCTCTGAAATGTTACTCTTGACTTTCTCTTGACAATAACTCTTGCTCATAAAATCTCCTAGTTTCAAATGGTGAAAAGACTAGGTGTTTATAGGCATTTATTTAATTTCTCAAAAAATAGGTCCCAACAGCCAAACTTTGTAAGTGGAAATTCAAATGTTACAATGCCAACACCAACTTGTCTAAATTTGGAGGGAAATGGAGTAGCGAGACAGTGCCCCCATTGGGTGTATGCATCCTTGACCTATTTTCCATATTTTTTGGTATCGGGGGAAAAGCATTAGATGAATGTATTTGTTCAATTCTTGCAATTTGTTGAGAAATGATAAAAGTGGGCCTTGAAATGCATAATTTAGGAAATTAGGGGATAAATCAGGCTCAATAATCTAGGGGGAGAAAAAAATAGTGTGAAATTTTCAAGGGTGACAATTTTTGACATGACATTTAGTCCCCACTTTAGTGAGAGTATGAACTTATGCTCATACTAGCACTAAAGTAGAATAATATGTCAAGAGGGGTTTGATTATCCAAATGTTCAAGAGATAGGATGACAAAGGATCTAGGGGGAGAGGGCTCAAGCCCTTAGGATCCAAGATCCCATGAAAAACCAACATATGTACAAAGGAACACACATGAATGTATGATATGTAGCAAGACAACATACACAAACGTACATGTTGAATAACACGAAGCATACATGATGAAAACACATGACATAACATAACATATAAATGATGATGAAATAAAAACAAACACCATGTAAACACAACACAAACATGAAGAAGAGACACAAAAGACACACAACAAAATACAAGGTTAGTACTAAAAGATTCAAGCTGATAAGGGAAAGAGACCTCAGTCTTAAATTGTCTCAAATACCAAATGCCATCTAACAAATAAATGTTAGCTCACATGAGGACTAGCAAGTTGTGTTATGCTACATCACTTATGAAACACATGGCTCCATTGAAAAGAAAGGTGTGTTATGCTAGGTGGCCATGTTAAGGGCATTCATGATTCACACTATAGAAAAATCCAATATTTGCTAGGTAAATCATAAACTAGTAGGAACATGGGCTACTAAGGACCACTTTTCACTAGGTGAGCCCCCAAAAAAGGGTAGAAAAATGAGAAACGCACTAGCTCTCGCGAGGATTACTTTTCACTAGGTGTGTACCCATGACAACCATACCAAGAGTTATACTCCTCGATAACTTTGATAAGGTGCTAGAAAATGGTCAAAATGTTATATCAACATCACACTAAGTTCAAATCCTATGAACAAAGTGGAGAAAAAATACCAAACTCACCTCAAGGGGTCCATAAATGATGATAGGATATGGTTAAAAACTCAAGGGATGTTGCAACACCAACACAAGAGATGATTCAAAAGAAAAAGGGGGATTTTATCAATACATGAGAGGTCACACCTTAGGGGATATTACACATGACATCACCACCAAGAGAGGACAAGTCGTGCAAAAGTAAAGTCACGCCTTAGGGAATACTAGCCATAGCATTACAACCAAGGGGGATGCCATATGCCAAGAAAGGTCACTCTCTTGAGGGATATCAAGCCCAATATCACCACCAAAGAGACACTCAAATATATCAAGAAGGCAACACTTTGATTAACAAGGTCAGAATTCCTAAGAGATGTATGCTATCATCACTCAGAAGGAACTATTCCTATGCAAACAATGAGTAGGGAATTATATGCATCCCTTAAAATGTTAGTGTAATGACTACACTAACGTTTTAAGGAGAAATAAAGGGATCCAAAGAAGGATTACACCTACACAAGGATACCTAAACCCTTGCCCCCAAAATGTAGGGACAAAGATGAGTCTATATGGTTATGATATGATTGCATAAAGCCTAGTTTATACCCCAATGCATAGTAGTGAGTATTGTGTGATACTACCACCACTACATGGCAAGGAGAAACAAATAATACTATTTGTCATGATTAAGTGAAAGTCTTCTTGATATTTTTGTTATTTGTGAAGGACAATAGAAAAGAACTCTTGTAGTTTCTTTCATGTTGGGTTCTATTGGAACACAAATTCCTTGTTATTTTACACCATATCCTTTTCCATTATAGCCAAATTGTTTTAAAAGTTAATAACTTCTTCCTTAAATGGATTCCATTTCTTTCGAATAATGTGGGTTTTCATAATCATTTTCATCATAAGTGGATGTGTAATTTATCTTTTCCTCTTTGCTAGAAGTTGTGGATATTTTAGTGATAGATTGTGTTGGTATCATTGTGGCTTTTTTCTCTTTTATCTAACACCAAGGTACCTTCTTCACAAGTAGGAGAGGTATCAAGAGAAGAACAACTATGATTGTCATGATTGTCCATGATTACATCCTCTTGCACCAAAACATTCTCACAAGTGAGAGATGTTGAGATATGAATGAAGAATAGGAAAATTGATATTAAAAAATGTGTCAATGATTTCCTTCTCTTGTGCCAAGGTACTCTCACAATTAGGAAAGATATTGGGAGAATGTTAACATGTTTGTTAATGGCCTCATTTTGTTTCCCTAGATTGTACTCATAAGTAGGGAGATTATACTTATACTAACTATGTGTTTCCATATCAAAACCACATATTTGAAAAGGAAACATGTTGCTACTTGCCTTATGGTTCAAATGAGAAAAATCAGATAGTTTTGTAAGCATAATTAAAAAAAGACATTAGATCTGCATAGGGGACACTGAGAGAGGTCTTCCAGATAAATTTAAGCCCAAAAAAATAGGATAGAGGTTCCCAAATAGGACATAGGTTCCCAAGGGTGTCTAAGTCATGGATAGGGGCTTTGAGAATTCAAAAGTTGACTGTGTAAAGTACTGCTGAAGGATTATGGGTCTACTTGCAAACAGGTTGAACAATTAATATTTTTTCAAATTTTGCTCAATTTAATACAGTCTACTTCAAAATTCAAGTGTACAACAAAGTTGAAAATGTTTTGATAAGTTTTGAATACAAATTTTAGATCTAAAATGCAATAATTGATTAATTCTAGGATGCCACAACTTGAAAATGATGATCTTGATGCAACTTTGAAATAAAACAGTACATTTATGTTTTTTAATTTTTCATCTATATGAAAGATGTCTAAATACATTCAATCATGAATTTCAAAACAAAAATTTGCAAGTACCAACAGACGAAGCAGAGACAAGAAAATGTAAAAAAGTTCGTTGATGCTAGGATACAAGGACAAAGGCACCCAAGGGTGTCTGAGTCCTTGATAGGGGTTCTAGAAATTCAAAAGTTGAATGTTTATGTTGTTGTTTAAGGTTGTTGCTTCTATCTGCTAACAGGTTTGACAATGACTATTTTTCTAGAATTTCTTCAATTTAAGATAATGTTATTCAAATGCAAGTATGCAACAATAAAGGACAATTTGGAATGCAATTTTTTAGATCTAAACGTAATGATTGACTAATTTAAAGATGCAAAATTTTTAGAATGATGATTTGATACAATTTTGAAACAAAACTATGCATTTTTTTTCACGTTTTTGATCTAAATGAAAGATGCCTAAATGAATGCAATGAGTAATTTCAGAATTTAATGACCTAATGAATGCAATTTGAATGTAGAGCTATTCTAAATGACTTAACTAAACCCTAATGCAAGCTATTATGAAATATATGATGCAAATTTTTTATTTTTTATGCTTTTATTATGTAAAAATGAAACCCTAAATGAGAAATGCAAAGCAATTCAATGCAAAACCTAGATCTAGGGTATGAGAATTCCAATTTTAGAAGGTTTATGATGTCAAAAGTTGGGTTCACCAAAATGTAACATAAGAAAAAGGATGTCCTAAAGTTAAATGTGTAAACCCTAGGATCATTTTTTCCTTTTTCAAAGGTACAGTAGAATGCAAATCAACAAGGTGAATAGATTGAATTTCAACCATGAAGGTGAGTCAATCAGACCTAGATCTACATTCTTAGGGCCTTGAAAGTGGGTTGGAATTGATTAGCCTTGATTAACCTAATTAGACTATGTGAGCTAATAGATAAATTGCAAGATCCCAAAAATGCACAGACTAAAACATTAGTTTATAGGTAGATCCCATAAGTGTAGAGTGATTGTACCTACCCAGAAAAGTTGGTTTCAACCATTGTAGGAGGATATAGTCACCAAGGGGTGTATAATTACCTAATAGGGTATCCCACTCAACTTTTGGAGTACTCTAGTGGCATATCCGAGTCTCTCATTTCTACTTGTAAAGTTGCTATAACATTATCAGATAGTTCTGTAGGTGAGTTTCCATGGCTTGAAAAGATGTAGGGCTTCAAATACAATTTATTATCAAGATTTCTTTAATCCTCTTCAAACCTAGAACTTGCATAGCCAAAGACAGGGAAAATGTTGGGCCATTTAGGGGCTTTCCTTAGTCAAACCCCCTATAAATGTTTCCACTTCCACAATGGAAAATGTTAATGATAAATGGATAATTGAAAGGAAGGAACATGATGAAATCATAAAGTGCTACAACTCACCACCCTTCAATGCCTTCCTTGAAGGACTAGAGTCATGCACATTACTTCAAGGTCTTGATCTTGTTTTCATAAATGATAGAATGATTTGGAGACCTACAAAAGGGGTTAGTCTTCACAAACCAATGATAGTATGACAACATGAACTCACACACAGTTTGACATGATGCTTGGATCTTGAATTGCTACAATAATGCTCTAAAATGTTGCTCTTGACAATAATTCTTGCTCAAAAAATCTCCTTTTAGTTTAAAATGGTGAAAAAGTAGGTATTTATAGGAATTTATTCAATTTCCCAAAAATTAGATCCCAATAGCTGATCTTTTCAAGTGGAAATTCAAATGTTATAATGCCAACATCAAGATGTCCAAATTTGGAGGGAAACGAAGTAGTGAGACAGTGCCCCCATTAGGTGTATGCATCCTTGACCTATTTTCCATATTTTTAGGTGTCAGGAGCAAAGAATTAGATAAATGTATTTTTTCAATGCTTGCAATTTGTTGAAAAACAACAAAAATAGGCCTTGGAATGCATAATTTAGGAAATTAGGGGATCAAATCAGGCTCAATAATTTAGGGGGAGAAAAACATAGTGTGAAATTGTCAAAGGTAACAATTTTTGACACTACACTTTCTAAAAATATAATTTTGAGTGGTTTTTGGTGGTGTCCATCTATTATCTTGATACCCTTAGGTTGCCACCCTTGTACTACTAGATTGCCACTTTGAATAGTCAAAGCCATGTACACCTACCTAGTCAACACACATGTTAGTGTATAAATAAACTGTATAACCCATAAGTTAGAAGAATAGTCCCTACATAATTACCTTTCCATGTTACTATATATCGCTTTACATATTCACCTTGCTATGTAATCATGTGACATACCATATTATTTTACCATGTTATTATATAAATTCTCACATCAACACTCTATTAGTGTTTGTAAAGTGCCACATCAACTATTTGTACATTTTGAAATTAACATGACATCATGATAATACCACCATTTTCTTGAGTATTCCTTTCTTATGGGAATTCACATTTCAATTTGACACCTTGACTTCATAATTATTGGTATCACTCATTTGGACTCTAATTGGGGTCCATTTTTTAATTCTAGTTATTTTTTGATGGCTATGTAGTGGTAATATTTTATTTTGTGTAACGCCCTATTGTGCAAACTCCAGAGGACAACTAACACTAAAAAATTACTGCACAATTTTTTTTTGAAAGTAGAACATTACATAAGGTGAACATGAATATACATTACATATACTTCATTTATGTAGTTACAATATCAACTGCGTCCTCCAAGGTACATGAGACAACATCACAAAACCTTGAGTTAATACCATACGATAACGTGCAACTGTCTAAGATCAAAAGAGATGAAAAAGATACATACAACATTTTATTACACTTCAATTCATAGTTCAATATGACAATTGTGGAGTATATTTCCATAGATACAACACATCAAATAACAGCTACCACGAATCATTAACCACATAAGGGCTACAAAGGTAAAATAATGCATTATAGCCATTTCAGGAGTACATTACATCACTTCAGGAATACGTATGCACATTTGTGCTTCCTGACACATAGTGGGAAAGATACATCAAATGCAAGAGTTATACATTAATGGACCTGGTACCACTAAACTATGGTGAAGCTCTAGATCAACAACATCAACACGAACTCCGCACTTCACGAACACCGTTTGGGGACCAAATGGGGTGCAAAGCACGTTCCACTCGACCACGTGGACCCTAAGGCCCACCCCCCATGCTAGGAGATGACAAGAAGGACCCAAAACCAAATCAGTCAAGTGAACAATGGAAAACAAGACTCCACGACAAGAGCAACCACAAACACAAGACTACATCCGCTTCCAGAGGTATGAGCACAACAAGAGGGGAAAAACAACATACAAAGTTGCTAAAGGATGGAGTGTCATCACATAAGTTTGACATGGGTTACCCAATGCGGATCTTCATAGGTTACTGGCCCCACTACCTGGTTAAACCCTGAAAACCTCAACCGACCCCTGACCCCCATTCTCACTCATGTGGGATCAACATACCTTTCAAGAGGACAAGGTAGTTGACCTTTGCCATTCCAGGCCTTCCCACTCATCCCAAGCCTAAACGATCACTTGGGCCATGAGTGATGCTACATTATTTGAATTAATGTGAGAAACTACCCAAACCCCCTAATTAATTATTAGGTTATCACTAATTAAAGAAACTCTCAATGAGTTACCCATACACCACTTTGTACATTGGCCCTCATTGAAAGCCACTCCCCCTACTAATAAAAAATCTCAAATTCACAGACTGTGCAAGCCCACTTGCACAAATAATCAAAGCCAAATCAGTAAATACACCAAGAGAGGCATGTACTATCTCACGCTAGTACTTCAAAGTAAACAACTTCCCAGTGCAAGGCTCAACCCACAAAAACACAATCCAAGTATAAAGATCAACCATTACCCAAAATGACAAAGTCATGTAACCACCCACTTTCAGGTGAAGCAAATAAAAACTCATGAAAATACTCAAGGCTTGATATGGGTTACCCAATGCAGATCCTCCTAGGTTGTCAGTCCCCATCCCAGGTTACCCAGGTAGCCTCACCGAATCCCCGACCCCCATACGAACTTATGCAAGTCAAAACCATACTCCCCTCAAACCTCTAGAAGAATCTCAAATTGATAACACAATGGTTTCCTAACCATCTCAAAATATGGCTATAAGAAAGTTAATTGCAAAAAGTCTCCTCAATCGAAATTAACACAAAAAGGAAGACTCACATCATGGAACCACAAAATGGCTATATAACTTCCATTATCACAAATCAACAAGCAAAGAATAAGAGTAACAATATCAAAATGAGATCTTCAAACTCAATCAAAGATGATATAAACAATTCCATACAAATCAATGACAATAATCACTGAATGACACAGTATTCAATTCACACAATCCTTGCAATCACAATTACTCCAAAGATTAAACATTACTTCTATCGACAACATCACAACTCACTGACACTCCACTAGTCCAACACATCAATCCAACAACGAACAATCAGTAATACAACCAAATATCTTTAAGAATGACCTAAACATTCCTATTGAATACTTGTATAATCCTTACTAAGGAATATTAATGCAACTCACAACAAACTATTGTCCCACCATCATATTACCTTTCTTTTCTATAACATAACTAAAGATTACTCTATAACAAAATTTATCTACTGATATGTTCATTAACTATCTTTTAATGATCTTATAAAACAAAATAGAAAAGAATAATATTCCTTAATACAAGCAAGGAAATTTAATCCCAAAATACTTAACCAAATCCCTTTTTAAATGTTTGATTATATCTAAATCAATATCTCTTTTGTTCAACTTCCAATACATATTAATAACCAAATAATCACAAAGGGTAAACTAATTTACTTCTATCACTTTAATACAAACACATGTAAACTTATATTTATAAATAAATGTTTAATAAATCTTCACTAGCACTTTATCTCTACACTCATTATGATATTATGAAAAATAATTAAAGAAAACATATTCTTCCCTTTCTAATAATTTCCAATTCTCTTACTATATTGTTACTTTTGTTTATCTAAATCAACAACCTCTGTTTTCTAATTCTATTACTCTTTTATCTACTAAGACCACTTAATTTATCTGACTATAACAAAGCAATTACTTTCAGGTTAGCTAATTCATCATCCTCTATATTCTTAATCAATTACTAGTCTAACTCAATTTATTTAATCAAACCCCTCCAATTATTGAAATATAAATAATCCTATGCTTTTCCCTATTTATTATCCTCACTTCTCTATCTATACAATTTCTTAATTCACCTAGACAAAAGTATCCTATTACTAAGACCCATAATATAGATGGCATTGAATTCTTTAGTAATCACAACTCATAATTAATTTATACATATTAAAATACACTTATATTAACAAATCATTATTGAAACGTTTGTAAATGAAACAATATTTAAAAGATCATCAAAATCACTTAATAATCTTACAATACAATTAGAATTCTTATTCAAACCATATTCTTATCCTTCTAGGTCATAAAATATAAACATACATCTATTTAATAATAATAGGTCAAACATATAAACTAACGTCTGTTTATAACTACGTATACCAAAACACATCATTTAGTATAAGAGTATTGTAAAAAAATATGCTTATATGAATTCTCTCTTTCTATATATATTTGCAATTACTATTTGAGGATAAACCCAAACTTTATTTTCTAATTACTTCAAGAATATTATAAAAGAGTGTAAATAAAGTGTAATGGTATATTATGATCACTAGTAATTTAGTAAAAATAAACTAAAACCAAAATAATAGAATGATGGTTGTTTGGTCTTTGAAAAGTTGAAAGTTGATGAATTGGGTCAAAAGAATGTCTGGCACATGCTAATATCTGTTAGTTGAATTTTAAAACTTAAAGTGCTCAATATATGAAACTCAAGAAGTATACAGTAAAAAAAACCAAGTAATAACTATTAGATTGAGACACCTTTATGAAGTGGCTACTATATCCTCATTCAAATTTGATAAAGATGCTTTTTGGTAGATTAAAGTTTTGTTTATGAGAATTTAATGAACTTGTCTCTGTTTCTTTATAGTGTTGTGAAAGAGCAATTGAATTTTAGCTCTCTTTATTTCATTTGTAACTCCTTATGGAATGCATGCTAATTGGAACCTATAAGTTTAAGCCAGAAAAGTTCCAATAATTGTAATTATTTCTAGATGCCAAGGTTATTCTTGCTAATACAAATCCTCTAATATGAAGAGACTAATTGTGCAGAGAATTTGTCATTTAGATAACTCGATGGGAATCCATGTCTATGAGGAGCACTTGATACTGACTTCTAAATACGTGTATACCCTATTCTAGAATAGCAAAAGAAACAAATCACTGAAAGTGTGGCCAACAACTTATCTCAAGTTTTCACAGATTCCACAACCATTGCTAGCATCCACTCTACCTGCACCAAACTTGGAGCTTGGAATAGGATATGGACATCCTCCAAAGCATAACGAGGAGAGATTTTGGCAGATGATGTAGTTGCAAGCTATGTTGGAGACATGTATGCAAAGTGTGTCGCATAGACAAGGTGTGTGAACTGTTTCACAGAATGCCTCAAGGAGATGTCATCTCATGGAATGAAATGCAACGATTGTTGAATGTGCACAAAATGGATTTAGCAAGGAAGCTCTTAGAATATGTAAATTAATGAAGCACTCTGTAACACATCCTAACGTTGTAAGCTTTGCTTGTGTTCTAGGTGCGCGCAGTCGTGCAGGTTTCGTGGATGAGGGTTGCGCATACTTCACACATCTGCAACCCTTATTGCATTACATATATAGTTGATCATAAGGAGTGCATGGTTGACCTTCATGCCCATAATGGATATCTTGGAGACAATCCAAACTTATTAATAAGATGAGAGTTAAACCTGTGGTGCCCATGGATCATCTCCCACCCAACTGTGCTGAAAAATACGTATGCAAAATGTGAAACCCTGACAAGGAACGTGACTGTTTGACAAAATGCCTTAAAGAGTAGTCCTCCGAAGGACCGCAGTGATTACAAGATATGAACGAATAATTTTGATAAAAGGTTGTAGAAAAGCAAATGCAATCATCAGGGGAAGGTGGGTATTATATTTTAACTACGTAGAGTAAAGGATGCCAGTAATGTTAAAACCTAAATGTGCGCATTATTAGAATATTGGCTGCAATTTTCATTTCAATAAACATAACCTAAAATTACCGGCAAAACCTTATTTTTAGGTTGCAGATATGCCAAAAAGGAGAAGTTAAAGGTCATTACCAGTGAGACAGAGTTTGGAGGAGCGACAACCATGATAGATGTTGTAGTTGATAGACATTGCAAATGCATTGTTAGACCTGTATGCAGGAGGGAAGAAAAGACAAGGGCGCGTATTCTATCTGATAGGATGCCTCTGAGAAATGTGATCTCTTGAAATGCTATGATTGCCGAATATGCCCCTCCCAAAAGGAAACCCATTTGATGAAAAGGATTAAGAAACTTTCAAGCAAATGCAATTGACAGGTGTCACCAAGTTTCCCTCCCTTCTCCTTCAGACTCCGCGCTTGTCATGCATGCAAATAAAGAAACATTGAGAAGGCACGTGGGGCTTTTGATTCCTTTAAGAATATTTTCCTTTCTTTTTAAAAGAGTAATAATAATAATGTTGGCAATACCCATATTTAAATTGTAATTATAATTACTAATATTAATTATGTTTAAATTTAAAATTAACCTTATTAATAATTACATTAATATTCTATTGTATTTTATTTAATTATTCATTGTTTAATTAAAATAATGGTATAAACCTTCAAATTAATTTAATAATTTAATTAATGACATTCGTTCAATAATCTAACTATATTAATAATAAAACATTTACTCTTTCCATAGCAATTTAATTTAATTAGCTAATTGAACAGGGCCACTTAAAGCGGTAAGTTTACCAAATAATCCAATGGAATAATTATCAACAAAGTCACAAATAACACTTACACCAAA
>VDFB02322083.1:1818608-1893092 GCA_007258455.2 Sequoia sempervirens
AAAGCACCTATTTGAGGTTTTTACTTTTTAGCCATATCATGAAGGTGTTGAACTATTTGATAAAATGCTTTGGTAGACATGTATGAAAAATGTGGTAGCATAGAAAAGGTAGTGAACTATTTGAAAAAATGCTTCAAAAAAATGTGGTCTCATGGTGATGGAATGCCATAACTAATGCCATGACAAGCAAATTGCTATGGATTGTCATGGCATTCCATCACCATGAGACCACATTTCTTTGAGGCATTTTTTGAAACAGTTCACTGCCTTGTCTATGCTATTGCTTACTATTATGCTTTGATAGATTTTTTCCAAGCATCCATAGCTTGTTTGAAAGCACCTATTTTAGGCTTTAGCCATAGCAGCAAGGCAGTGAACTGTTTGATAAAATGATTTGGTAGACATGTATGAAAAATCGGGGAAATGAAAGTATTGCATAACTATCACCATCTAATATTTATGCAGCCAGTAGTATAGTTTTGTGCACGTAATCAAATGCATATGTGAATATAACCAACAAATATCTATTTTCTATAATTCATGGATTGAACTCTGTATTTTATATGCTCTCAATGTCTGCATCCTATGGAAATGCCATTAATTTTTTTTAAAAAAGTAGTATGCTATGTGTGATACTATCAACAATGTAATTATATACTGATTACTCTTTCTTTTTACATAATCTAACGTATTTCAAACTTTTCATAGGCTGCTCGACACATCGAAGGCAACAAAGGCAAGACTAGAAAAGCACGGGCAACACAAACTTGGCTCTGGTGGTTATATGAAATTAGCCGCTTGAATTGTAAGTATCAATAAATGAAATATTGCATCCAAATTATAATAAATTCAAAACAATTTTGGTTTTATCACACCATAGAAGCAAAATTCATGATCTTCTACAAAAATGTAGAGCTTTGAATTCAATAGAGTTCCCACAGAAGAGGACCCGAAGATTTCCTTCCAACAAGGCTATGGAGTCGTGGCTGAACGCCTAAGAGTCTTGACTGGGAAAACACAATCTTCCATTGCATCTGACACATAGGTAAATAAACTCAATAAAGTTTATTTAAAATTGAGTACTTGTGCAATCTATTCAATATTAATTTCCACCATAAAGTAATTACATGCCTATTTGTTTTAAACATTCAAGCAATGATAATACTGCACATGGCATTGGAATGCAGCCTAGTGAGGGTGGAGCAGAACATGTAGATGAAGGTCATGGTGTGGATCCTAGTACTTTAGAGCATGTAGAGCATGATCAACATGTTGAGCATGATCAGGCTAGAGAAGATCAAGAATATGATGTGGCCCCATCAGGTAAAGAGGACCACTCTAAAGTTCTTTTAAACATATTTAATTGCAATTGGTGTATTAATTAATGTAACCTTTAGGTTTCAACTTTAGAGCATGTAGACTCGTGATCAACGCGGTTGAGCATGATCGCTAGAGAAGATTAGGAACATGTTGTGGCCCCATCGTAAAGAGGACCACCCTCATGTTCTCTTAAACATATTTAATTTCAATTGGTGTATTAATTAATAACCTTTCATGTTTCAACTGCAGATCAGGATTTAGAGGGTGTTCAACATGTTGAGCATGAGTCTATAACAAAAGTTTAGGAACATGATGTGGACCCATCAGGTAAAGAGAACCACTCTAATGTTCTTTTAATTAATGAAATACTTTTAACAATAATAATAAAACATATCAGTTTAACATTTCTTTCTTATTATAGCAGATCCCCCTTGCAGCAGCGTCCATGTCATGAGCGACGACTAGGCGTACATTAAGATCACGAGCAGAGGGCAGAACAACTAAAGGGGGGACAAATATTGATTTAGAAAATGATACTCCACTTCTGCTTTATGTAGCTTTCAAAAAGAAACAAAAAAAAAAGTGATTCTAATCATATCATGACAACCATATTTTTTATAATATGTAAAAACTGAAAGAATGAATATTATGTGTTAATGAATGAATGTGAATATGTTAATTAATGAATGTTATATGTTAATGAATGAATGTTATATGTTATTAATGGATGAATGAATGTTATATGTTATTAATGGATGAATGAATGATTAATGTTATATGATTGGGTATGGGGAATTAAGAGTGATGTGAGGGGGGGGGGGGAAATGAGCTTCCACCATCACGTGGTTGGCCTTGTTAAGTAGAGAATATTAAACTATTCTTGAAACAAAGAGAAGCTCAATAAGGTAATGCACTTTTCAATATAAGAAATGCATCGTTTGAAGCATCAAACCAATATATAGTCTGTATGTATGATTAGTTGTCAGTCTCCGCAATGGTACATTTCCACGAATATTTTTATTTTTTTTAAATTGATGCTTCATCGCAATTTCAACGAAAACCACCGACGAATCAACAGAAAGGTTCAACAAAGTTTCTATAGCTGCGACGAAGGTTTCGTCATAACTCCTTGCCCATTTTGTCGCAATTTTGACAAAATTTTGGCGTTGTTTCGTCGTAACTCCTTGCCCATTTCGTCGCAATTTCGAAAAACTTTTGGCATTGTTTCCATGCTACTCCTTGCCCATTTCATCGCAATTTTGACAAACTTTTGGTGTTGTTTCCACGCTAGTCCTTTCCCATTTCGTCACACTTTCGATGAACTTTTGGTGTTCTTCCAACACTACTCCTTGGTATTTTCGCCGCAAATTCGACGAACTCTTGGTGTTGTTCGATGCTACTACTTGCCTATTTCGTCACACGTTTGATGAACTTTTTGTGTTGTTTCAATGCTACTCCTTGCCCATTTCGTCGAAATTGCGACAAACGTCTGGTGTTGTTTCAACGCTACTCCTTGCCCATTTCGTCGAACTAGCGACAAACTTCTAGTGTAATTCATCGGTGGATACACGAAGTGTTCGTTGATATTTTGATGAAAGTCTAAGCTATTTCACAATGCCAAAAACTGATGATTCTTTGCCATTATTTCGACGTTTAATTCATCGTCGGCCTTTCGACGAAAAAATAGCGATGCAAATATTTTTTCCATTTCGTCATGTTTCCGACAAAGATTTGTCAAACGACCAATGAACAGCTGTCGAAAAATGGTGTCAAATTCAGTAGTGTGAAAAGGAAATGCTCACCATCATGCATGCATTGGCAAAGTTTAGGTAGTATTTGGTTGGTAGTCAGTTTGTAGTCAAAAATAATCATAACAGTTTGACGTATTTCTTGGAGTAGAAGGACTTGAATGAATGCCAATAGAAATGGGTCAGTAAGATTCAAGAATATGACTTCAATATTGAGTATGTGAAGGGGAAGAAGAATATTATTTTTTATGCTCTATCCAAGAAGCCCAGCATATGTTCCTTGTCCAAGATTTCAATAGATTGGAGAGCTCATCTCCTGGTTGAGTACTCCAAGAATGAATTTTCTTGTGATTTAATGGACACAAAAATTTAGGATGATAGATATAAGGTATTGGATGATATCATCAACTACAAGGATAGGATATTTTTGGTTCAAGAATCTAAGTTGAAGTAGAAAATCCTGAGAGTTATGCATGACACTCCTTTGGAAGGAAATCTAGTTTCAATAAGACATACAGGTAGATTATAGAGAGGTTCTCTTGGAAGGGCCTCAAAGATGATGTTCTACGTCATGATAGAGAGTGCACCACTTGTCAGTAGAACAAGTCAGAGAACACTTTCCTAGCTAGCCTATTACAACCTTTGCATATTTTAGAGCAGAAGTGGGACAACATATTGATGGACTTCAACATCGGTCTTTTGAAGGTATATGGTAGAGATTGCATTTTTATAGTGGTTATTCAATTAATGAAATTTTCACACTTCATGGCTATCTCTTTAAAGTACAAGGCACCTCAAGTGGCAGGATTATTCTTTAGAGAGGTATTCAAATTACATGGGTTACTGAAGAATATTGTTAGCAATAAGGATATTCATTTCCTTTGTGCTTTCTAGGAGGAGTTATTTAGATTGTCAAGTACAAATTGACTGTGAGCACAAGCTATCATCCTCATATAGATAAGAAGATAGAGATAGTGAATAAGTGGATTGAGGATTATTTGTGCAACTATGTTGCAAGGTAGTAAAGGTCCTGGGTTAGATGGTTATATTTGGGTGAGTATTTCTATAATAGCACTTATCGTATGTCCATTGGGATGTCACCTTTCATATAAGTATACAAATATGAGGCTTATTCATTTATAGATGTGGAATTTGTTGATAATCAGGTGCCCAAGGCCAAGGATTGGATTCAAGAGAATCAAGATATCATTAAGTCAATTAGATAATCTACAACACGCTCAAAACCAACAAAAGGTTTATGCAAAAAGACACAAGATTGAATGTACTTTTGCAGTTAGGGACTTGGTCTATCTCCACCTTTAACCATACAAATAGTCCTCTTTGAAGAAGAGTGGTGCCAAGAAGTTGAGATCAAGGTTCTATGGCCCGTACAAGATCATTAGGAGAGTGGGTGAGGTGTCTTATGAGTTGGAGCTACCCGAGAGTAGCAAGATTCATAACGTGTTTCACATTTTGTGCCTCAAGAAGGCATGGATACAACAATTTTAAGTTCCAGCAAAGCTTCCATCTATTGATGAAGAGGGCAAGTTGATCTTGATTTCGAATGATATTTTGGATGTTTGCAAGAGGAATTTGAGAAACAAAACAATCAAAGAATATCTTGTTAGATGGAAGGATCTACCAAGGGAAGATGCCATGTGGGAGAATGAGCAGATCCTTCAACATCCTAATCTAAAATATCTTGTGGGTAAGCAATTTCAGGGAGGACTATAATTTCCCCTTCCAATTAATAATCTCGATGATTTAGTGGTTTATTTAATTCCCATAAGCCATTAAATAAATTAAGGGAATTAATTTTTGATTATTTAATATTATTCCTTTCAGGAAAATAATATGAATAATATTAATTAATAAATATTATTTTAAGTTACTTAAGTGGAGCTATAATATTTATAAAGTCACTTTATTATATTTCCCTCCTAAAGTCAAAATTCAAATATTTAAGTACTTGAGAGGGAAAAAGGCATTTCACGGGAAGATATAAAAGGACATTTGGAAATTCATTTTCATCATCAGAATTTATATTTCTTCTATTATTACTAAGATCTCTCGTATTTGGAGTTTTGGGGTTTCGATGGTGAAACAGTTCCACCCTAGCCAATGGAAATTGAACAAATTTGCAAGTCTCCTTTGGAGAAAAATTTGTTGATTAATCGAAATGTCTATTTATATCAAATTCAAATCCTTTCTTCAATTTTGCTGGTCAATATTTATAGATACAAAGTTGGGAAATTTTATATATTTATAGAGGAATTGGTGACTGTGAAACCTGGTGTTTTAACCTATCCTAAAGGTGCAAAATAACTAAAATGCAAGAAGAAAAACATAAGGAACACTTCAAAGATTAGCCTAAGGAATGATAACACATAGAAAGATGAAAATGAAATGAAGATAAACTTGATTATACCTTTTTTATGTTGCAATCCCTTGATTGGCCCTTGATATTTGAATGCTTGTATGCTCCTTAGATGGCTATGAAAATGGTGTATCCAAGATGAACAATGTGATAAATGCTAATGCTAGTGACTAAGTGGCTTGACTAAATGGTTAAGATAATGCTTGCAAATTTATTAATCAAATTGATAGCATAAGGGTGCAAATGGCTAAGTGTTGTAAAATGCATTAGAAGAGGGGGGTATTTATAGAAGAATTTGAATTCTCTAGAGAATTCAACGGTTGAGATTAATCCACCAAGGCCAAGATGAAGGGCTATGGTGAATTGAAGACTCACAAGCCCTCACATCTTGACATGTGGAGGGTGAAGTGGCCTAGGGTGTGATGATGTGTAAGTGAGGTGGAATAAGGACAAGTGTTGTGGAGGAAGGACAAGTACCTTGGGGGATGAGAGGATTTCCTCAAAAAGGAACTTCTTGTCCCCAAGTGAGAGTGAAAGTGACATTTGAGGAATTTTAGAACTCCTCAAAAATCTCCATGGGGAATGAGAAATTATTTGGAGAAATAAATGTGAATTAAAATTTCACATACTTGGGAGAATCTAGTGGATAAGAGAGGGTTTCCAATAAGGTGGGAATTTTCCACATGTGAGTGATGTGACAAGTCAAGGATTCTAGAAGACTTTGGCACATATGATGTGACAAGTCAAAGGTTCTAGAATTTGTATGGGGAAGATAATATTTCTTGGAGGAATAAAAGTGAATTAAAAATTCACATGGGGAAGAGAGGAGCCTTGAATGAATAAAAAGGAATTAAAAATTCCTTGGGGGATGGGGAGAGTTGACCAAGGTACTGATTAGGCTTAATTAATCAATGATTAGAAGATAATTAGTGGTTAATTAAGATTAGAAGTCAACTTGCAAAATTTGGAGGATGTGACACATCCTAATCAAGGATTAGGCATGTGTCACATCCCTAATTATGGGATTAGGAGATTGATTGAGATTAAGAAAAAGATGTGACATGTGAGGAATTAAATAAATGTCATATTTATTTAATTCATTTGATGAAAGAGGGATTATAGAGGATAAGGTATTTAATTATTTAACTAGATACCTTAGGGATTAGAAGAACTTTAGAGGTATTAATTAAATAATAGTGATATTACTTAATTAATGCAGATAAGGGGATATTTAGACGAAAAAGGGGTAAATTTGGACAAATGAAGTGTCCAAATTTAGGTGTCTACATTTTTCCCTTCTTTGAGATGGTGTTACTAAGTAGCATCATTTCAAAGAATATTAAAACGTAGAACTCGGAAGAAGATGGTTAGATTGGAAATGATGCCCCAGTCATTCAAAGGAGTGACTAGGAAGGAAAAAATGATGAAGATTAGGGATGAAGGATGTCCCCTCGAGAGGACATGCAGGTTCAAGAGAACACAGGTGTGCTCTTGAAATGGATGAGACAATGAGAATGTAGATGAAGAAGAGGATGCAAAGTGATGGGTAAGAGAGTATGATAAGCGATAGGTGATTGGAAAGCACAAATGGATTGAAAAGCAAAGGTGATGTTGCCCTAGTCAAGCTACAAGCCAAAATGGGTTGATGATGAATGGAGTGTTGTCAATGATGGAATGATATATCCCGAAACAACATGAGGATAGGGAAAGATACATCTTGATGATGATGATGATGAAAGTTTTATTGATGAGGGAATGATACATCCCAAAACAACACAAGGATAGGGAAGGATATGTCCCGATGAAAGGGTTGTTGATGAGGGAAGGATACATCCTGAAACAACACCAAAGAATAGGGAAGGATACATCCTGATGATGATGACAATGATGATGATTGGATCAAGGCTTGTAGCAAGGCTGGGAACAAGACCAAGGATGTGATTAGATGAGTTGTGCTAGATTGAATGGATGAGGATGGGATTGAGATGGGAGATATATTAAAGGAATAAAAATGATTGGGGACAAGATGCTTAGAATAACCAATCTATATTATTCTAAGAAGATTCATTATAAGAGATTGGATGGATAAGGGAGGGAGAAGGATTGGGAGGGGATTTTGATAGATGAGAGGATGGGGGATACATGCAAGATGGTGGAATGGAAAATGAAATTGAATCCTAATGCAATTTTCCATCTTTGGAGCACTAATTTTTTCTATAGCATAAGACACTAGGTGTCGGGGTATGAAGAACCAAGGCTGATGAGTGTCTAATGCATAAGACAAACACAACAAACAAGAAGGTTGTCCCAATACCAGAAAGTCATGAAGACCTTGGTCGAGCCAGGTATTGGGATAACCATAAGAACAAAAGGATGCCCCAACATAACACAAGACCTCGGGGATCTTGGTGGATACTACGTGGGACAATATAGAAGACAACAACAACAAAAAAAAGATCAAAAGGTTCCCCTATGTTAATTAGTCAAAACACACCATAATATGAGGGATCATGGCGGCCTTGACAAGTAATGATAGGGAGCTCAAATGATAAACAAAATCCAAAAGCATCAAAAGATCGCAATCAATTTCAAACATCCTTTTCCATAGGATCAAGGGGGTGGATGGGATTGATGAGGTATGTTAGGAAGGATGCATCCTATTGAGACCGATGATGGATACTAAACTAAAAGATCAATATAACGCAGGATATTCAAAACTGATTGGATCTGATGATACAAGTGGATCTTGTTTGTTAAGAACCAACTAAATAAGGGCATAGCTTGACAACACGACACAAGAGAGACAAGAGCGGGACTAACACAAGACCAAAACACCCTAACAATCTAGGGGCTTGGGGGCCGACCAAAGATTAGCCTTGCCTATGTGAAAGCGCAGAGCCCTCGTAGTTCAATAAAAGGCTAATGACTGACCATGGATAAAAGAGGGAAGAGGACAATGGAGACCTTGATAGTGGATGACAAAGACCGGACGGACAAAAGAAAAGACCGATGATAGATGATAAAGGAGCCCCAGGGGCAGATCAAATGATCGACCTTACCTATGTGAAAGCACAGGGGCAACGTAGTTTGACAAAAGACTGAAAAAAATGATGGATAAAAGATGATGAGATAACCCTGATAAGGGGATAAAATAATGGAACCGAAATGATGATTCAAGGTAGACCTGTTGGATTGGATAGGATGATGGTGATCAAACAAAGCTCAGGGATGGGATAATTATCCAAATCATCAAAAGATGAATTGGGAGAATGATACAGTGGAGAGATGAATGATGAGAAGCGATAGGAGATTGGAAAGATGCATAAAGGAAGCAGGAGTGATGACAATGAGATATATGACATTAGATTGCATGGGGAGTGTCCTATAGCTAGATACTAATGACAAGGGATTACAAGATGGGATGAGGATAGGGATGCTATGATGGATGAATAGAGGGATAAGGATGAGTAAATGGAAAGAATTCCTATGATGGATAGGATGATAAGGATGGGGGGATGACAAGGATGCCATGATAGACGGATAGGAAGATAAGGATTGGGAGATGGAAGAGATTGTTTGAGTGGATAGGAAGATAATGGTGGGTAGATGGAAGAGATTGTTATGATGGATGATGTCTCCAAGGACTATGTCACAAAGGTAGATAAGTGCCTCTACTCTAAATATGTCGTGTGTCATGAGGCAAGAGGGACGCAAGACAAGTGGATGGGAAGATAAAGGAGATAACTAGAGGAGGATAGGATGGGTGACTAAGGAATACGATAGAGCATGGATGAAGGGAATGTATACCAAGAGGTGTCCAAAGCATGCATAGATAGGTGCCCCTATTTATATCAAGATCAAAAGAAGGAAGGAGGGATGGGAGATAAATGGGATATGATGGTAGGATGCAGAAGATAGGTGGGATGGAGGGGATGAATGAAGAGGACGTATAGCAGGAAGATGGGTGCATAGTTGGCAGCATAAGGGATGGAGGGAATGCATATCAGGAAGCTACCCCCAAGTGTTGAAAATGACAGATGGGGATTTATGCATGATGCCTGTTTGCTAGGTTTTCATCATGGTACTTATCCAAGGAACTTGTTTTCCAAGTTTTCACCATTGGACGAATTATTTCTCTTTACTTTTTTCTCAAATTTTTTTTGGCTTTTTGGCTTTTTGGATTTTTGGATAGAATGTGGGTGGATATGGATAAAGATAGGGATGTGGATAGGGAGATTTAGAAGATACGCGATAAGGATATGGATGAAGGACTCAAGCATCAATTTCTATACAAGGTATTAAGAGCCCATGTGTGAAGCGATTGTTGGATGTTGGTACAACCTTATCGAGATAAATGGATTATGCAAGAGGATGAATTAGAGGGATTTGATGGGGAAGATATGTGGGATAATGGATGGAATTCTAGAAAGGGTATGGATAGAATGATGGGGTAGGTGTGTGATGGGGTGGTGAGTTCAGGACCAACATTGGCACATGTGGTGGTGTCTATGAAAGGATAGGAGGATTAATGGATGGATGATGTGGGGAGAATGGAGGAGATGGGATAGTGAATTTTGGGACATAATGGCCCAAAACAGATTTAGGAGATGGAAGGGGTGTATGATTAGCTTTCGGATTAGCAACTTTGGATGTTGTTACAAATTTTTATTTTGAAGGTATTGCATCTTTTTTCTTTGGGATCCACATGGTTTTGATCTTTTCTTTGGTGGGCCTTTGCGGCCTATAGATTTGATTTGGATTTTGGATTTGATATTCCTTTTTGTCAACATGTCTTTTAGAGGGGACATGAGGAGCTTTAGATTCATGTGCATATTTAGATTTATGCATCTTCACAATAACATCCAAAGTTGTTTTAGTAGAAATGGAATGGGTATGATGAGATGGATGATGTGGAGCGATGGAGGTAGGATTATGGGGATTATGTGTATATGGAGGATGTGTAGGTATGTGCCTTTGTTGATCTTGATTAGGGGACATAAGAGTGGGAGGTTTATGATGGGAGATATGGATAGGTGACGGATGGATAAAAGGATAAATAGGATAGGATGGTGGTGGTAAGTGTGGGGAATAAGGGCCCAAAATAGACGTAGGATCGGATGAAGTAGATGGAGGATGGGAGATGGTGGATGGAGCGGATGAAGGAGGAATACAAATGGTTGTTTTGAGGCGATATGATGGAGGGTGTATGGCAGCAAATTATCTGGTGGAGCAATGGGAAGAGCCTATATTTCTTTTCGAAGAGGCTTGTTGAGGACATCTAGAGGTTATACCAACATCTTTAGATTGTGAGTCTTGGGAAATAGGTCCAAGATCTTGCATATAAATTTGTTCTTTGACCTGGATGGGCTCTAAAATACCTTTCCCATGAAGGCCTAGACCTTTTCCTTGATAGTTCATGTTCTTAAGCATGCAATCCATGATAGGATTTTTGTTATTCTGGAAGAATGATGTGAGTCCATTATTCGGTGAAGGATGATGGGTGGCATATATGCTTTGTTTTTATTCTGCAAGGAGACCACCATGGAAGAATGTGAGAGTACCAAGGGGATATGCAAGTAGTGAGGGGATAGTAGGTTTAGGTGATGATGGAGGATCATGGGATGGAGATGATGGGGTAGCGACATCTTAATCATAACAAAGGAGGGGTAAGGGATCACAAGAGGGATTAGGTGACATGATAGGATCTAGATTTGTGGCAATAGGAAATAAGGGATCATGCGATGGAGTGATTGGATCTTGAGTATTAGGGGGATCATGGGATGGAATGGATGGGGGATGTGATCTTGAGATGGACTAGATGGGACAACAGGATCTTGATGTGGAGAAGGGGATATGTTGGTATGCTTTCAATCAAGCTCTTGGAATGACTCTTCTTGTGTGGGTGGTATGATGATGGAGTCTTGAAGGGAATCTTCAAGTGGGGGAGATGGAAGGATGGAGGATTCATGAAGTTCATGGGAATGGATTTCGATAATACTAGGAGTGGGAGGAGTGGATTAGATTTGCGGATCTGTGATAGTTTGGGAGGATCTAGGAGTAGAGGGAGTGAATTGGATTTGACTATCTTCGATGGACTTGGCGGATCCTGGAGTAGGAGATGGGGGTTCGATGGATTCGAAGGGTTTGATAATTTCAGCAGTTTGAGTCATGCTATGGGTTGTAGCATCAATGATAGGTGCAATATGGAGAAGGGTCTCATCACTAGTGACCGTGGATAATGGATTGGGATGGCATGGTTCTGTGACATCAAGATGTGGAGTTCAGGACATCTTCTTTGTCATAAGTCCTTGGAGAACTTCTGGAGTGAGAAACTTACATACTCTAGGCTTGGCTGGGGTGATGGGAATAGATGAAATATTAGGTATTGGTGAAGGATTTAGATTATGGAGTGGTGGACTAGGATTAGATGGAGGAATGGGATTGGATGGAAGGTTAAGGTAGGGATATTGGAGTGGTGAATTAGGATAGGGGGACATGGACCATGGATTAGGATGAGAGGATACGACTAGTGGATTGTAGTAAGGGTATTGGGATGGAGGATTAGGATGGGAAGATTGAGATGGAAGATTGAGATAGGGAGATGTGGATGACGGATTAGGATAAGAAGATGTGGATGTTGGATTAGGATAGGTTGATTGGTAAGGAGGATTAGGATATGGGGACATGGATGGGGGATTGTAATAGGAGTATTGGGATGGCAGATTAGGATAAGAGGATGATGTAGATGAAGGAAATGATGAATATGTGGATGGGGAAGATACTAGATATCCCTTGTCAAAGGTAGCATAAGGAGGGTGATTAGGAATGGATGAAGACATAACAAGATAGCTCAGAGGAGTAATTGGATTGTGGGATGAGGGTGGAGAAAGCTTACTAGTGATGATAGCAACAAGGGGATCTATGGCATATTCCTCTTGATCAACAAGACTTTTGTTATCATCATCAACATAATTAGGGTTTCCCTTGAATACTATCGATGGAGGATAAGGATTCATGATGATGAAAGGATAAATAGGATGGATGAAATATTTTGGATGGAAACGAACTAAAGCTCAAATCAAGATTTAGGTCAAGATTAGATCGGGATTGGATTAAAGCTCATATTAGGATGATTGGAAGATGCGATGGGATTCATTTCAATGATCAGATTTTATTATCAAAGGATAACTATGACACCGAATCTACTTTGAGATGGAAGTAGATTGATTGGGTCGAAGGTGATTGGATAGGGATGTGATTGGATTAGATTGGATAAGATCGATCAATGAGATGATTGATAAGATCAAATAATGGATTGAACAGGATGATGGAAGGGATTATAAACCACACTCAGAGATTATTCTAGGTGACTTAGGATATTGATTGATTGAATTAAAGGATAATTGGATGATTGCAGAACCGAATCCACCTTGAGATTGAAAGCAGATTGATTGGGTCGACGATGATGATTAACTCAGGACAGATGACAATCTTAAGCAGATGTTGAGGATGACGATCAATTCAAACACCTAGGTCAATTCAGATAATAACCTGAAATGAATTTTAGGGGATTTGAATGGGGAAAATGATGATTTAATTGGGGGAGCGGATGATAGGAATGGATGAAGGAATACTAAAAATGAGTAAACGATTGATCGGATTGGATGAACGACTCTTAGAATGAGAGGAGGTTCATAATAGATGAATGATTGGTTAGAAAAAGGAAATGATTATTCAGAAGGGATGAATGAAAGCTTGAAACAAGTAAACGATTGATCGGAATGGATGAACGAATGCTCAGATGGGGAAACTAACTCTTGGAATGGATGAATAGGATGAAATTGAAGAAGATAGAAGGAGGGTTCTTAAGATTTGTTTTGATACCCAAAGATCTTGGCTACAAATGAACTAAAGCTCAGATTAGGATTTTGGTTAAGCTCAAATTGGGATTGGACTAAAGCTTAGATTAGGATTGGATTGAGGCTCATATTAGGATTGGATTGAGGCTCATATTAGGAATGGATTGAAGAATATGATGGGATTGGTTCTACTGGTTGAATTTAGAAGTTGAATCTATTTCTTATTTGTTTGCAAAAATTTTGCTGCAGAGGGGCGAACTTTCCCTTCCAAGGCAGGCCCACCCCCATAGAGGGGTGAACCTACCCCTCTGCAGGGAAAGTTCACCCCACTGTAGGGTAGGTCTACCCCACTACAGGGTAGGTCCACCCCACTGTAGGGCAGGTTCGCCCTTCTACTTTCAAACTCTCTGAGTAGGTAAACGGGTTGTCAGAACGGGGAGACGGGTGATTGGAACAGGGTGTTAGATAATCAGATTGGATAAATAGATGATCAAACTAGGGGAAAAAATGATAGGAGTGGATGAACAAGCACTCGAAACTCATGAATGAATCTTAGGTTGCAGAGATAAAAACTCAGAACAAGTAAGTGATTGATCAAAACAGATGAACAACTCTCACAACAAGGAGATGGATGCTTGGGATGGATGAAAGATTACTCACAATGAGTAAACAAAGGATCGAGAGAGATGAAAGACTACTCGAAACAAGTAAACGGTTGCTTGAAATGGGCAAACGGGTGCTTAAAATGACAAAAAAATAATAAAAAAGGTCGTTTGGAGGGTGGGTCCGCCCTAGTTGGGCAGGTCCGCCCCTTTAGAGGGAAATTTTTCCCATCTCAAGGGCAAGTCTACCCAAGGATAAGGGAAATTTTTTGTTTTGGTGGAAAAAAGATAAAAAAATGAATGCTCGGATTAAGTAAACATGTGCTCGAAATGAGGGGGTTGTTTCTTTTACTGAGGGGATGATCACTCAATATGATGAAAGGATGTTTGAAATAGGGGGACGATTACTCAAAACATGAAAATGAGCAGATGAGTGCTTGAAACAGCTGAACAAACAATGAAAAAGGTTGTTTGGAAAGTAAAAAGGGTTGTTTTTAGGGCAGGTTCACCCCTCTGCAAGGGCATGTTCACCCTTCTATAGTAAGCTTCAGGGTAGGTCCACCCTTCTGTAGTAAGCTTCAGGGCAGGTTCGCCACTCTGCAAAAAAATGAGACTTGACTTGGACGGAAAGTGCAAATGGACTAAAGGGTGAATTGTGATGACTGAATGAGAATGAAAATGTTTAGATCACAACAAATGATAAGGTTTTAGGTTCCCCACTAGTTTTTGTTTAAATCGGGAAAACGGGCCTAACAAATGGTGAAGCAGGCTCACTAGAAGATGGAATAAGTCTTTTGAATGGTGAAACGAGATCTCTAGCTAATAAAATGGGGTCCTCAAACAGTGAAACGAGCAATCAAAATGGGAAATAAAAGTTTGGAAGGGATGAATGGATGTTTGAAATGGGTGAACGAATACTTGAAATAGTTAAACAGATGTTTGGAATGGTTAAACAAATGCTTGGAATGGTTAAACAGAGGCTTGGAATGGTTAAACAGAGGCTTGGAATGGTTAAACGAAGTGAAATTGACTATTCAGGGGGCAAGTTTGCCCCTCTGCAAGGCAAGTTCGCCCTTTTGTAGAGCAAGTCAGGGTAGGTCTACCCCACTACAAAGCAGGTCAGGGCAGGTCCACCCCACTATAGAGCAGGTCAAGGCAAGTTCGCCCCACTACGAGGAACAAGGACTTGGTTTGGATGGCAAGGACTATGGCAAGGACTTAAAATGACAACAATGAGGCTGACTTGTCAAAAAGTTTACTAGTTTCTCACAAGAAGACACTTTAAACAAGCACAATCCTAAAATGACAAAATGAATGATGAAAAAGGTTGTTTGGAGGGAAAGTTCTCCCTAGTTAGGGCAGGTCCACCCCTTTAGAGGGAAAGTACGCCCCTCTCAAGGGCAAGTCCACCCAAAGACAAGGGAAAGTTTTCCTTTTAGTGGAAAAAGATAAAAAATGAATGCTTAGATTAAGTAAACATGTGCTCGAAATGAGAGGGTGGTTGCTTTGACTGAGGGGATGATCATTTAATATGATGAAAGAATGTTCAAAATAGGGGGATGATTACTCAGAACATGAAAATGAGCAGACGGGTGCTTGAAATAGCTAAACAAATGATGAAAAAGGTTGTTTGGAAGGTAAAAAAGGTTGTTTTTAGGGCAGGTTCACCCCTCTACAATAAACTTCAAGGCAGGTTCACCCTTCTACAGTAAGCTTCAGGGCAGGTCTGCCCTTCCGTAGTAAGCTTCAAGGTAGGTTTTCCACTCTGTAGAAAACTGAGACTTGACTTGGAAAAAAAGTGCAAATGGACTAAAGGATGAATCGTGATGACTGAATGAGAATGAAAATATTTAGATCACAACAAATGATAAGGTTTTAGATTCCCCACTAGTTTTTGTTTAAATCGGGCAAATGGGCCTAATGAATGGTGAAACAGGCTCACTAGAAGATGGAATAAGTCTTTCAAATGGTGAAATGAGATCTCTAGCTAATAAAATAGGGTCCCCAAATGATGAAACGAGCAATCAGAATGGGAAACAAAAGTTTGGAAGGGATGAGCAGATGTTTGAAACAGGTGAACGGATACTTGAAATAGTTAAACAAATGTTTGGAATGGTTAAACGGATGCTTGGAATGGTTAAACAGAGGCTTGGAATGGTTAAACAGAGTGAAATTGATTGTTCAAGGGAGAAGGTTCACCCCTCTGTAGGGTAGGTTCGCCCTTCTGCAGAGCAGGTCAGAGAAGGTCTGCCCCACTACAGAGCAGGTTAGGGCAGGTCCACCCCACTACGGGGAACAGGGACTTGGTTTGGATGGCAATGATTATGGCAAGGAATTAAAATCACAACAATGAGGCTGACTTGTCAAAAAGTTTACTGGTTTCTCACAAGAAGACACTTCAAACAAGCACAATCCTATGATTAGTGTTGAGGGTATGGCCAATAAAGATCTTAATCTAGGATGCATAAGGTTTCTAGGGAGTTCTCGATATACTCTTGGTCTGTGAGGCCCAAACTGTGAACACTAGCCTGTCACAAGCGTGATTCAAGAACCCCAGTGAGATACTGAAGGGCTTAGACCAACTCTTCATGTCTATCTAGGTATCACCCTAGCTTTGACACTCTTCCAAACATGACATGACTGGGGTATAGATTTGGCTATCCCCCTTTTCTATACCTTGTCAATACATGTGGTTAGGATCGTCCCTTAGGGTGATGAAATCCCCAAGCAGGTCCCTCTAAAAAGAAGGCACTAATCATTTCCAGGTACTCCCCAAGGTCACACAGAGTGCAAAGGGAAAGCAAAAATGAACTAATTCCCCCTTGGGTGACACAAAAATAGACCAAAAGACATAGCAAGCAATGAATTTTACTTCCCCCTAGTTAAACTAAGTGCCTAGATTAGTTAATGAAAACAACAAGAAAAACTTTTGAAATTTGAACAAACGGATGGCCCTGCAAGCAAGTGTTAACTATTTTAACCTCCATTCTTCGTCAATTATGAAAATATGCTACAAAATGTTAGCAAGAAATACAAATATACCTACAAACAAACAAGGTTAGGGGGTTAGAACCTGAAAACAACAAAAAATTAAGACAAAACAAAGCTAAAATGACTATTTTTACCTTCTAGAATGTTTTGTTTAGGACAGGTTCACCCCTCTATGGTAAACTATCAAAAAACAGAGTCAAAACCAGGGCAGGTCCACCCTTCTATAGCAAACTATTAGAAACAGAGTGAAAACCAGGGTAGGTATGCCCCTCTGCAGTCAAATGTCAGAAAACATAGTGAAAATCAAGGCAGGTCCACCCCTCTGCAGTAAAATGTCAAAAAATAGTGTTAAAACTAGGGCAAGTTCGCCCCTATGTAGTCAAATGTCAGAAAACAAATTGAAAACTAGGGTAGGTCTGCACCTCTATAGTAAAATGTTAGAAAACAATGTTAAAACCAGAGCAGGTTCACCCCTCTATAGTCAAATGTCAGAAAATAGTGTTAAAACTAGGGTAGGTTCGCCCCTTTGCAGTCAAATGTCAGAAAATAGAGTGAAAACTAGGGCAGTTCCACCCCTCTGTAGTCAAATATCATAAAATAGTGTTAAAACAAGGGCAGGTTCACCCCTCTGCAGCAAACTGGAGGGAAAGTTCGCCCCTCTGCAACAAACTAGAGGGTAGGTCTACCCCTCTGTAGGGCAAGTTCGCCAATCTGTGACCTGAACCTGCAAACAAACTAAACAACAACAAACATGAAATGAAGGAACCCATTTGTGGGTCCCACCAGGCATGCCAGAAATGTGAATCCTAGTGTTTTAACCTATCCTAAAGGTGCAAAGTAACTAAAATGCAAGAAGGAAAACACAAGGAACACTTCAAAGATTAGCCTAAGGAATGATAACACAAAGAAAGATGAAAATGAAATGAAGATAAACTTGATTATACCTTTTTTATGCTGCAATCCCTTGGTTGGCCCTTGATATTTGAATGCTTGTATGCTCCTTGGATGGCTATGAAAATGGTGTATCCAAGATGAACAATGTAATAAATGCTAATGCTAGTGACTAAGTGGCTTGACTAAATGGCTAAGATAATGCTTGCAAATTGAGTAATCAAATTGATAGCATAAGGGTGTGAATGGCTAAGTGTTGTAAAATGCATTAGAAGAGGGGGGTATTTATAGAAGAATTTGAGTTCTCTAGAGAATTCAATGATTGAGATTAAGCCACCAAGGCCAAGATGAAGGGCTATGGTGAGTTGAGGACTCACAAGCCCTTACATCTTGACATGTGGAGGGTGAAGTGGCCTAGGGTGTGTAAGTGAGGTGGAATAAGGACAAGTGATGTGGAGGAAGGACAAGTACCTTGCAAGTACCTTGGGGGATGAGAGGATTTCCTCAAAAAGGAACTTCTTGTCCCCAAGTGAGAGTAAAAGTGACATTTGAGGAATTTTAGAACTCCTCAAAAATCTCCATGGGGAATGAGAAAGTATGTGGAAAAATAAAAAATTCACATGTTTGGGAGAATCTAGTGGATAAGAGAGGGTTTCCAAAAAGGTGGGAATTTTCCACATGTGAGTGATGTGACAAGTCAAGGGTTCTAGAAGACTTTGGCACATGTGATGTGACAAGTCAAAGGTTCTAGAATTTATATGGGAAAGATAAGATTCCTTGGAGGAATAAAAGTGAATTAAAAATTCACATGGGGAAGAGAGGAGCCTTGAATGAATAAAAAGGAATTAAAAATTTCTTTGGGGATGGGGAGAGTTGACCAAGGTACTGATTAGGCTTAATTAATCAATGATTAGAAGATAATTAGTGGTTAATTAAGATTGGAAACCAACTTGCAAAATTTGGAGGATGTGACACATCCTAATCAAGGATTAGGCATGTGTCACATCCCCAATGATGGGATTAGGAGATTGATTGAGATTAAGAAAAAGATGTGACATGTGAGGAATTAAATAAATGTCATATTTATTTAATTCATTTGATGAAAGGGGGATTAAAGAGGATAAGGTATTTAATTATTTAACTAGATACCTTAGGAATTAGAAGAACTTTAGAGGTATTAATTAAATAATAGTGATATTACATAATTAATGTGAATAAGGGGATATTTAGACGAAAAGGGGGTAAATTTGGACAAATGAAGTGTCCAAATTTAGGTGTCTACAGTGACATCTAAAAAATAATATTCAAAGCTCCTATAACTCATTACTATGCCTGTGGATTTAAGGAAAAGTTGATACTTCTATTTTGTTGGGGATCGATGCATACATATATCTAGGGACAGTGTGGGAATATGGTCATGTGAAGGAGAGTATCGGTATGGTCAAAATTTACATGGTAAATGCCAACCGTCAATTTTATAAGATGATTCACAATCTATAGGAATTCATGCACCCCTTGTATAGAGTGTGGCCTTGACTCTCATCACTCCCTCCAAAAGTCATGCCATAGTTTCTTAGGAATCCTACATGGAGTTGGGGAAAAGATAAATAGTCAACATCCTTCAATATGTTGGTCGAGTGCTACCTACTTGCTAACTTCATCTTTGTTGGTTGTTGTACCAACTAAAGGGATAATTTCTTGGATACAAATTCAATGATTGGATTATAAGGGAAATGTACCAAAATTAAGGATAGAAAATTTATTTATCTATGTTGTAATGAATATTTAATTAAATGTAATTGCTTAATGTGAATTTCTGGAAATTGTATTGGCTGCCTATTATGAATGCAAGTCTAGAAGAATTTCTAAAAATTAATGTATTACTATTACAATCTCCTTTAGCAGCACAATAATTTTCTCATTAGTGGCATGGTGCAATGGATAGATGTAATGCTAAATTATTGTTAATATAGAAGTAATTCACATTATGAATTTTATATATGCAATCTCTATTTAAATACACATTGAAGGTAACTCAAGTCAGCAAGCAAACAAATTGTTTTACAAAATGCTTGCATTATCAAACTGGATACAATCGTAAAAATTTCATCATTTTGGGGAAGGGTCTTTACAGACTACTTCCAACAATGTAACTAAAGCTCAAGCACTAAAATAGGGACTTCTTCTAGAAAATTTAAAAAATATCCAAAAATACATGCATGTGTAGAAATTTATGTGTAATAATTATTATTTCATTGAAGTTTGTGTTTATTCCATATTTAGTGAAAATTATTTATTATTTAGGAATAATTTCAATCAAATTTAAATTATGTTGGTGTATATTGGGTAATTTTTCTAACTAGTTTCAATATTAGATTCTTTTCACACCTTGTCATTTGAGTATACTTCAAAAAAAATTGCTTTATGTCTTTTGGTCATAAGGTTAAGGCACATTTCATGATCTTATATTGTCCTATGTGCCATCGTCGCTTATATATCCAAGGTTTCTCATTTTACTGTTAACAATCAAATGTTTTTAATAGGAATAAAGTTTATTCTTGTCATATTGATCTTCTAAGTTCTTTGTGCTTACTATTTGGCCTCTAAATCTTGGGTGAACATCTCCATAGATAAATCTAACATGGTATTAACATGACTTTAGTGTTGTTTGTTAGTTTCTTAGGAGATCTTAGAGTGTGGATATTGTATTTTTTGAATCATTGACCCTACAGAGAAAAGGATGTAATTTCTCCCCCAAGAGCCTTGATTGTGATAAAAGGGAGGAAAGGACAAATTGGACCCCCTGGAAAAGATTGCATGTTTGGTCAAAGAAACCACAAGGGGATCCATTGAGAAAAATATGGTATTTCACAATAGAGATACAATTATATATCTAATTTATCCAGTTGTAAGAACCCCTACCAAAATATTTTGACCAAACTTGCAATTTTCTAATTTTTACCTTGCAAACATTTTTTCAAACACTTCCCAAGAAACCAAATATGAGGAATTTATGAATGCTAACCATCACAAGAGCTACAAATAATATTTTGAAATCATATATTCATTATTAAACCATGTCAATGTTCAAAGATTTTGCAAATACGCTTCATCAAACAATTGACAAACATTCTTAAAAGCTAGAAACAATGTAAAGTAAACAAAGAATCTGTTATTCCAGAAAATCAAAGTTTGTAAATATGCAAATATTTACTTCTCTAACTTCAATAATGTCGGATACAACTATAATAATTTTCCATACACATTTGTTACTTTTTAAAACATATGAATATCAAAACTCATACAAGATATCATTGCTAAATAATAATATTCTCATATCCATATGTATAGAATATTCACATAGATATCTCATGAAAGCTTTTTGACCTTATTCTTGTTGTAGATGACTATATATCTATTGTTGATAAAAAAAAAACTTACTCTTTGTTTCCAGCAATATCTCCAATTTAGTATTATTCACCAAAGTTTCCCTAAAAAGGGAAGTTATTCCTTCTTATAGCCCATGATTCCTTTGTGAGGAGTTCCAAAGGTTGTTTTGGAATTTATTAAGGATTTAAAGCCTCTTCACAAACTTCAATCACTTTCCAATATGTATGGAAACAATATTAAAGGCTTTTGTGCTAGGATGTGGGAAAACTATAAGCCTTTAAAATATTGATCTCCCCTTCTTTTCTCCCTTTGGGAGATGTATGGTTTCCTAAAGCAATCAAAAGGGTACGACTAGGAAAAAAACCTAGTTGGTATAAAATTATATATATATTAATTCACTTCTTCACTTGAACACACTTCACTATAATTTTTTGAATTTTTACCAGTGCCTATACATATCTGAGATAATTTATCTTACCTGCAAGAATTCACAAATTATAGATCTTCAACCATACCTGTAAATATTTTCCATGCAAATTGAAACCCTAAATGGATTTCACAATATTGGCTAGGGAGGATCTTTCACCACTGAACCCAATCTTCACTATAGGGTTTTTATCCTAGGTTGTGCTTGAACAATCTTGTTTAATCTCCACAATTGTGATTTTTGGAAAAGATCAAAATAACCAACATGAATCAAATGAGACCCTTCAAACTTTTTTATAATCTTCTTAAAACTTTCTAAAAAATTACAATTTAAAATCACTTTATAATTTAAATAAGCCTTATTGCTTCAAAAAGTGATTTATTTCATTATTTAAATATTCTCAGCACTTTAGTCACTTAATCAAGTGTCCATGATTTAAAACTTTAATTATGTTTCCAATGAACTATTACACTAAGGTGATTTTTTATTTTTTATAAAATTAAGCAACCTTAGTGAGATAATTAAATTAAATCACAGTAATTCACCCAAGTTGTAAAAACCACCAAACAACATCAAAAATAAAATTTTACTATACCAAAAGGAGACTAATGATGAATAATGAAAATCAAGGTCGATTAGGTGACTTTGTATAAATAAATACTCTCTACAAGAATCTTGGGGAACGCACTAGAAGTTGTAATTCACTTCGAAAAGTATCATAAGAGTTCTCAAGACCAATTGAGCTTATTTCCAACAAAAAACATCCCTTTTTACAAGGTTAGTGCTCATTAAGAATCCTAAAGCTCACTATAATGCTAAAGTGACCAATAATGGGGAAATGACAGCCCTCCCTCCCCAAGTATTACTTTTCCTCAAGTAATACAGACTCATATATTGATTGATCTTGGATGGATCCCAATGTGACTCCAAGATACCAAATCAACCTCAAGAAGGTCTCACCATATTATCACTGCACCACTTTGGTTAAAATTAGAATACCACCATGCCAATTCTGCACTCTCCTTTCCTATAACCCAAATAAAGAGTCATCCTCAAAAACCAAACTGAAATACCTATAAAGACTGGATTTTGTAACATAGAATATAGCATGCCAAAGTATCTCAAAATTATCAATATCTATAATCTCACTATCTAACATGATCCTATTCAATAGGAAAATTAATTTATCAAACAAGAAAGTGTGATTCTTAACATAACTCATTATGGTGTCCTAAAAATGATGCAGATTAATCCCTGTCAATTGGCTGATAAAAATTGTGATAGCAGTGTTACAACTAAAATTTAAATTCATGGTTATCTTTCAAATGTTTCCAGTGTTATAAACCGACAGTACCTCATTAACACTCAATCTCCAAGTGTTAAAAATGTAGCCTCATGCACACCAATCAACGGGATCAATTGCAATCATCACTGCAACATTTGAAAAAACAAAGGTTGTTAGCATAAAGTGATTGCAACAACCAACACTCTCCCATGTGGAAGTTAGAAATAGTTGAACTATGTCTAAAAATCCTCCCATAATACACTTCCATAAGTACTCAAAATCAATATGCTCAATGACTAATTTTATTGAAATCAACATTGTAATAATGGGGAAATATTTATAATGATAAATTATTCTTGTATGCATAAGAGATATTACCTTGGAAAAGATTGAAATAATTTCTCTCTAGATTACCTCTACCATTCATCTCCAACTAAAAATACTCCACTCATTGGCTGGAAATATTTTTCAATCCTTTTGTGTGCAAGTAACAAATTTCATGTGTTGGCTGATTGGAAGATGGACAATAACTTTGCATCTGAAATCTTTTCCAATGTCCAAGTTCCATAAAATATTTCCTTGGTAAACTAAAACCTCCATTCTTCCCTCTTTACTAGGTGGTCTATCAAGAGGATCACCAATCAAAATCTTGTTATTCTTAATCACATGAATAGGCATTATCTTCATGTGAACCAAGAGGTAAATCATGATAGAAACTATTCTTAATCCATTCAATTCTTGGAAATCCACCATCCCAATATCTAGTCAATATCGCAAGACTATAAACTTCACCTAGATCCCATATCTTGTGATTGTCACCAACTATGACACTAAAATCAAGAAGTGTTTCATCCTCCATTACAAAGAGTGGATTATCAAAAGTGGACTATGTATCCAACTCAAAAAGTGGATAATCAATAAATTAAATCTATTTTCTTATCCCCTCCATCCTTCTTGATGTTCCAACTCTACACCTGCAAACTTGGGAAACTTCTCTAAATCAAAATTTGCATGGAGCCTATCACGCTCAACAATCACTTGCTTAATTTCCTTAGCCCTTTCCTCATTTTCTTGCTCCCTAAATTGTTCTACAACAAAAAGCTGATTTTTTTCTTCTTAAAGAGTCATTTGAGTACTCTCCAACGAATCCTTTGTTGGAAGTTTGTGGAGTTTTTCATTGATATGTCTATTGGAAGCATGAGCATGAGCATGAGTTGTATAGTATGCAGTACTTTCATTAATGTCAAAATTGTATGGAGATTGATGTGCAAATCATTTGGTTAAGCATGAGTGTGTGTATATAGATGATAATCCAATGTATATTTGCAAGAAGGTTTGATCCGGTACAGACAATTAAAGTGGAAAATTGGCTGTGTCATAATAGTGTTTTCAGTGTACAGGACATCCAATATTTTGGTCCCCATTGGTCCACCTTGAGGAATCTTGCTCTATAGTTCTAAGGAAATTTTTTGGTTGTTTGAGGATTCTAAATCCAAGATTTCACATTGTTTTGTCCTCTGGTGTAGAAGTTATGATTAATAGAATATCTAGTTTGCTAGTGACATTAGTTACTAGTACAAAATGTATGTTTTGATTAGTATACACTTCATCATGGAATGTTATTTAGTCTTGCAGATTTGTGGAAGTGTTGACAAGTGTCAAGTTCACCTATGTTCCAAGTGGCATGATTTTTTATGTCTACATGTCAATTTGTGGTTGTTCTATTGGTGAATTTTGATGTTAGGTCACCAACAGTGCCAACCTAATACATTTGGGGTATTGTAGAGGTTAATTATGAATTAATATGTTATAAGGTAGATAATATAGGTCCATGCCAACCTATTTTAGTTTTTTATAAGTTTTTTTTATAGCGTGAATTAGGTTTTGTGGGCTGACAAGTTATGTTTTGCATGATACATCAAATTAGGCCAACCTAATTGATATTGTAGATGTTTTCAGATGTGATGGATATAAATGTAAGTACATTTTGGTATTTTATTATGTGAACAAGTGTTGTTGATGTGAATTGTGCAAAAGAGATGTGAGTGTAGAGTAGAGCAAAGTGTTAAAGCAGAGTGATATGAAGTGTGTTGACTCTGTATATTGAGCTTCGGTGGTACTATATTCTAGGATGTTGTAGATGCATTTGTAACAATTAATTTTGGTTGTGTTCCACCCCTCTCTTATATATTTTCTTCTTTCTATGGGCAATGAGTCCACCTACAGTGAGCATTTTTGTAATATGTTGTAACCAATTATAATATATTTTGAGCTAATCCTCACCATGGTTTTTCCCTTTTTGGGTTTCCCACATAAAATTTTAGTGTTCATGTGTTATGTGCTTTGATTGTTTCTTTCATGTTTTCCTTTCTTACTACAAATTGATTATGCTATGTGGAATGAATTTTTAAATGTTTAAGTGGTTTCAGAGAATATTGATTCACCCCCCCTCTCAATATTATAGGTGTTCAACATCCTTAGTAGACTTAAGCTCAAAGGTGAGATTATTAACTCCTTCCTCTTTTCCCTTCAATGCATTCAAGATCTCTTCAGAAAACTTCATGGAATGATCCCTATCAAAAATTAAGTTCAAGTAATTTGATTCATTATTCTAAAAGCTTCTTTGATCTCCAGTGAATTTGTGTGAATTATCAAAATGTGTTAAGACTGAAACAACCTTATCTTTAGTGACTATCAACTGATTCTTCAAAATATATAATTCACTATGCCTCTAATCAAATTCAACTTGACACAATAAATTTTCTATTTTTTCTTCAAGAACATGACTCTTAAATTTAGTTATCTCTATGGCATCTTATTTGCATATTAAATTATTTCATGATATTAGGATAACACTATGCTCAAAAGGAAAATCATCATAATCTTTCCCTTCATCATATTTTGATTTCAAAACACCTAGATCCCATGAACTTAGGATTTGATGGCTATGATATGAAAAATTATGCTCATTGTGTTCCCCATTAATTAAATAAGATATTTCCTCCATCAAAAAATTTTGCTATGAACCCCTCTTCTTCCTCATGCTCCTTATTTGTCTTATAAGGTTTTAATTTCTACTCACATTAAGAAAAAACCATTTCATCTAATACCTATTCAAATGATAAGGATTCTTGGTCATCCTTCCATATGCTATTCGATAAGATAGATAAAAGTGATTGTGGCACAACATCAATTTCATTAACAATCAAAATCATAATGGACTACATGGTTGCTATAACATTATGTGCATGGTATTTTCTAATCGTAGCAAAGAAATGGTGAAACATTTTAAAAATTAGATCTTCACATCCTATAGCTAACATGATGTTACCAAACTTGATTTTTTCAAATGTTTCAAGTATGTTCATCCTCCTAGTAAAATCAGAACTTATAACATCATCCAAACCTTGGAAACTATCGACCAATAACTAAAATATATTTTTCATTATGTCATCATTTTATGGAGTTTTAGGAGCTATTATTTTCTTGATTTTTCTTAAAAAATAAGTAACGATCAATCTCACCTCATTGTCTTTCTGTCCCAACAACTTTTTCTTACCCAAGGAAGTCATTGCAAGAATCACGGTTGTTTTTTTTAACTAAGAAGGTGATTGATTCACTATGTGCAAAGAATCCTCTACTTCCTCCTAAGTGCTGAGAAGAACTTTTTTTGACTGAGATAGGTTTTCAATTTCACCTTCTACATTAAAAAAAAAAATTCCCAAGTCTTCTTCACTCAATGATGCCACAATTCACAACCTAAATAGGTTGGTAGGATACTTTGCTCTGATACCATTGTAAGAACCCCTACCAAAATATTTTTCCCAAACTTGCATTTTTTGTTTTTTTACTTTGTAGAGATTTTTTCAAACACTTTCTAGGAAACAAAATATGAGAAATTTATGAATGCTAACCATCACAAGAGTTGTAACTAATATTTTGAATTCATATATTCATTATTAAACCATGCCAATGTTCAAATATTTTACAAATACACTTCATCAAACAATTGGCAAACACTCTTAGGAGCTAGAAATAAAGTAAAACGAACAAAGAATTTGTTGTTCCAAAAAATTAGAGTTTGTAAATATGCAAATATTTACTTCTCTAACTTCACTAATATCAGGTACAACTATAATAATTTTCCATACACATTTGTTCCTTTTCAAATCATATGAATGTCAAAAATCATACAAGATATCATTGCTAAATCATAATATTATCATATCCATATGTATAGAATATTCTCATACATATCTCATGAAATTTTTCTGACCTTATTGTTGTTGTAGATGACTATATATATATATATATATATATTGCTAATAACCAGAAAATAACCTGCTCTTTGTTTCCAATGATATCTCCAATGTAGTCTTATTCCCCATAGATTACCCAAAAATGGAATTTATTCCTTCTTATGCCCATGATTCCTTTGTGATGAGCTCCAAAGGATGCATTGGAATTTATTAAGGATTTAAAACATCTTCACAAACTTCAATCACTTTCTAATATGTATGACAACAATATTAAAGGCTTTTGTGTTTGGATGTGGGAAAAGCCATAAGCCTCTAAAATTTTCATCTCCCTTTCTTTGCTCCCTTTGGGAGATGTATGGTTTCCTTAGGTAATAAAAAGGATACAACTAAGAAAAATGCCAACTATTACAAAATAATATATATATTTTAATTCACTTCTTCACTTGCACACACTTCACTAGAACTTTGAATTTTCACCAATACTTTTAAATATTTGAGATAAATTATCTTGCTTGCAAGACTTTAAAAATTATAAATATTTAATCATGCATTCAAATATTTTCCATGCAAACTAAAATCATGAATGGATTTCACAGTATTAGCTAGGGACGATCTTTCACCACTGAACTCAATCTTCACCATAGGTTTTCATCCTAGGTTGTGCTTGAACAATCTTGTTCAATCTCTACACTTGTGGTTTTTAGAGAAGATAAAATTAAATAGCATGAATCAAATGATACCCTTCAACCCTTTTATATTCTTAGAACTTTCTAAAAAAATATAATTTAAAATCACTTTATAATTTAAATAAGCCTGATTGCTTCAACAAGTGATTTATTTCATTATTTAAGTATTCCCAACACTTTATTCACTTAATAAAAATTCCATGATTTAAAACTATAATTCCTTTTTGAATGAACTATTACACTAAGGTGTTTTTTAAATTATTTTATAAAATTAAGCAACCTTAGTGAAATAATTAAATTAAAGCTCAATAATTCACAAGTTGTGGAAACTACCAAACAACATAAAAAAAAATGACTATACTAAAAGGATACTGATGATGAATAATGAAAATTAGGGTTGATCAAGTGGCTTTCTATAAATAGATGTTCTCTCCAAGAATCTTGGAAAACACACTAGAAGCTAAAATTCACTTCAAAAAGTGTCATAAGCATTCTCAAGATCAATTGAGCTCATTTCCAACAACACACATCCCTTTTGACAAGGTTGGTACTCATCAAGAATCTCAGAGGTAATTACAATACTGAAGTGACCAAAAAATGTGGACATTACACTAGTCCATCTGAAAACCAAATCTCTTTAACAAGTTCAACTTAAATATTTAATTAACTTTATCACAAGCTTTATTGACATCCAACTTAAGTATCATATTGCTCTATTTGGACAATGATGGAATTTAAAGTCTCTTGTGTGATAAAAATATTATTTATTACATCTCTTCCCAGCATGTGTCCACACTGTTCATCAAAGATGATGTTTGGAAGAATTACCTTGAGATGATTGGATATTATCTTCAAAACTATCTTGTATGTGGTATTAGAAAGAAGTATTAGTTGAAAGTACTTGAAGGAGTGTGGTTTTGATATCCTTAATTAATTAATTTCTTTGAATTCCTTAAATCCTTTACTGCCATCCATAGTTTATCACCTAGCATATCCCAATATTCTTGATAAAATAGAGTCGGGAAACTATTGGTTCTAGGCAATTTTTAGGATGAAGTTGAAATGTTTCCAATTTAACTTCCTCTGTTATTTTCTCCACTAATTGCTTGTTATCCACATTAGTGACTAAAATGGGTATGAAGTTGAGGAACATTTCTTGGTCATGGAGATTTGTGGCATTAGGGCTAGCTAGTAGATTCTGAAAGTAGTTTACTACCTCCTCTTGAATTTCCTTTAGCCCAATGAGTAGAAAACTATTAGCTTTATGAATTGGGGTGATTCTATTCTATGCTCTTCTATTTTTTCTTAAATTATGATTTTTTTTATTATTGAGATCTTCATCTCATAACCAAGTTTCTCTTGATTAGTTCTCCAATAGATTGCTTTCTGAGTTAATATTTTAGAGTGAGTTTCCATGATCTTTTTCTTTATCTTCAACTAAAATTCCTTGTAGTGTAACCTTTTGGTTTAGAGATGCTTTCTCTACTTCTAATTTTTATTTTTCCTAAAAAAAAAAAAAATTGAAGTTGTTGATATTCCAATCACTTAGCTTGTGCTTGATTTCAATCATTTTTTTTGCAAACATGAACATCTTAGATCTTTGGGAACTTGTGCATTTTCCCACCAATATTTCATGAGACCATTCAAATATTCATTCCTTAACCACATATTTTTAATTTTGAATGGCCATCAAACTAACGAATAATCATTCTCTAGATTTAGGGTTATTGAAAAATTAGGAAAAATCAAATAATCCATTGTTATAAGAATTTGGCACCAATTAGAGGAGATGAGGAATTTGTCAAGGTGTTCAACCATGTTGGTGAATCCTTTTCTATGATTTATCCAAATGAATTCTCTACTTTTTATGGAATTTCAATTAAATCATTGTCACTTACAAACACCTTAAAGTCTTCATGTCTTTGGTCAACATGGCTAATCCCTCATTTCTTTTTCATTGGGGACAAGATTAAATGTAAACACCCACCAAGTATTATCATTTCATTATATTATAATAAAAAATGAAATTATTGATTTTAGACCATACCTTTTTTGTCTTCTTCTATGTATGTATTGTACACATTAATGAGTGAGAAGGATCAATTCAATCCAATGTGAGTGATTCGAGATATGAGCCAGAATTTTTTTTCCAATCTTCAACTTAAATTTGCTAGGGTCTTCATAGCATGCCAATCCCTCCACAAGCACCATAAGTAGAGATAACCCAACCATGCCACCCAAAGCACGTATTTAATAAGTTTTTTCCATCCTCCTTTGATAATTTTATCTCTTGATAGAGGATAATATGAACATGTTTATCATCAATAATTGACATTTAAATAAACATCTTTTGTTAGAGGTGTTGAGACCCCTAATATTCTAAGTTGTGATCTGTCCTAGGGGAGGAGTTTCCTTTGTCAGCCTTCATAAATTATGCCCTAAGTGAGGAGTTTCCACTCATGCTTATTTTATGCAAATGACTCTTAACTAAGCATCTTTTGTTAGAGGTGTTGAGGCCCCTAATATTCTAAGTTGTGATATTTTTTGTGCCATAAGGGATGGGTTTCCTCCCTTAGCCTTCATAAATTTATTAATGTATTTTTTTCCATCAGTAGTGGCATCCTTTGTACAATGCATCATGTTCAACTTTCTTCCCTTTTCTTGCAAAATTTTAGAGTATGCTTTAGGATCTTCGATATAGATTGGTCTATTGATTGTGGATCCAACATTCCTATTTCATCTCCATCAAAAAAATTGTCTAAAGGCCAATCTAACTCTTCTTGTGGTAGATCTAAGTTATTTTCTTGGAGTGGTGCTTCAATTTTAGGATTCTAATCTATGTCTATTCGAGCAGGGCTATTTCCAAAGGTCACTACTTCTAAATTAGAAGGTGGAATTATCTTTTTTTCTAGTTGAGGGTTGGAAGGGTGATTATTGGGTTGATTATTCTCTAAACAATTTTTCTTTGGAGCATTGAATTTTCCCACTCTTTTGCTCCAAACCTTTTTGTCCTACATAGGAGGGAAAGAACTCATTGTATTTGAGTAGTTTATTCTATGACATTTAAGGAATTTTTTCCATCTATTCCAATTGAATGTATCTAAATATTGTTTCCCATCATTAGGGAAATTTATTTTAATAATTATTTTATTGCCACCACTTAAGTCTAGCATAAACATGTAAGAATAATGTTCAAGAATTTTAGTATCCAAATCAATTATAGTTCCAAGCATCCTCCCAATATTCGTTAGATAATATTCTAATTAGTACTCTAGTGGAAAGTTCTACAAGTGAATCCATCGAGGGAAATCATAGGGAGTATATTTATTAGGGTTGAAATTTTTCTCCCATTTTTGCATTTGCAAAGAGATTTCACTCATCATCTATATGCCTTTAGTAAGAATTGAGTCCAATTCTTCTTTGTTTAGAAAGATCATAATGAAGAAGTCCTTTGGGAGGAATTTCATGATGAACTAAGAATGCTAGTTTTCACATGTCCAATGTGTGATGGTCTCCCTTTAATATTTCAAACCAATGAAGCAGTAGATTATTGTAGACTGACAATATTTATGTATCTACTTTGGATTCCTTGGGTACATCTATTTTGATTTTGAGAAGATTCAAAGGATTTTTTTTAAATTCCATTTTTTATTTTGCAGATTTTTGTGTTGTAGGAAATCTTAGGCGTGAGCCATTTGTTCAATAATTTTTTGAGAATTAAATTAAATGTGTTCATATATTTTTATTTTTTTATATAACATTGTTATATTTTCATAAATTTCTTGTCAAATTCATATTCTATTGTATGGCATAGCTATTATAAGTTTACTTATTTTTAAGAGTTATTTGGAATTATAAATATACTTGTCTCTATGAGTTATTTGGGATTATTTTTTGTCTTATCCTTGAAGCGTGATGTTTAAGTTGATTGGGATAGGCTTCAAAATCCTTCTAGATTGCTTTGAAATTTCTATTCTTTTTATTGATAAATGAATGGTTAGGATCATTCATAGTTATTACCAAATATAAACAACCTTACTATAATGCTCTAAACTCGCACATAGGGAAAAAACACAACTAATTTTTTTAACAATATCATAGAAACACTAGTAATTACCAACCATGGATGCACATGGTAGTGTACTATACACATTAGGTGACATTGAACATGTAGCATCTCCATTGACACGTTGCCTGAGAGTGAGGTGTGGAAATAAATGAGGTCAGGTTTGTGGAGTACATCGTGTGCACCCTTAAACAATGTCGATATGACTCTAAGAATTAGGTTACACATCATCAATAGTTTGTTGGAAGCTCAATGCTTCTACTCCTTGGTTAGTGTTGATCATGTGATTCATGACATGGTCTAACTACCTCCCGTGGATCTTATCTAACACTTTTATCGGGCATTGACAAGTCGACCTTTTGGTGCAACGGCAAGGCCAACAATTGGTATCGAATTCAAACTTGGCTTTGAATCTCATGGTCACACTAGGGGGGTTGTTGGAATCTTGGTGCTTACACCCCTTGGTCAGCATTGACCATTTGGTTCACAACATGGTCTACCCACCTCCTATGGATCTTATCTGATGCTTGTATCAGGCATTGATAGGTTGACCTTTTAGTGCAATGACAAGGCCAACATAGTTATCATTCTTAGGAGGATATAGGGTTCAATTAACCTCCTCACTTATACTCTTATCTCACTAATATTTTGACTATTAACGCCATAATAACACAACTTGGAGATTTATTTTAATACCTCCTAATATTTGTATTGATACTATTCGTATAGCTAATATTAATACTATGGTGAACACCGATCATAATTTTCTCTAATAATAATAATGTTATTTTTATTTGCAATTAATCATCTCTTTTAATATTTATATAAACATTATTGAGGTTAATGTCATTGTTACTATAATTGATATGTCTATCCTTGATATTACCATTTATTATTAATGTTAACATTAAATTCTTTGTGAAAGTTTCCCGCTCAGGCTATTTTTTTAATTTTTGGCCCCTGTTGTGATTTGACTCTTTCATGGGACAGTCAGGAGGGGGGACCGAGAAGGCTCCCCATTCCAAGAATGTTGTCTTCTTGTCTGGCAATGTGCCTACAATGGTAGTGGCCAGTCTTGTTGTTCCCCATATGACGTCCCCTCCTCATACTTCCATCCTTTCCCCTAGGGAAAAGACTGAGGGTATTTATGGAAATTCACCCATATCTCCATATTTGGGCTTAACTCTTTCTTCTATGTGGAAGAACCAACTTCCTACATGGACAAACTAGGGGGGTCTAACTCACCAGCTTAGAGTAAAAGTTTATTAGAATCTGCTTCCTACTCAGTGACTAGTTGGGAAGTAGATTCCCCTAAGGTTTTGATGTTGAAGGCGATGGACAACCTCAAACTAGCACTAGTCAAAAAAAAATTGGCGTACATGCTAAATATTGAACTGCTTCATCAATGGGCTACTTCCTCTTGGAATCTCAAAGGCAGTGTCACCATAAATACTATGCCAAGAGGTATTTTCTTTTTCTCCTTTGTGGTTTATGAAGATATGTTGAAGGTTTTAACTGGTGGTCTCTGGGCCTTTGACTTGAGGTTTAAAAACTTTATCTCCCTCTGAAAATGTAAACTGGGCTTTGACCCGTCGGCTGACCTAGGTGCCTCAACTCCAACCTAGGTCCGCCTTTCAGGCCTCCCTCTGGATTTTTTAGAGACAGGAATATTAAAAGGTATTGGAAACTATTTTGGGATTCTTCTGGCTATAGATAAGATTACTCAAGAGAGATATCAAGACTGGTTTATTCTTGTATTTGTGTAAATGTGGCAGTGAATATGGTCTTACCTTCCTCAATCCTTCTCAAGTCTAAGTTTGGTAACTAGACCCAATCCCTAGAATACAAAAAATGCCCATCTCTTTTTCCAGTTGTGCAAGAAGTTTGTTCATCTCATTAACTCATGTGGGAAAAAATCTGGTGAGGGTACAAAGGCTAAGGAGAAAATTTTAGAGGAGGAACACTTTGTTAATGAAATGGCTTCATGTACTCAACCAACTACAATCCATGTTCAGGAGGTGTTTGTTCCCCAAATGAAGGATATCCCAGGCTTGGGCAAGGAGAATGTTTCTGAACCTCTTATTGTAACAAATGACTCGGTCTGTCTAAATCTTAAAGTTTCAGCCCCTGCTTCCACCCCTTCGACCCTAGGCTTTCCTAAAATGGTGGAGATGAATGGGGGGATGATGTAAATAAAGAGAATGTACCAATTGGGGGATCTCTGACAGAGGAAAATGTGTAGGCTTCCCTAGAGAAGGTTCAATTTCCAAGAGTGGGAGATGAGCTTGAAGAAGGTGAGTATGTAAACCTTGAGACAAACCTATCTCTGGAGGACATGCATTCCTTATCCCAAATAGGGGCAAGAAACCTAAGTGACTCTTTGGCTCTTCTGGGCTTTCCTCAAGGGTCTAGTGATAAAGAGGATGAAGGGGGATGGTCCCAAGGTCCAACTAAATCTAAAAAGGAAAAGAATTCAAATGTGGGAGGGGGAAATAAGGTGGGAAGACCTTCCCAAAAGGATTCCAAAACTAAAGATACGGTGAGGGATGTGGCAGCTGGAAAACAAAGAACCTTGGACTTGATCACAGGTTCAAAGTCCAAGAAGAAGTAGCTTTAGTTGCTTCTCTAGGGGGAGGGTGGTGGTGTATTATGCTTTACCAATGAAGTATCTTTCCTGGAATATAAGGGGAATTAATAGCCCAGACAAATAGTTTTTGTTGAAATCTTGTATTCTTGATAATAAAGTGGATGTTCTTCTCCTTCAGGAAACTAAGATGAAGAAAGAGACCTTTGATAAAATCTATTTTGAGCATCTGGTCTAGCATGAATTATTTTGTTAGTGAGGCTAAAGAAGCTTCAAGTGGTATAGCTACTCTTTGGAATCCTTCTAAACTTAAAGGTACTTTTTGTTCAACTAGTAAGAATAGTCTGATGATTACCCTTTAAGACATTGCTTCCCAAGAGAAATTGAACCTAATAAATATTTATGCTCCTAATTTGAGTAGGGACAGAGTTTTTCTTTGGGAACAGTTAAGTGATGCTATTTCTTACAAGAAAGATGACCACTGGATGCTGGGAGGGGATTTCAATTATCCTCTACTTCCCTTAGATAAGTCAGGAGGATAGGATGATTATTCTAACAATATGATGGAGTTGGCTAAGTTCTTAAATTTGGCGGGTCTTATCGATATCCCCCTCCAAGGAACTAAGTACACTTGGTCCAACAGAAGGAATGAAAACCATCTAATCCAAGTCAAATTAGATAGGTTTTTGATCTCAACTAATTAGAATATCTCCCAATTCCTTTCTCTTTCAGCTCTTCCTAGGTTTGGTTATGATCATAATGCCTTGGTGCTTAAAAGAAATATGGATCATAATAGGGGACCTTTCCCTTTTAGATTTGAAGCTATGTGGATTCTTGACCCAGATTTCACTGCTCTTGTTAAAACTTGGTGGGAGGAACCTATAATTGGTACCCCAATGTATTGTTTGGCAGAAAAGCTGAGTAGAATAAAGCAAAGAGTGAAAGGGTGGAATAAGGTGAAATTTTGCAATATCTTTGAGATAAAGAACACCTTGGGCAAATTTTTAAAAGAAGTTCAGGATATTATGGAGGTTGGTCACGTGGATGAAGAGATATGTGCTAAGGAAAGAGACCTCATATCTCAATGGTTTAAGATAAACAAAAAGGAGGAAATATTTTGGAAACAAAATTCAAGGATCCAATGGCTAACTGAAGGGGATAGGAACACTAAATAATTCCACCAACCCACCTTGAAACACATAAGAAAAAATAGGATTATATCACTAGTGAAAGAGGACGGCTCAATGGTGACCAATGAAAAAGATATTGCACAACAAGCTATTAACTTCTTCTCCACTCACCATATGGATCTTGGCAATGTTAATCAGGTAAATTCTAACTTTCTTGAAGTGATCCCTAAAGTAATTTTTTATCTCAATTTAAATATGATGACTAATGTTTCTTCTATGGAAGAAGTAAAAAAGGTTACGTTTTCCTTTGGATCCTTTAAAGCTCTTGTCCTAGATGGGTTCCCTCCATCCTTTTTCCAGACCTGCTGGGATATTGTTAAAAATGATCTTTTCAATGTTGTTAGGGACTTCTTCAAGTTGGGCAGGCTTCTCAACCAATTGAATGCTACTTTTATAGCCCTTATCCCCAAAAATTTTGAAGCCTCGGCCATGAAGGATTATAGACCTATTAGTCTTTGCAATACAGTCTATAAAATTTTCTCAAAAATATTGGTGTTAAGGCTTAAACCAATGCTTGGTAAAATGATTTCCCCAAACCAAAAAGGTTTTGTCTAGGGAAGAAACATTCTTGATGTTTTCATTTCCACCCATGAAATTATCCACTCAATGGACCACTCTAAGAAACCTAGGATGGCCTTCAAAATTGTCATTTCTAAGGCCAATGATAGAGTCTCTTGGCCTTTTCTTTTTGTTGTTCTTAGGAATTTTGGGATAGAAGGAAGATTCCTAAAGATGATCTATGCTTGTGTTACCTCCCCCATGTGCTATGTTCTGGTAAATGGAGTCCCCCAAAGTTTTTTCTCTTGTGGTTGTGGTCTTAGGCAAGGTGACCCCCTCTCTCCTTGGCTTTTTATCATTGTTGTTGAAGTCCTTGGCAGGAATATCCAAAAATTAGTGGAATCTAAAGCTCTCAAAGGTGTTAAAGCTACCTCTTCTCTTATGCCTAATTCCCACCAACAATTTTTTGATGATATCTCATGTTCGGGGAATCCTCGATGGGGGAAGTAGGTCTTTGGAAACATGTTCTTAATGACTATGTTGTTGTTTCTAATTAGTGTATAAACTATGAAAAAAGAAAAATTTACTTCTTCAATACTAACCATAAAATTAAGAAAAGAATGATTAAAATTTTGGGATATCAAGAAGCTACCTTACATGATACCTATCTGGGCCAACCTTTGATCTCTAAGAAGTTGGAAAATAATTACTGGAATCAACTGATTGAGAGGGTTCAAAACAAACTTGTTGGATGGAAGGGGAAACTTCTTAGCTTGGCTAGCAAGGTTCAACTGCTCAAAGCCTCCTTTCAGAATATTCCAATATACTACCTATCGCTCTTCAAAATTCTTGCCTCTATAGGGGAAAAGATAGAACAAATTCAGAGAAGATTTTTATGGTTAGGAACTAAAGAAAAAAATAGACTATTCCTGATCAATTGGGAAAAAGTGTGTACTCCCAAAAGGAGAGGGGGCTTGGGACTAAGAAGAATACCCATGCTTAACAAATCCCTAACTGCTAAAATTGGTTGAAATCTTCTTGAAGGCTCTAAAGACTGGGTAAAAATATTCCAAGAAAAGTACTTGAGGAATAGGAATCTTGGTTGTTTTCTCTCCTTGTCTGACCTACCTAGTGGTTCTACTTTATGGAATCATCTTGCTAAATTGAGAAATGTGTTGAAGTTGGGGGTAAGAAAGAGAATTGGAAATGGGAATAGTATCAACTTTTGGAAGGACCCTTGGATAGAGACTTGTTGATGGTGTTTTCTGCACAGCAACAACTCAGACAGAATGCAATATTCTATCTCTCTTGAAAGGTAATTTTCAATAATAAATCACTGAAAATCACCCCAAGGTCTCTCGGGTGTTAGGTCATAACAATGCATAAACAACTCAGATAATATGTGAAAATGTTGGTAATCACAATCGGACCTTACTACAAGCAAACTGTATCTTTCCACTTATCAGATCTTGCAATATGATGATCTTAAATCCTAAATCTAACCAGATAATTAAAAAATAGCAAAAGACAAGGGTGCAGGGATATGATAAAATCTAAACTATGCCTAGAATGAGCAATGCAAATGATAGATATTTGGAATGGACCAATCTCAAATAACCAATCCTTGATCAACCCACAATGCAATATCACAAGAATGGTGCAATCTTCTAAGGTATTTGGATTTTCAAATCATAGGTTTCCATCTACAATCGAACTTAAGCACATTGAATATATGGGCCAGGTTGACTTCACCAGCCTACTACAATCAGATAGTTACTGGGAGTATAGACCAGAGATAGCTACAAACATTCCAAATATAAAATCATAAACATCATTCATCAAACTAAGACTGATCTAATTCTGAACACTAAACCCTAGACCTTCAAGCAATTTGAAAGATAGAACAAAGGAACCATGCGAGATGGAATAACACAAGAGATTACACCAGGAAAGCCACAATGTCTTCAATTGTATTAAATCACCAAAATGCTGCAACAATTCCACTGTTCTGATTACAATATTTGCTTCAAGAAACAGAATACTACTCCTACTACAAAATATTCTAACTCTTGCTCTTACTTGTCTCAATTACTGTCTAGCTAATGTCTAACCTCTAACCTCTTACAATGAGGCAAGAATGCCTTTTATAGCAAATCCCAAGGTATGTCGGCCCAACCAAACATTTTACAAGATAAATAAATTTTCCAAAACAAGTTGGCCAAGGAAGAAACAAACTAAGGCACACATTAAATGCCATCATCCAGGTCGGCTTTGACACAGTCCTCAATGCAGCCCCATCCAATGCATGCCCTATGATAATAGGGAAGCACACATCTCGAAATAAGCATTAACTGCCACTTCTCGTATCTTTTCTCTGAACTGATGACCCTTGGACCCTCAAGAATGTTCCATCCAACTCGGTGACAGGTGGCAAAGGCAATACCCTAAGCCGACATTTAATGGAGTCAATTTCTTCCTTGGACTAGTCAACAATCTTATTCCAATCCTCCTTGTTGGCCAGATACCTATCCATCACTGCTAGATAGGTGGCCGCATCATCAAGCTGGTGGCTAGTTATAACACTTTCAGAATCTGGGGCGTAAACCTCATGCCACCACTCTTTTAGCTATTCCAGACTTAGATATTTTAGAGCCATCTTCCTCCTTCCAGTCATCACTTCGAAGAATGCAATGCATCCATCATACACTGCTGTGAGATCCCCATCAATCTATTTCTTCCACTTTTGGATCTTCTTTATGGCCTTCTGCCTAATCTGTAGAGCTTCGAACCATTCCCAGGGTTCATCCAATCTAGAGGAAGGAAGGATTCCATCCACAGCCAGTTGTTCTCTACCATGCCCCATGATAATCTTGGATTTCTGCAACAAAAGGTCAATGTCCTCCTTGTCGTGGGACAGCACATGCTCAAACAACTCCTTGGCCTGGACTGCATCCTTTCCAACTGATAGGATGTCCTTGATTTCATTATCTCCCTTTGCTTGCACATCCTTCAGCCAATCCACTATAGCTTGGGCAGAGGTCTTCATTTTCTCAATCTCAGAGATAGTTTCCTTGGGCAGAAATCCGGGAGTGGTAGAAGAGGAAGGATGGAGGGACTGCAAGGGTTTCATTACCTCCTCCAAGCATTTCTTTAACCTTTCATTTTCTTTCTTCAATTCCTGCTTGGTCTGGGTCTCCCTCCTCAACCTGCCAATGATCACCGCACTGGACCCTTCAAACTCTTCTATATCCTATTCCATGGATGTCGGCCCAAGGTTGATGGTTTGCACACTGTAATCTTGACCCATGACATCCTCTCTTGTCTTGTCTGCGGCAGGAGTGGCGATGTGGATAACCCTGTTATTTGTTTCATCTCTTTCCACCTTGGAAACCACCTTAGCTACCTTCCTTTTCTTCCCTTTGCCAATTTTTGATAGCATCTCATCCCAATCCAAGTGAGTGTCTTCGACTACCACTTGCTTCTTCCTTGCAAGCTCTTTTTCTAACCAGTCTGGGGCTGCAGGCTCTACCCAGATTTCTTCTGTCCTTGTTTCTTCCGGTTGTTCTATCACTTTCTCTTCTTCTTCTGCAGTTGCCCTATCCTCCTCTTCCCCAAGGAGCTGCTCACCTTGATCCTTTTCCTCAAACTCCACCTCTGGCTGCACAGGTGATGGGGTCCTAACAGGGACGTCCTCTTTCTGCTCAGGGGATGCTTTACCTCTGCTATTTTCCAGAGAATCCTCATACATCACCAAAGGGGAAGTATGCCTTTCCTCCTCTTCAACTCCTAGCTCCACTGCCTCACTAAAGAGTGTCCCTTCTTTGAAGGGCTCTGCCTCTCCGCTGGTTTCATGTTCCTCCAGAACTTCCTGTTCAAGTGCACTTGGTGGAGGAGAAGCAGCCTTAGATGGTTCTGCAGTTGGTGATTTTGGCGAAGGATCTGCCTTTGGCACAGTGTCCTTTGGAGAGGGCATCCTGGATCTCCTTGTGTAAACCTTTGCTTTCTCCCCTCCTGAACTCTCCACATCGACAATAGGAGGCTCATCCTCTGAGGCAACCTGACCCTTCTTCTTTGAAGTCCTAGTTGTTCTTGCTTTCTTCGGTGGTGGAGGAACTTCTTCCTCTTCTGCTTTTTCCAACTCTTCCTCATCAGAGGACCCGCTAAGCTTCAAGGTCTCCCATCTCCTTTCTCCTTTTGGCTTCCTTTTTGTTTCAGGCCCACCTTCCTTGGGTCCTCTAATTTTTATCTTAAACGGTGAGGTCTTGGCAGCTTTCCCTTTGGGGTCATCTTCCCCGGATTCCTCAGAAGTGGACATAGGATTGAGATTCCCCATCAAATCGAAGGTACAAGGTACCTTTTCACTCTCTAGCTGCCAAACCTTATGCTTCAGCCAGGAAGAAGTGAATTTCATGACCGGTGCCATTAGGTCCTCCAACTCTGTGACCTCATCGTCATTCTAGTTGATATCTCCGGTCGACTTGTCCTTCACAGTCTCATAGACATGATCCTGCACCAAGTTTCCATCGTCCTCTAGCTGATCCAGGATCAACTTGACATTGTACTGTCTTATTGCCTCCACAGGGAGCCTGGAGTACCTCTTCTTTCTGGCCTTAAGGTCATCTTTGATATTGGCCCAATAATCTTCCAGGTCATCCTTATGCCAGTACTCCCTAGTGGCCTTCTTCTGTGCCTCTCCTGTGATGTTGAAATTCATCCTTTTGGAGTGGAAGGAGAAACCATAGGCTGCTAACTCATCTCCTGCCGTATGTGCTAATTGAATAGAAGGGCACATTTTTGCCACACCAATCCCGAGAGGAAAGTCTCCACCGAAGCCAGTCTTATGCTTCTCCCTCTTCACAACAGCGTCAAATTCACAAATCTGTCTGACAATCTCCAATAGCACAATGTGATCAGTAGGGTATCTTGGCAACCTGTATGGAGCAACTGGGCATCCATCAATCCTTATGTAAGTGAAGGTGGGGAACTGAATGAACCAAGCCCCATAGTTCTTAAATAGCCCTTTGGCTCCATCTGATAATCTCATGTGCTCAACATTCTGCAACATCCGGGTAATATGCATTGTGAATGCATCATTGGCTCTTCGGTAATCCTTGTGTCCTAGATGCAGCTCAAGGTAGATCTCATAGATTATATTCTATCCAAGTGTCCCCTGCGGATTCAGACCCTTGTATGGATAGAACCGGGCTAGCACATACATGACATAAGAGGACATGGTGAACCTCTTAGTTTCTAGGACGTTCCTTAACTGTTTGTCAATTTCAGAGCTAATAAGCCCTACCCAATGATAGTTGGTTCCCTGTTCAACCCTGGTGATCACATGGACCATCCAGCTCTCTAGCACTCCGGCAATCCTCCGACCAACTACTCTGCTCAGAAATGTTATTGCATCATAAATGTCTGACCTGAATTTAACTCTATGCAATTGCTTGGGTAGTTTAGAGTGATGTGACTTTGGCTTTTCCAACCAAGAGTTGATTATCTGTTGGGCTTTGTTGGGCTCCTTCTCATAATATGTTTTGGCCATGTCAATGTTTAGCGCACATATTGAGGGTAGATCAGGCATGTCGAAGGCTTGTACAATGGAGACAGGACTGAAGTTCGCCAAGACCCTTCCCTCGGTGCTGACAACCCTTTGCGTATCGAAATCATATTGCCTGGCACATTCTAAAATCAGCTCATAGCACTGGACCGCTGGAGGAAACCCAGCCACATGCACAAGTCCAGATTTCATCATTCCTTGCCTTAAGGCTGACAGATCCTTCTTAGTTGTCCTCTACTTAAACTCCTCATACCTCCAAGCTCCAACATTGGTGTCAGACACCTCGGACCATACGGAGGATATCCTGCTCTCAGGAAGCTGACTCTTGATGTCCAATCTTAATCGTTCTGCCTCAGAAATGGACGACCCCTCCATGCCACCCTTAGATTTTCCGGTAGCAGCCTTGCTTGATTCGGCCTGCATTCACAAAAGACGTCATTAATATTCAATTACTGTGCATATTCCAACCCAAAGATTAGCATAAAATCATATAAAACAATCAAAATCTATCGCAAACTGCTAATCCTTGAAATTCCAAAAAAATAAAGCAGTCCGGGAAAATATCGCAAACCGGGAAAATCTAGTCGGGGCAGAATTTCGGAGAAATCCGACCCAGACGGATTCCTGCTGCCAAAGCATCGTTAGTCAAATAAATTGTTAATACAGCCAAGAATCATCAGATTATCATGAAATTCATGCATTGGCAACGAGAACTAAGCATTTAGTGTTCACTCCATCAATCCTATCTCTGAAAAATCAAACAGGCAAAGCCAGACAAGGAAACCGGAAAAATCCGGATGGAACGGATTTTCGCGAACAGCCCGAAATGTTCCAGTAATTACCCCAGCCTGCGGAATAAGCCTAAACCGGGAAAATCCGAAAGCGGAGGAATTCCGCGAGGACCTCAGAAACCCGAGGAACGACGAAACGCGAACCAATAGCCAAATGATCACGGGATCTCCTCTACCTGAATTCCAATGGTCTCAAAACCGACAGTAATCAACAAAACTCAAAATGCAAAGGATTTCAAATTCTCAAAAGCTTTCAAAGGACAAGTCCCTTATGCCAAAACAACGGTGCCCTAATTTTAATAACCAGACCTCCGCCATTAAAATCAGGGGAAACTTCAAGGTTTAAAATATCAGTTAATGATTAACCTTAAGCACTCTGAATCCTCACAGGGCGGGGGTCAGCGTAATACAAGGACAAGATCGATCAATCATAATGAATTTTCTGTTCTGGGCTTAACACCGAAGGAAACCCTAACCTTGCACCATATGGTAGACCTCGCGCTAAGAGGGCAAATAATCTAACCCAGAACCCCTCAAACGGATGCACCTGTTATCTTAATAGGAAAATATAAGCTCTCAGGGCATGGATAATGTGGTTTTACAAAGAAACAGGTCAAACCCAAATTCTATAAATACGGGATCACCATCAAGCAAGGGCCGACCCGAAATTATCATCATTCAGTGCAGAAACACTCAATCACCATGCAAACAAATGAAAGGGGCCAACGACAACCTACCATGGATTAATGCGGATGAAATTCGAGCCTGAAGGAACAACCGCAAAACGAACACGCCCAGGCAACACAAATCCAAATGCCGACACCCAGTAATCCACACACAAGCCACTTGAAATCAATCCTCAAAACTCAGATGAAACTCTTAATCGTCAGAACAGAAGCAAGTGAGCAATGAAATCAGAATGATGCTCAAAATGCCCTAAATCCACCCATATACTCATCTGAGCAAAGGTACCCAAGCATTAATGAGCGACAAGACACCTCTGACAAATCTGGAAACCCGAGCCCTAGACGGAATTTCAGAAAATCCAAAGATACGCGGAAATTCGGATGGACCGAAATTTTGCCAAAATGCAGAAACGGGAATATAATGAAGTTCAGGATTTTAGCGCAGACCGAGAAAATCCCGGGATTGAGCAGAAACCCAGATTCAGAGAATCCAGCCAGAAACAGACAAATAGCCAGGGCCCGGGAAAATCCGCCGAAGCAGGAAAATCCCGGAGTCGGGTGAAAACCCGGATTTTGCCCAAAACTCAATTTTAATCAATTCACGCCTCAGGACAAGGTCAAGGCTAGCAAGACCGACATATCAAGACCTCAAAATGATAAGTCCAATAAAACCAAAGGTCGAAAGACGCCAGAAAAGAGGGTCCCTACTCCAAGTGGGGCATGTGTGCAAAAACTGCACAACAAGACTCTACTTTTTCGTCAATAAAAAAACTAAATCCTCTCAAACATAGCCTAAATAGGATCTGTGGTAAAAAGGTTTCTGACTATATTACCTGGGAGATGGAGGAACCTAAATGGAAGGAACTCAAATTGCTATTAAGGATGGATAATATGAGAAGCCATAGATAGGTAAATTGGGATTCGATCCTCCTAAGGCTACATAATCTGATTGGGGAGGCTAAGTGGTTTGATAGAGAAAGGGAAGATGAGTGGCTTTGGAAAGGTAGCTCTTTAGGCTGTTTCTCGGTAAAAAAGGCTTATGAAGAATTGGTGAATCCTCTGGGTGCCATTACAAACCATTTCTAGGATAAGGTGTGGTTAAAGAACTTGGTTCCCAAAATTAACTGTTTCTAGTGGACTGCGGCTCACGGTAAAATTCTTACTATTGACAACCTAGTTAGGAGGGGATTCCAACTAGTTAATAGATGATCCCTTTGCAAGCAGGAAGAGGAGTCAATTATGCACATTTTCTTTCACTACCAATTTGTGAGGGAAGTGTGGTCTTGCTTCCTGTCATTGTTGTCCTTCGATTGGGTATTTCCTCACTCAATGAAATTGTTTATAGAAAGCTGGTCAAATTGTCCTTTCTCCCACAATGTAATTGTTGACCTCTGGAACCAAGTTCCTCCCTTTTTCACTTGGGTATTATGGAAGGAAAGGAATAATAGGATATTTATGGAAGTGGAGAGAAGCATCCAAGAGGTTAGTTTGATCATAAAACCACATATTAAGGAAAACATTGAGGCTGGAAGATACAGGTTTTCCAAAGCTTGGCCTAACTATAAAGAAATGAGGATTAAGAAGAATTGGGGCATAAGGAAGGATATTACTAAACTCAATTGGTCAATGATGCTAACCATAATGGCTACTATGTGGAGCCCTCCACATAAGAATTGGATAAAATATAACTTTGATGGGTGCTCAAAAGGCAACCCGGGATTAGCTGGGGTAGGGAGTCTACTAAGAAACCACAAAGGGGAATGTATAGTGAGATTTGGTGTGAATATGGGTGCATGTTCTAATAATAAATCTAAAGAAATTGTTGTGTTAAGGGGCTTCAAAACTCTTAAGGAGCTAGGCTTTTAAAATGTCATAATAGAAGGGGACTCCATGCTAATAGTGGATATTCTGAATGAAGAGGTTGTGCCACTATCGGAGTTAAAAAATATAATTGATAAATGCCTAGTCCTAAAGAAATTATTTACCAATTGTAGGGTACAACATGTCTATAGAGAGAGCAACAAACTTGTTGACTGTCCCACCAACGTGGCTCTGAGTTGGACGGGGTGGACCCAATGGACTAATGGTAATATGCCCAAGTCTTTAAGATACTTGATTCTAAATGAAAATTATTATAATTATTATAATATGAAAAGATGAAAGGTTGATGTTATGTAGGAAGTATGGGAGCCAAGTGGTGTTTAATAGATTTTCATGTAATGATTACATTGGGAGTATGGGGTTGTATTTGATGATCTCGACAGGAAGTAATATTAATTATTCTTCCTTCCTAGAGGTGACCGATAATTACATGGAGTTATCCAAGTTGTTAAGGGATGTCATTTCAAATCGTTTCAATTTTCCTTATGTCAGCTATTCCCGAATTTATAATGTTGAGCAAGGAATGATAATTAATAAAGATTTTAATACGTATAAGAAAAATGATGGGATTTTGGTATCAGGAATTGTGTCACTAGCCTTCACAAAAAGAAATTTCTTGATTCAAAATTTTTATCGGCTCTATTTGTTATTTGGTGAAAGAGTGTTTGTTGCACTAAGGAAAGAAAGCAAAAGGAGTGGGAGATTATGTAGAAAATTTTGTTGCAGCCTAAGAATTTGCAGAGGAGAAAAATGGGAGGCCCACAGAAGCACACTGAGCCTCCTAATTGTTAGGTCCTTAAACAGAATGTGGATTTATGGAGGATTTTCTAAAATGTTGGTAGAGTTTCGTTCTTTAAATCTCTAAAGGGCTACAACGAGAACCTAATGGCCAAGTTCACCAATTCCTGGAGGAAGGGAAGCGTAACCATTGGCACAATGAAGTTTGAGGTCACGACGAGGTTCATAGATGAAGCAACTGGTCTACAAAATCAAGGGATTAAAGTTGCAAAGAAAAGTGGGGCTGACTTTCAGAAGTTCATCGACAAATTCTTGCATGAAGGGGAGAACATTAAAAGATTCTAGAACGGGTATGCTAGGTTGGAACTCCCTCCTCCTTTTTCTTTAGTTATCCTATTTGTTATGTGGTATTTTACTTTAGAGGGAAGGTATATGTCAGTACATGTGTACCATTTTCCCCTGCTAAATCACATTAGGCATGGTGAGAGTAAATTTACCCTTTCACTTGTTGTCTTCCCCACAACTCAATATTGAGAAGGGTGTCAGTCCTCCCCTGCACCAAGGTCTGATGTTAACTCTGTATAAGTATGCTCTGGTTCTGAATCCTCATGGTAACCCTTTGGTTGGTAGAAATGATAATCCTAACCGTATTGAAGGGGATAATGAGGAACTGCCTATTGATGAAAATCATGTTGCTGTTGAAATTCCTGTTGTGGAACCTAATCCCTGCCCACCTCTCATAGTCGTTGCTAGGAGGGTGCTAATTCCTACCAAAATCCAGTCCCCTGTGGCCAATGTTTCCAACCCCTCAACTCATGTGTCGTAGAAGAGTGAGGAAAAAGGAGTTTATGAGATAGAGCTCGTTAGTGCTATGTCAGAGAAAAGAAAACACTCGCCTTTACTGTTGGAACTTCCCAAGGTGAAGAAATTAAAATGAGACATAAACCCTAGGGATGTCATTAATATTTATGAGGAAGGTATGCATAATGAGGAGGTGAAGGAGACTTTGCAGGGGCAAGGGAGTGGAGGGAGTGGTGGTAGAAGGTCTACCTGCATAGAAAAATCAGCCTTGAAGGACAAAAAAGGCAAACAAAAAATGACTGTGTGATGAGGAAGACCTGGATTGTGAAGAGTTTGAAGCCCAGGAGGAAGAAGACTCTGAGGATATGGATTTTGAGGACTCCTCTTATGATATGGGGGAATAAGGATTGAAGGAGGATAAGAAAGAGGAAGAAGAGGAACAAATTGAGAAATTTGAGGAACAAAAGAATGATGTTGAGAATGTGCATGATGCAAGGAATATGGGTATGGAGAGTAAAAAAAAGGACTCAACCACTGAATTCTTAAAGAGTAGACCAACTTTTTTGCAAGTTCAGTTTGATGATATGGAAAAGGCCTTAGTTACACTAATGAAGGTAACTAATAGACTGATGAGGAGGGTGATGTTGGGAGCTACTTCTAGAGAATCCAAAATTACTAGAAAGCTGAGGAAATAGGGGAAGCCAAATGTCTTAAAGATGTTGGACGAGTCTAAGTGACCTGACTAGAGAGAATACATCTCTCTCATGGGAGAATATGGGAACCTACTAAAGAAAGCCAATTAATGGCTTCTTGTTGCTGCTCCGACGACTGCTCTTAGTTTTTTGTCCTTTTGTTTCATAATCTTGGACTACCATTTTATAATAGCTATGCTATGGTGGAATACCACCTAGGACACTGTTGACTTAATTAATGGTTTACGTAGTTTTAAGTTTGCTAGTAGAAACTTACTATTTTTTATTATTATTACTAGATAGACTATGGTTACTATGTAAAATGATGGCATGTGTGCTAATCTGGTTGTTATTTTTTGGTTCTTGTTGGTTGTGTTGTTTCCCACCTTTTTTCCGTTCCTTTTTGTCTATTGGTTGTAACCATGGGATCAGGGCCCTTCCCTACTTATCTAATCAAAAACTCTAAATTCTTTGTTGTTAATATCAACATTACTACCTACTCTACTATTAACTATTAATCTTATTAATTACTATAATTAATGGTAAGGTTGATATTAAGTATCCCTATTGATGTTGATTTTAATAATTTGTATATTAGTATCTGTAAGAATTGGCTATGAAGGTAGCCACCCAAGATCTAGAGGCCTAATAGAAAGCACAAAAGAGAGAGAAAAGAATATGACAAGAATAAACTATATTCAATGTCAATAATATGAGATAATGGTCCAAATCAATGTACATAGGAGACCCCTTGGTTATATAGCCAAGGTGAGAACATAGGATGGCATAAGATTATGACAAGTGTCATAATCTTATGACATGTGACAATAAGGAAAAGTTATCACTCCACCTAAAGTGGAAAGGGATAATGTGATAATCTCCACAAAAGGTGGAGAGATAATCACATGATGTGTCCACAAAAGGTGGAAGTGATAAAATAATGACATGTCAAGTCCACCAAAAGTGGAAAATCTCCAACAACCTCCTATGTGGTCCCTAAGTAAACTTAACTAAGGTGTAATTATGACCTAGGACAAGGTACAAGACATTTAATTACACCAACACCCCCCCTTAAGTGAAACTTAGGGAGAATGTACACAAAAGAAAACAATGCAAAATGGGTCCCGGCTACTAGGCCATGTTAGGTACCCATGTACAAATGCAATACAATCTCTCACAAGCAAGGAAAGATAGAAAAACCCAGTGGGAAAAAACTACCCCCCAAAAGAGAGATGAAATACAAAAGTCTATGAACATAGCATGAGAAGGATAAAACCCCATGTGAGGAAAAAGTCCCCCCCATACAAGAGAAGAAGAGAGACAAGGTAGCCCCCTCGCAATGTACAATGATCACCCATGGAAGATGCTCGAGAAGGAATGAAGAAGCTGCTCCAAAACTATTGAACAACGTTCCTCCCCTTGGGAAGAAATAATACCAAAGGTGTATGAATGAAGTCTCCCCAATCCACAAGTGAAGAAGGAAGAACCCTCAAAATGTAAGAAGTCTCTGAAAGTTGCTCAAATGTCCCTGTGTTGATGTTGAAAGATGCCTTTCCCAAACCATGTGAAGCTGCAATAGTGTAGTCACTTCCTGGAACCTGTGAGAAACCCTTTGCAACAACACTCTCATCTGCTAAAAAAGTAAACTCAAGATCTAGCAAGGATGTAGGTAGAACATACTCCAAAGACGATGTCTCCTCAAGAGAGAAAGTGGCCTCCTCCAACTGCTGTAAAGATGCATCCACAATCACATCAACCTCGAAAGACTGATCATGTAGAGGAGGGACAGAGTGTTCCCTCGTAACAACTGAAAAAGAATCACCTTCATCAAAGAGAAGATGTAGATAGTCAAATGTGTCTCCCAAATCTGCAATGTAGGACTCCACCAACAAGTTGCCAATGTCTGTCAAGTAGTCATCCCATGAAGTTGTTGCTGGAAGACAAGATATACACTGTTGCACTGAATCACAAGGCACTAAAACTATCGGAACACAAGTATCATCAGGTACATCAGTCAATGTAGGAGATGGAGTATCAACAATAGGTTCAAGAACCTCAGGAGTAGAGAGCACTCCAAGATTCAAGTAACCATACTCAATCTCATCAAGTTTGTCCACACTAGGGTGAACTGAATCATCAGTAGGAGAAAAATATGAGAAGTTGTAGAACTGAGAATGATTATCAACCTCCCCAACTACAACAAGAGCCTTGCTATGCAAATCCCGAACAATGACAGAATGTGGTGTGAACTCTACACTCTTTCATGAACCACTATGTGTGATCTAATAGATGGAAAGGATGTTTCTTGACACAGTAGGCACACATAGAACATCATTAACTGCTCCACCTTCAACGTCAATAGAACCCTTCCCACAAACTGCCAAAGATGTGTTGTTGGCCATCAAAATGGGTGGTGATGAACAAGAATCAAAGGAAGAGTACATATCCTTGGCGAAGTCATATAATGCGAAGCTCCTGAAACAAGGATCCACTGATCTGTATTGGAATCTGCAACTGCAAGAAATGTTTGCCCCTTATGTTTATCATGTTGAGATGAAGAAGAAGGAGATGAGCTAGATGTTGTTGCCATGAGAGTTGTTCCTTTTCCCTTAGAAGAAGAGGAAGGAGATGAGTCCTTCTCATGATATGCAGCTGGCAAGTTGATGTTGTTCTTCCTAAGGATATGTTTCAACTCATCAGTTTTCTTAACATGACAACGATGCTCCTCATGACCAAACTTTTTATAATATGCACATGTTGGTTGCTCCCTCTTGCTTGAATTGTTGTACTTCCTTGAAGAAGATTAAGTTGATCTTTGTTGTGGAGGAGTAGATTGTTGGTTCTCTCCTTGTGGATTTGGTGAAGATTGCTTATGCTTCTTATTGGAACCCTTTCCTTGAGTCCCTTGATTCCCTTGATTAGCCACCAAAGCCTTGGACTTTGAAGACTTGAGAATCCCCATGCTTACCAATTTTGCTTGCTCTAACATCAACATTTATGTGAAAGCATCAAATGATGGCATAGTGAAAGAACTACCAACTGTCAAGTGATGGGTTTGGAAGCTAGAAACAAATGTTGCATATTCTGATGGAATTTTTCCCAACAAATTGTAGACCAACTGTGCATCCTTCTTATCAATGCCACAATCCTTAAGCTATGCTCTTAGCTCATTTTCCTTAGTGACATAGTCTTGGATTGTATCAAAATTATTGGGATCTAACATTGTGAGATAATTGTCAAGCTAAATGACCAAGTGCTGAAAGTATATTTTTTATCACAATCACTACAAACTAATAGCACCGCTGTGAAGTTCAGAAAAAATCATGCACTTTCAAAAAAAACGGCACCTAAAAAGGAGTTTGTATGAGCCTGAACAGAGCACCGGAAGTTGCAAAAATGGTGACAATCGAGCAAGACCTGAGACAAATCCAATTTTCTGGAAAATCCGTTTACCAAAATCAGAAAATAATTGCACCACTGCGATGTATACAAAAAATTAGCCCAGATCAAAAAAAAATTGCACCAAAAAAGGCCTCAAAACGACCAAGATATGAGCCTTTGAAAATGAACTGCAAAATCAAAAAGCTCAACGGAGAGGGGTCTGCAAATTTTCAAAAAGTGCTGACGTCAGAAATTTGTGGCAATAAATTTGACGGGCGTATGACCGTCACAAACAAAATCGAGCTTAAATTTGACGGTCATTTGATCGTCGTCGTCGACGTCACTCTTGCCGCGTACTCTGACAGAATATGCTTTTTTTCTAACAAAATATTCCAAAATCTTCTCTGAAATTGACGCCGACTACCGAAAAATTTGAAACGCCGGATTTGGAGAGTGGGGACCGCGGTGGCGTGACACGTGGCCATGGCAAAGGGTGGCGAGTACGCAAAGGGTACTGCAGGGTACAGGGTCAGGTCTGTGGACCTGTACCCTTGGCCCTTAATATATATTTTTTTTAATTTTTTTTAAATAAAAACTGTACAATAATTTTAAAAAACTGCGAAATAATACATTTTTGAATGAATTTTTTTTTGAAAAAATTTCACAGAAAATACAATTTTTTTTTTTGAAATAAAATAAATCGTACCCGACTGCAATAATGGCTGGGTCGTACAGCTCTGCCAACAAAAAAAATTTGCTTCGATGGACAACTTGCTTCCGATTTGGACGAATTGACAGTCGATCTTAGGGTTTTTGGCCCTTCTGAGTACGATGGCGAGGTCCTTTTTGGCTGAAAATGCTCCAAAGTGGCAGCTATCTCCTAGATCTGGCAACCACCTCTGATCTTCAACCCTTTGTAGATTTGGCCTCCGATGTCCAACTAAGACAAAACAAAAGGCAAATCTGACTATCTCGGACCCTCCAGACGCAATGGCGAGCTCAGATCTGATGCAACAAGCTCTTGAAAAGCACCTACAACATAAGGCCAAAAATGGAACCCTCCAAGAATCTCTCCAAATGACTAACTAAAGGCACTCTAAAAGCTCTGATACCATGTAAGAATTGGCTATGAAGGTAGCCACCCAAGATATAGAGGCCTAATAGAAAGCACAAAAGAGAGAGAAAAGAATATGACAAGAATAAATTGTATTCAATGTCAATAATATGAGATAATGGTCCAAATCAATGTACATAGGAGACCCCTTGGTTATATAGCCAAGGTGAGAACATAGGATGACATAAGATTATGACAAGTGTCGTAATCTTATGACATGTGACAATAAGGAAAAGTTATCACTCCACCTAAAGTGGAAAGGGATAATGTGATAATCTCCACAAAAGGTGGAGAGATAATCACATGATGTGTCCACAAAAGGTGGAAGTGATAAAATAATGACATGTCAAGTCCACCAAAAGTGGAAAATCTCCAACAACCTCCTATGTGGTCCCTAAGTAAACTTAACTAAGGTGTAATTATGACCTAGGACAAGGTAGAAGACATTTAATTACACCAACAGTATCATATTACCATTTTAACATTATGTCATATCCCCCCAAGATTCTAACCCATTAAAATAAGATAATAAATATATTAATAATTTATTACTATCATATTTTAATACGAAATATTAACAATACAAATAAATAAACATCAGAAATAAAATAATAGATATAATCTAAAATATCATTCTAATTATAATAAATTATAATGATAATATTATAATTATAAATGTTATTATCAAAATAAATGTAATTATCAAATAGACATTGTATTTATTCTGACCAAGATTCTATTATATTATAATTATAAATGTTATTAACTATCAAATAGACATTACACTTATTCTAGCCAAGATTATGTTATTAAACAAATAAGAAATCAAACCATTAAGAACCAACAGTTCCTAAAATACCAGTGATGCCTAAATAAAGATTAAAGCAGCAATTGATGTTAATATTAAACTAAGGTAGAATATCCTTATGGAATCGCAATGGTACAAAAGTAGCAATAAAAAAAGAACTAAAGACAGCAAGGATGAATGTCTAAGGAAACAATTAAATATAGGTGGATAATGATTAATATATTAAGAGAAGTGGTTAGCATTGAAGCCAACGATTAGTCTAAAGAATTATTAGATAAGACAATGTTAAGGTAGCGATTGGCTAAAAGGTGATTAAAAATGAAAGGATGCCTCCCTTCACATAATTGATCCTTTTCATGAGGATATAAATTGAAATAGGGAATATGTGTAGAGGGGAAGGGGGAATATATATCTACAATCAAGAAATGAATAAGTCTATTTTGGAGAGATCAACAAATGTAATTGAAATTGTATTCAGAACAATAGTAGTATGCAGTGGGAATTTTAAATATAATATATATAGTTATGAGCTAATTAATTGACCAATGGAATTAACAAGATGATTCCTTTAGCAGGTGGGTAGGAAACGGCTTGAGGGGCGTGAGAATCAGGATCTAAAAAGATAGTTGTTTCATTAGCGGGTACTACTTGCTCAGATCAATTGGCATCAAAAGATGGGAGGGACGATGAACACTCTTATGCTTCTTCATTAAAAAATGGATCCACTACGAGTGGGTTGCATGGACCCCACCTCTCACATACCCATAGATGTGTATGTGTTCCAATGATGCCCCCCTATTCCATAGTTCCCCCTAGCTAGATAGTAGGGCCTATGTGTAACCCCCAACTATAGTAGGTAGTACTACCCTACAAAGGAAGACCCCATCGGTTCTGGGGTTGGGGCGATATAATATACGTGATATTCCTCTCGACTTTGACAGGACGATGATTATAAAATATCCTCCTAACCCTTCCAATGAAATTGATAGGGTGGAGGTATGTTACGTACTAGTCTGGTGATGCCCAGTGATCTAGAACAATCTTAGAAGATAGGGGCTCTTATAGTAGGAGTCATTCGCCTTAGGTTTCTTAATAAACGTTTATGAACTACAATGGAACTCCCTCATTTATAACTCCCTCCCACCCAACTAGTATAACCACCCTGCATAGCCCTATCCGAAGCTGCTATAACTCGAGTTATGTTTGTAGTGAGCTTCCTACTCCCACCGATGGAGGCCCCTCCTCTACAATGGGCAGTTGAATGAGTAGAGCTATGAAATGAACTAGCTACTATTCCTAATGCACTACCCAATAAAAGAAGGAATATTTTAAAACAGTTGTCGCTCTTGGAAATATCTATCTCATAGTCCTGAAGGGCGGGTTGGAGGAGGAGAGCGGAGCATGTATCCGGTGAATTGACTCCAAAACAGGTAGGGATACATATTATTGCTACCTATTGCTAGAGGCAATAGGAAGGACTCTTCGGGCCTAGTGGAAATCTCGTTCGACATTCGTTCTAAACCCACCCCGATGATACAAAGTTCCCTAGGAGAGTGAACCCTCGAGCCCTGAGTCAATTTTCCACCTCAAGTAGCATAGCGCCTGGCTGCTCTACTCCACTTCCTAGACATCTCACTCGGGGAAATCCATCTCGCCTCATCTTAATATTTATTTGAATTCATGTTTGAAACACCCTGCTCATAGTTTCTTTAGGCGCTTGGGTTAGACACAAGGCTCTCTTTGATAGGGCAGGGAATAGTAAAACACATCAATCAGTCATAGTAAACTGATTTCAGATAGAATGGGATAGACTCAGACCCCCACCTCAATATAATTGGGCCCCTCTACATATATGGCTAGTGGGTGGTATAGTTCAAATCCCAGATCCCCTATCTAATCAATCTAGGGTACCTATTCCATTCGAGGGGTACAAAGAAATAAATACTATCGATAGAGTGCTCCCCCAGTACTCTAGTTCAGGGCGTGTGGTCAAGCTGAGAATTATTCACCAACCAATTTGGATTTTTGACTAACACAGGTGCGAGCTTCATGATCCTCCATTTTTTCCTAGTTTATATACGTTCCTTGGTATCGAGGCCAATATGGTCGATGTCGAAGGCAAGCCCTGGTACCGACCTATTTTCCCTTGGTACTGACCTATCTCCAAATCTATAGGTGAAATAGCATTTAGCTACACTCTACTCGTGGTCCCTCCTCCTTAAAGAAAATAGGGGATGGGGGTGATGAGGGTAGGGGCACCATCCATCAAGAATGCCTATAAATCCTAGAGATCCTGAGTGAAGAGATTTGATAATGGGGGGTTCCCTGTATTGGCGAGATTCGGTGGCAACCCTCAATCTCTCTACTCAAGAGTGGATTACCAGAGATAAAGAAGTGAATGCCAATACTCTAGTAGGTTAATTAATTGGGGTGGGTTGGAGGAAAAAAGAGGGGAAAATTTCCTAGAGAAGGTGGTCTCGTCTTCTTCTAATTATAGTTACTAGAATCAACAAATAAGCAAATAAGTGGTGAATACGCTTTCAATAATAATAATAAGAATCGAGTCTGATTTTACTTTATCTAAATAATGGGGAAAGGAGAAGATGACCCCTAAACCCTCACTTTAAGTTCTCCCTTCTTTCCCCATCAACAAGTTATAATCCTCTTGTTTGAAATTCATTCGTTCGTACTGAATCGCTTACATAATCAAATCTCGTTCTGCAAGATCCTGTGGTACAGATCAACTAAAACCTTAGCACGGAAGGAGACCTTTTTCTTTATTCCATGGCGGGAGAGGAGAAAAGGATTTTGCACACATCTTCCCTCGCTTACTCAGTATTTGTTGAGCACATGCATAAAGACTAATCAATGGGACCCGAGTACCAATAAATGGGTCAAGTGCATACATAAATGAATTGATCTCTATCGGGTCATGAATCACCGCATTCAGGAACTGATTGATTCGACATGGAGAGGACCAACCATATTCAAGTCCAATAACTTAGTTTCTAAAACTTTAATAAAAAAGTGAGCCTAAAGAAACCCTAGGGCCACCCGCATTTTCAAATTACCATGTGTATACTTTGTGACCTACATGTATTTATGCAACTGTGTATACTTTTTATATACTTTGTAACTTCAAGTGTATATTGTGTGCTCATATGTATACCGAAGGAAAGGATAGGACCCATGGTGTAGTGTGTAATGCACTGATATTCTCTCTATCTGGGATGCATTATGGACATGTGTGTGCCAGCCATTGTGGTGTGCTAGTTAGCCATTATGTATGTGATGAATGTTAGAGCTAGTCACTATGTATTTGTGATGTATGGTGGAACTTGTCATTGTGTTTATGATTACTTTATGCTAGAAGAAAAAACTATGAAAATGTTAAAAATGTTGTCTATCAAGTTGCTAAGTTACTTGGTTGTGTGCTTCACCTACTTGGTTGTGTGCTTGTGTTGGTTGCTTGTGCGCTTGAGCTACTTGCTTGTCTACTTGATCCAGTTGCCTACTTGATTGAGTTGGTTTCTTACGTGCTTGAGCTACTTGCTTGTCTACTTGAGTTGGTTGCCTACTTGCTTGAGCTACTTGCTTGTCTACTTGATTTGGTTGCCTACTTGCTTGAGTTGGCTACTTGCATGCTTGAGCTACTTGCTTGTCTACTTGAGTTGGTTTCCTACTTGCTTGAGTTGGTTGCTTATGTGCTTGAGCTACTTTCTTTCCTATTTGAGCTAGTTTCCTATATGGTTGAGCTACTTTCTTGTGTCGTTGAGGTGCCTGGGCATCTACTTCACCTACTTGATTGCTTGCTTCAGATACTTGCTTCTCCCCTTGCCAACTTTGAATGGTTCGATTTATTTTAGTGAAACTTCAAACTTAGTGAATGTCTATTTCATTTAATTTGACCTTGTTGTACTTCATTTACATTATTTCATTTTGAAATTTCAGACTATTTTTATACTACTTTAATTTTATTATGTAATTAAAAACAATGAAAATACATGTAACCTACAAATTGGTGTATTCACTTCTATATCCAGTGAATTCAACCTTGAGATAAGTTGATAGGATTCAATAAATCAAACACTTTTCTAAGACGTGAAAATAAAATAAAAGAAAGATGATAGCATCCAATTAAATAAAAAAAAAATGGAACATGAAATCGAGTAATAAGGTAAAACTATAGATTCAAAACTAATATCCTCACGAAAGGAACTGAGATATTAAGTTGCTTGAGGACAAGAAAATTTGGGAGGGGAGGATTGTCATATCCCCCCAAGATTGTAACCCATTAAAATAAGATAATAAATATATTGATAATTTATTGTTGTCATACTTTAATACGAAATATTAAAAATACAAATAAATAAACATCAAAAATCAAATAATAGATGTAATCTAAAATATCATTCTAATTATATTAAATTATAATGATAATATTATAATTATAAATGTTATTATCAAAATAAACGTAATTATCAAATAGACATTATATTTATTCTGACCAAGATTATGTTATATTATAATTATAAATGTTATTAACTATCAAATAGACATTACACTTATTCTAACCAAGATTATGTTATTAAACAAATAAGAAATCAAACCATTAAGAATCGACAATTCCTAAAAGACCAGCGATGCCTAAATAAAGATTAAAGCAACAATTGATATTAATATTAAATTAAGGCAGAATATCCTTATGGAATTACAGTGATACAAAAGCAGCAATAAAAAAAGAACTAAAGACAAAAAGGATGAATGTCTAAGGAAACAATTAAATATATAGGTGGATAATGATTAATATATTAAGAGAAGTGGTTAGTATTGAAGCCAATGATTAGTCTAAAGAACTATTATATAAGACAATGTTAAGGCAATGATTGGATAAAAGGTGATTAAAAATGAAAGGATGCCTCCCTTCACATAATCGATCCTTTTCATGATGATATAAATTGAAATAGGGAGTATGTGTAGAGGGGAAGGGGGAATATATATTTGTAATCAAGAAATAAATAAGTGTTATGGAGAGATCAAAAAATGTAATTGAAATTACATTCAGACCAATTGTAGTATGCAGTAGGCATTTCAAATATTATATATATATGTATGTCTGTCTATCTGTCTGTCTCTCTGTCTCTCTGTCTCTCTGTCCGTCTGTTTGTGTGAATATATATACATGGATAATAAATATATATATAAATATTATTTACAATTGTGCAATAATGATGCTTGCAGCAATTATTGAGCCTCATAAGTTGATTCCTTACATATTCTTGTTTAGTGGATTCTCTCTAAGCAATCATATGTAAGGTTGAAGGAAGCAAGTTATGAGGATGTTGTTTACGAGCCTCCCATGCTAAGTACACCACTCTGAGGGTGGAATAGTATTTTTTGGACATTCCTGTCATTTGGGGCCAAGAGGTGGGTAGTCTTGGTCGAACGCTTGTGCTCTTGGGCTTAGATGGGTTGAGTAGTTTACAGGAAACCCTTTCAAGACTTTCCTATCAAGCCAAACTATGATTGACTGTTAGGATGGATTCAAGGAGTCTCAATCATAAGGAGGATGGACAAGACAACATGGATAGGAAAATTAGATACAAGTGTATCCACTAGGAATGCCACTCTAAGGGTGGAATAGTCTTGGTTGGACATTCCTGCTGCTTGGGGACAAAGGGTGGGTGGTCTTGGTCAGAGGCTTATGCTCTTGGGCTTAGATGGATAGCTTCAAGAATACTTCTCATGTTTCTCATCCAAGTCCTCTTATGATTAAAGACTTCCACTATGCATTATGAATATTGGTAGTTTAGATAATCTTGAAATAATTATGTATTTTTTATAGCTTAATAGAGAAGGAATTTGTTATCTTTTGATCATATGAATTATATTTCCAACATTATCTAACATGATTGCAAGACCTAAACCAAGATTTATCTTGCTTGAGGCAATTAAGTGGTAAGTTATAACCCTAACTGCATTAATTTTATGATTCTAGGGCAATATTTAGGCCAATCCCAAAAGGGTACATTACACATTACTATCCCTCTTGATATTAATGTTAAATTATACTCATTAACATTATTAATATTAACATTATTTATAATATTAATGTTAATATTAATATTAATTTTTAATATTCCATATTAATATTTTATTTATTACTATTGCCATCACACACTATTGTTTAAATGTAATATTATGATTTAAATTTAACATTGTGGTTAACATGGTTGTCATATATTTTTTCCTCCTTAATATACTTTCTCCAAAATGATGATACGCATACTTATTACTAGCAATCACACCTTGGTGTGCAATGGGTACACAAAAGAGGTACTTTTTTTGTTATGTATTATTGCATATATGTATTTGCAATTTTATAAGTGTTCTCACTCAAAGTGAGTTCAATATAAAAATTTATGAATGGTAGAGAAAAGATAAACTTTCAAATAAATTTGAATCCGATAAGAGTAAACTGTTCATTTGACATAGGCGATTTAAATTATGAGGTAATTGAGTTTATTGTTATACATGTGTGTGTATTTTGGTGAAGTGATCATTGTATTAGTTCTTATTTGAAATTTTTGTGCCTTGTTAAATCATACAGGAATTAATGTTTTTTTGCATGGTTAATGCTTGAGCTCTTCAGGCAAAGAAATGTTTGTGTTGTATGTTGATACAAAAATAAATTGTTAGGTTTTCGGCATTTATAGTAAGGAATATTTTAGAAATAAAAAATAACAGGCCTATGACAGTATTCTTTACCAATGACAATTTAGAATAATCGTTCTATATCAACAATCATTTCTTTGAAATAGAAAATACTTATACAATAAGATTTGGTTTAACATGGTAAACAAAAAATAAAACAATATGATTAGGATTGGGAACAACTTACAGAGCGTCACACTAGTCATACCCATCTGTTGAAATATAAAGATCTATTTCATTTCGTGATGTGCATACATCATGCCAAAATTTATACTATGCCAAGATTATTTTCCATGTCAACCATTGTTAATGCTACCTCACAATACATGTGAAGTTACATGTTTATGACTATCATGTTATTTTATTTTAATATTATGAAAGGCTCCAAAAAAGAAAAAGTTGTATTAAAGGGTAACCTTTAGATTATATCATGGAGGTCCAATCCAAATGCGTAAGCATCAAAGTTATCATCATATGCTTTAGATTATGGATAAAACCAAAGTTTACCACGTTCGACCTAATAATATAATGAAACTTAATTCAAATACAATGGCTAATATTATATGGATTTCACCACCAACTAAATCTTTCTATATATTGTGAAATTTGAAGAGAATGTTATTATTCTATTGATGCATATTTCTGGCTTAACCTGTTGTGGCTATTGCATCATAAAAGTGCAGCATAAGTAAAGAAAGTTCATCATTGTTTTCCCTTTTTATCTTTGAATATATTGTTCGAACATCTCCTTTGAGTTATTTTTTCAAATAGTTTAAATGCTCAATTTCATGCAGTATGTTTACAACAAAAAATTCCTTATCCTATAAGCAACTGAGTAGACAAAGGGCATGAGATATTTACAAGACTAAACAACTTACCCTGTCTACATTTGCAATTGTAAAAACAAAGGGTGCACTATATAATTTTTCATGTATGCAACTTCGTACGCTTTGCCTCAACTAATGGCACATTAAATTAAATCAACATTTAGACAAGTTTACACTAAATCATTTGAGGAAAGTATACATAGATTATCATTGGATTTATCTTATTGAATACACTAATATAATTTTCTTATTGATTCTTGTCCATGGTAGCATACAATGCATTTTTTAAAACATAGCAGATTTAGGATATGACTTTCTTTATTGAGTGTAATTATTGTTTGACCATGTAGATATATGCTTGATAAAAAATATCACATGTAACATCACATATCTTTTGGAAAATATTGCATTTAATGTAAAAAAGAATCAAGCAAAAAATATGGGTAGAACTGTAGGGTTGAATTGCTTTTAAGAAAAAAATTATTTCCATGTCTTTGCTTATAAAATCACTCTTCAAATTATATCCAATTGAGATTGAAAATAAATCACATAGCTATGACCAGAATAAATGAACATGTTTACATAATTTAAAAAGAAATACAAACATAAATCAATTGATAGAGTAATTTTTCCACCAACCATATTCTTGCACTACATTTTCATAATTTGTCAAGTTAGCTTTTTTAAATTCTATATCAACAATAATAAAACACAAAGAATGCATGAATATGTGTTGTCTAGCACTTTGATTAGTCTTAAATTCATGAATAAATATCATAAAGAAATAGATAATCTTAAACATTATAAAAAGAAAAGAAAAAATGAAAAAAGTATTTTGTATTATATCAGTAAGAGAAGAGAGATATTTTAGTGATACAAAGAGAACAATGAAGAAGATAATATGAGAATAAAGTATTAGCATAAAATTGTAAATCTATTGGGTATATATGAATATATAATTTTATGGATATTTTTCATAAAGAAATATTTTAACACATAATAATTATAATTTTGCAATTTACATAAAATAATTTAGATATTTGGAAGATTAAATATAAAGTTTTTTTTTTTGTTGGTTTCAAAGAATGATCAAATATATTTATTTTCATTATATAATATAATATTATATATTATATATTATATATTTCGAGCAAAAAAAATATTTTATATATATATGGGTAAATTCTACCATTTGATGGGGGTAGATCCCATACCTAATTTTGATTATTATGTGGATGGCTAAATTCCAGCTTGCCATGTGATGACCATTCTGGTTTTTTTATTAATTATTGTTTGGCATGACGATTTTTAGTGTGTCAAGTCACCATACACATTGGTCCTTTGCATTTATTGATTTGTACTAGATGATGCATTTCATCCTCCAAGGTGAGCAGATGAAATGACTAAGGTAAGGTACCTACCACATGCTTGAGTGTATTATTGATATGAGAGGGCTTAACTTACCTTATTTCCTCAGGAGAGTTGAGGCCAGGGTTTCACGTGGGCCTTAAGATTAGGCCTTATGTTGCAATCATACAACCTACCTAAAACCGTTTAAGCCTTGCTCGCTTATGATGAAATGGTAGAGTTGGGATTGATACGGCCAGAGGTGTGTGTGCCGCAATGCGCTCTGGTTGCCATGACTTCTATTGGTAGTATCAAATTCGAAATGGGTTATATTTCTTTCTGTCATTGTTTTTAGTCATGACGTTAATACCAAAGATCAGAGATAAGTAAAGGATAGAGACCCCTATCTTCATAACCAACTCTAGGGCTCAGTTGGTGTTTCTTGGTCTAGTTACTGATAGGCGACTGAAGGGGTTGTTGCAGAATCCATATCCTTTAACCATAAAAGCTATAAAGATGGTTTTGGGTTGAAAGTTTGTGGCCACAAGTGAGAGATATCGGGTGAATTCAAACATCACCTCTCACTTTGTGGAATCTTTGCTAGATTTATATGTCAGTAAGAATATGATTTCACAGTTGACCCAACATATATTTAAGCCTTCTTTACTCCTAGGTTTGGACATGGCGTTGGTTGTTGCACAGCTAGGAGAGGGTATTCCCCGACTACACGGTTTGTTGCTCCCTGTCGTCGAGTTCCTTCCATTTATACCAGATATTCACAAGCCTGGTTACTGGATGCATCGTTTTCACACGAAGACTGCCTATGATTACCTCAAGAGGATGTATCAGCTCGTGCCAGTGAGGGATTTTAAATGGTTTGCTTAGTTCACAGCATATGACTATTAGGGTATACGAGTTACAACCCCAGTTTTGTAGATAATACTTCAGAAGTAGATACTTCCCCTATTTGTAATGTCGAGCTACAAGGGTAGACTTATAGGAGAGTGTATAAAAAAGAACCCATTTTTGTGTTTTAAAAGTAAGGGTAATCTTAAGTTTAGGAAAGTGTTACGGTTTCAAGTTCAGAGGACAACTATGGACACAGTCGTTACTTATTCTGACTCGAAATATCTATCATAAGAATGTTACTTTTACCAGAAACTTGTTTTGATGTTTTACGTTACAAGTTATGATACTAGTAATTGTGTGGACTAAGTCACTCATCATGAAAAATTATCTATTACTTTTTATATGCAGTGTGTATGACAGATGTTTGATTTTGATGGTTTGTTTCAAATGTTACCACCTAAACAAGTTTCGATAATGATATTTCAATTAAAATCTACTGATAATGTATCTCGTTTGGGTGCCCTGTGTCATTTAGTTTGTTATTTTAGTTTAAATAGTTCATGATAATTGTTACCCATAATTGATGTGGATTTTAAAATTTGTGTTTTCATGGTCAAGCACGTTCCAAAGAGATTTTATCAGCTAGTGAAGGATTTTAGGTTTGATATTATTTTGAGGTATTTTCTCCCAATCCATCTCAGATTTGTATATCCATAATGTTTTGTAGCTATGCTTAGATAGGCTTGTAATTGTTGTGCCTTATATTCTCATTTAGTTGCTTGGTATGACGATACAAATTAAATTAGTAGTGAAACACAAACATTTTCCTTCATAGTGTATTTCTTATAGGCGCCATGGGAATTAGAATGATGTAAGACCTCGGTTTGGGTGTGAGTGTTATGTACCTACCTCAGATGCAATTTCTTAATTCGATATACATCCATAGTGACAAACCTTCACTAATGTTACATGGGGAAATACCTCTTTTAGCTTCCCCAATTCATTGCTAATTTTGACTTCTTCTATGTGATAGGCTAGGGTTTTGGTTTCAAGCAAAACTAATTGAAGAGAGATCATACCATGTGGAAGGGGTATGTGACAGAAGAATCCTTTATGATCCCTATTGAAATTTGAATACTTGATCCTCCAAATATTATAGGGTTGGATTGATTGCTTGGTGCCAGAGTAATTCCCTTTCAATAAAATTATTTGCTTTAATGTTACTGGATATACCCAAGGTGAATAGAGTGCAATATTCTAATGTCATTTATTTTGGCACACACATTGATGATGGGCCATTAGGATATTTTTTAAAGGTGTTAAATGATATTTCCTAGATTTCATGGTTAGGGGGAATAGGACTTACAAAGCATATCCATATCTTCAAAGTTATAATTACATTACCTTATGGTTGGGAGCTAAGGTCTTCATTATTCGTCTATGTTGCTAGTTAGCCTAGATTTAGCTTCTCAAAAATAGAGACTTTAGGTTAGGATTACCAATGAGTAGTAAGAGGGATTTGGTTTAGGAACATACCTCTTAATATACTTACCTCTTGGATGTTGTTGTGGCCATTTCACCCTTCCCCATCTTTTTTTTATATCTTCTACTACTATGGCTTCTAGTTCTTGCTCGTAATCTAATTGATTTCCAATCTTGATCTCATCAGCTTGTTCTATCCCCTGGTTAGCTAGGAAATCCATCGCTTTGTTTTCCTCTCTATAGATGTGGCATATTGAGTTCATTGTATAGGAGCGAATTTTCACCCCTTATATGAATTCCCCTTTTACTCTTTCACACTTTAGAAAACCAAATTCGAAGGCTAAATTTCACATAAGCCCGCTGCCTTCGTTCCACTTGGCGTCTGTTTTGTGTGTCAACAAAGGAATAATTGTCATGGACACCCACGTAGCATGTAGACATTTGCAACGCGCTTACATCCCTGGCAGATTCCTATATCTGAAGCCTACAGAGGCATTCCACTTCCCATTAGAGGTCGATTTATAATGCCCTCTTCGACTAACCGACCCAAATATGGATGGTTTTCTCATTCTCCCTTCAAATTCACTCCTTCATGCTTTTCATCTTCTATAGATATTCTAAGCATTTAGTTCATCTCTTCAAGCCATTCTCCAAGAATTTTACACAGCTTTTCTTACATCCATCACTCTCAAGTAGCACTTTGCACTCCATAGCAACAACAACAACACTCCACCAACTCTGTAGAGCAAGTGTGGAACAAACACCATTACAATAGGGGTTTGAGTCCTCTCATTTTCTCCTCCATTAGCTAGTGAGCTCTTGGTGGAGGTGGTAAGCTTTCTACTCCTCTCCTCTACGATATGGTTGGGTAGCACCTTACTGTTTGGTAGTGTTTTTGTGTTATTTACTTCATTTCCTTTTTTATCATATATTTTTCCACTGTTGCAAACTTGGTTGTCCATGGAAGTGGAAACACCAAAATGGGGGTTCGACTGAGGGAGGCCCCTCTACAACCACCCAACAATTTTCCTCTTTCTTGTGTGCAAGTGGACATGCTTCTTGGAGCTAGCTGGTGAACAGGCTCTTTGTGAGATCATTCTTGTCACCCTAGTTTTAATCTATTTACTTTATCATATTCATCTATATATATTTCTTATTTCATAGTGTTGTTTTGTTCCCTTAAAAACCATTAGCTAGGTCATTAGTATGTTTTCTAGTGGTTAACCTTGTCTTTTTAGTCCTCTGGTCATACGAACGCTAATGCACCAGAGAGACGCCAGTGCGTTGCACTGTCATCCTAGAACCATGCTTTCATCCTCGGGCAAAGAGCTACCTGAGGCACAGTGTTGAACCCAAAAACTAGCTCACCTAGCGCCATCTCAAATCTCAGACCTGTAGAGTGGTTGAAGGACCTCATATTCTTCATCATTCTCATCCCTCGTCTCCTAGCACCCCTTTAAGCTAAGGTAAGTTAGGGAAGCCTTCCGCTCTTAGCTCTTTGTGACCTAGGGCCTTCAACGTGGTTGGTCCCCCTCTCTTAAATTTTTGGTGAACCCGATGTGAACCTTTTTGGTTCTGTTCTGTGATATTGAAAGTTCATTTCCTCGTATCCGAGGAGTGTTGTAGGTGTGAGTGTTGTGAGGCTTTCGCCTTACAACCCAACCTGCAACCCCTAGTAGGTGTAGTTGAAAGGTTTTGAAGGTGTTGCATAACGAAACCTTCATTGGGTCACCGTCTTATCCTTTAACCTTTAGGGACTCTATGAAAGTATCGTCTAGTGTGCGCAATGGCCTCTTTCCTGCATCAATCTCTCCCCTCTGCACAACTTGTGAGTAGTGGTATTGGTATAAGCTTCACTTCACAGGACCTGCTGATGGGTTTTAATAGGGAACCATCTCCTCTCTACATCCTTGTGTGAATCAACGGAAACATTGTAACAAGTGTTCTCATTGATCCGATGTCTCAAGTAAATATTATAACTGAGGAGATCATGCTAATCAACTTTTTGTATAAAGATGGGTATGATGCACCTGTCAGCACCATCTGCACACATGATGGTCTTTTTGTGCCCCCTCTAGGTAGTATTGTCCTATCGCTCTTGGTTGGGCCTAAATGTGTGAAGCTTTTGTTCGACATAAACCTTGGGTCTGAACTCTTTAGAGTAAAGTTAGGTATCCCTTGGTTAGTAGCTATGAATGCCATACCCTCAGTCATGCATAAATGTTTAAAGTTTATCCATGGGGGTTCCATGCATGTGATTTATGACACCGGTTTTAAACCACTAGTTGCTCATGGTAGCTACTCCTTGGATTACTCTTGGTTTGTGCCCATTGGTCCTCTCCCACCTAGGACGGACCTCCTACACCTAACGTATCAAAATTACAAGAAAGGGTGCATGAGGCTGAAAGTGAGATACCCTTCGTCGCCTTATGTCGTTTTACATAGGGCTTTCCTAAAAGCTGACACTGATGTCACCAAGGCACGTAGGAGGGAACAAAAGAAGCGGTCCTGAGATCCTCCTTCTTCCTCTTCCGCTATTTAGCCTGATGCTTCCTCTTGCCCCGCTATGGCACCATCAAATTTTGTCCCACATTTATGAGAGAATCATATGCTGCCTACTTGGCGAAAGCCCAAGCATCCGCCCAAGCATCCCGCATTTGAATTTCTTGTTCTGCCCACGGAGCCTAGGCCCATTTGCTATAACAAGAAGAAAGCCCCCCATGGAGAGTCCTCTTTGTCTCAACCTCCATGGCCTCCTACCACTTCTGCTCCACAAGCAATGAATGGGAAGAGGCCTACTGCTGAGGCACTTGAGTCAACTCCCCCCGCTACTTCTCAACTTGCTCCTCCTACTCCCATTCAGGAGTCTGTTCCTCTGTCAGAAACTGCTATAGTGGACACTCCCATGGTTGAGCAGGAGCCTTTCGTTCCTTCGAGGCCTCTAGAATTTGGTTCAAAGAGTCGCAAAAACCGCCTTGCACACGAGCATATGTGTCAGTGAAAGGCTCTCATGGCCAAGCAGGCTACCTTATAGAGGAAGGAAGAGGAGACGACCGCCCTTGTATCAAGGCCTCCTATCGTGTCCTCATCTCTCCTCCCCTTTGCTTCCATTCAAACTAGCTCTGCATCACTTCCAGCTTCTACTGTGAGTATGAATGTGTTTGACCCTAAAAAGGTGTAGGTGTTCATCGCTCCTTCGGTGGAGCCACCTCTCTTGGTCTCCCTCCCAGATGTCGTACCTTTCCCGAAACTCATAGATATGACGAACACTTTGGCGACGTCTACTGTTGTTTTCTCTTCCTCCTCTTCCTTTGCACCTCTTGCCTTGTCTATGAGGAGTTCACATCCCCCAATGGAGAAAAAAGTAGAGAGTGGTCCTTCTAGCAACAAAGGGTGTAAGAGGATTCCACCTTCTCCAAAAGGTGGTCCCACGCTAAATTATTTTGTTCTAGTGACATAACCAATCACGGCTTCTCCTGAGTTCAGCACCGCTCCTGAATCACTCAGTGAGCCTAGTGATGAATCTCAGGCACAACCTTCTCCGTCTGTTGAGGTAAAACATGGCACTCCTATAGAGTGCATGTTTAACTCTCTGGATGAGGTTTCGGCCTTGTTCGTGATCTTCATGAAATCATTGAACTTAGCTCCGCAAGAGCTCGATGGAGAGGACCTTGCAGGGCCCTCTTCCTTAGCCCTTGTTGCAGGACAGTCGGACGCTCCTCCTCTTAACATTCCACCATTGCAGGCTCATCCTCTTCCCACCTACGATGATCTACAGTGGGAAGTGGATGACCTCTTATTCAATCAGTGTTAGGTGAAGGCCGCCTCTTCATTACCTTTATATTAGATGTGTGTATGTGTGTGTTGTGATGTGTTCCCCTGTGATCATGCTATGTGTGTCTAGATGACCCTTGTCACCCCTATTGGTGCTAGGATACAGGCATGGTTTTTGTGTCATAAACCTTCTTCTATTTGTATTATCATTCTTCCATGTTTGTGACTTGATTTTTGATAAGTTGGGGATGATGCAAAGTGTTGGGGGCATTTAGGCTCCCCTTCCATGTTGACCCAATTTTTTATTTTTACTTTGTCTTCTCGTTCATTCTTCACATGGTCTGATATAGTAGGGGGTTGATGACAGTTCATTTTATATACTATTACTATACATATATATATATGAGTACTTCTGACCCTGAAATATCAGGCTACCCCTATGCCCTTTGTTCGTGTTATCTTTTATCTTTTGCTTTTCCTTTATCTTTCTCTCTTCTTTTCTTGAGTTATCCCTCTCATGTGTGAAAACACCACTTCTTCAACATTTTGATTTTTAGAAAATGCATTCATTGCCAACAAATCTTTTCTTGAGAATCTTCACAAGCATCTTTCAAGAATCGCATTCTCGACTTGAAACCCTAATGGAACATGTTTCCTTCATCACGGGTTCATAAAGAAAGAACTTGAGAACTTTCCTCCGAAGTGGGAATAGCTTTGATCTTCCCCTCACGTGAGGGCATATTCTTCCTTTCAAATTCCTTGATGAAGTGAACATTTTTCAAAAGGATCCTTCATGATGAATCGATTCGAGAAAGAAAACATCTCTTTTGTAGTTTCGAATAGTGCATCCCTTGAGTGGACCCCTTTCTTCACACCAAGTTTTGGAGGGACCCCTTTGAAATTTTTCCAACTTGTTGATGGTTTGTGTGACTGTCTGCTTGCTTTCTTGCATGGCCGCTTTTTGACATGTTCTATCTGAGGGTAAACATGTCGCTTTACAGGTGTGCCTATGAAGCCGCTTTTTGACTCTATGGAGTCCACTTTCCTAGGTTTCCTCCATGTGAGAGATCTTGGGGGATACCTTCCTGTAGGTTTATGGGCCTATAGGACACTTCTTCTAAGCTTCCTCCATGCGAGAGATCTTGGGGGTGGCTTCCCTGCAGGTCTGCAAATCTGTACGACACTCTTTCTTTGGGTTTCCTTCATGCGAGAGATCTTGAAGGACACATTCCCTGTAGGTCTGCGGGTTTGTAGGGAACTTTCTCAGCTTCCTCCATGTGAGAGATCTTGGGGGTTGCCTCATTGCAAGTCTTCAGGTTTGTAAGGCACTTTTCTAGGTATCCTTCATGTGAGAGATCTTGGCGGACACCTTCCTTGCAGTTCTACAGGCCTGTGATATGCTTACTTCTCGAGGATTCCTTCATGTGAAAGATCTTGGGGGTTGCCTCCTTGTAGGTTTGAGGGCCTGTAAGATGCTTTCATTCTTTAGCTTCATATTTCTCTAAGGCTATGAAGTCCTTTGCTTGTCCAGCACTCTCAAGTTCTCTAGATCGCAATCTACTTCCTCGATGGTTCAGGTATACATTTCTAACTCTACTACTTCTTCGGTCTACTTTACCAAAGCACTCATCAGTATTCATGCTCACTAAAGTGGGGGAAAAATGTATAGGAGTTAATTTTCACCCCTTATGCGAATTCCCCTTTTACCCTTCCTCACTTTAGAAAACCAAATTCAAAGGCTAAATTCCACATAAGCATGTTGCCTTCATTCCAATTGGTGTTTGTTTTGTGTGTCGATAGAGGAATAACTGTCAGGGATGCCCACATAACATGTAGATGTCTATGTGGTGTGCTTACATACTTAGCAGATTCCTGCATCTGAAGCCTACAAAGGTGTTACACTTCCCATTTGAGGTCGATTTGTAATGCCCTCTTCCACTAACCAACCCGAATATGGTCGTTTTTCTCATTCTCCCTTCAAATTCACTCCATGATTTTCATCTTCTATAGATCTTCTAAGCATTCAGTTCATCTCTCCAAGCCATTCTCCAAGCATTTTACATAGCTTTTCTTGCATCCATCACTCTCAAGCAACACTTTACACTCCATAGCAGCAACAACAACACTTCATCAACTCCGTAGAGAAAGTGTGGAACAAACACCATTGTAGTAGGGGCTTGAGTCCTCTCATTTTCTCCTCCAATAGCTAGTGAGATCTTGGTGGAGGTGGTAAGATTTGTACTCCTCTCCTCTATGATTTGGTTGGGTAGCACCTTATTGTTTGGCAGTTTTTTTGTGTTCTTTACTTCATTTCCTTCTTTATCATATATTTTTCCATTGTTGCAAACTTGGTTGTCCATGGAGGTGAAAACACCAAAACGGAGGTCTGACTGAGGGAGGCCCCTATATAGCCACCCAACAATTTTCCTCTTTCTTGTGTGCAGGTGGATGTGCTTCTTGGAGCTAGCTGGCAAACAAGCTCTTTTGTGAGATCATTCTTGTCACCCTAATTTTAATCTATTTACTTTATCATATTCATCTATATATATTTCTTATTTCATAGTGTTATTTTGTTCCCTTAAAAACCATTAGCTAGGTTGTTAGTCTATTTTCTAGTGGTTAACCTTTTCTTTTTAATCCTTTGGTCATTCAAACGCCAGTGCATCGCGTTGTTGTCCCGAAACCGCGCTTTCATCCTCAAGCAAAGAGCTACCTGAGGCATAGTGCTGAACCCAAAAACTCACTCACGTAGCCCCATCTCAAATCTCAAGTCTATAGAGTGGTTGAAGGACCTCATAGTCCTCATCATTCTCGTCCTTCATATCCTAACACCCCTTTAAGCTAAGGTAAGTTAGGGCAGCCTTCCACTCTTGGCTCTCCGTGACCGAGGACCTTGAACATGGTTGGTCTCCCTCTCTTACATTCACCTCAAGTTCTTGCATTAATTCGTTGATCTTGCTTACCTTGGATTGAAGGAACTATTCTCCTATTTGTCCCTTGGCTAGGGCATTTATGCACACTATAGAGTCACTTACTAGGTCTAGGTTCTTGAGGTTTAGTTCTTTGCATGGAAGAAGGCCCCTTAGAATCCCTTCGATTTCTACTGCATTATTTGTGGATTCTGGTAATTTCACTGACATGGCCTTTATCACTTGGCCTTGCATATCCCTTATGATACAGCAAATGCCCAATTTACTTGGATTTCCTATTTATGCACCATTTGTGTTTACCTTTAATCTTCCCTAGGGTGGTAGGCACCATTTTATCTTTTGTCTCTTTAATTTAGGGTCCAGGGAAAACTAAAAGAAGGGAAGGACCTTTAACTTTTTCTAGTTTTCATTAGTTTCTCATCCCACATTGTGAATTTTGATTTTCTTTGCATCTTTATGTGGGTATTTAGCCATTATGTGATGTTTCTTTCAATATCATCCATTTTCCCCCTTGAATCTTTTTCCTTGTCTTGAAATGTGCATCTGTTACACTCTCTCCATATGTTCCATACTAGGATGGAAGGAGCAGTCTACCAAATTAACCCACAAAATGAATCTTCTTTTTGTTTAAGCTAGCTAAGGGTGAAGTACCATAAGTTGTTACTTCTTGGTGTTGCTCACTTTAAGCTATTTTAAAGCCAACCCTAGCATTACCTTGCATAGGGATAGTTTAGTAGTAAATGATCAACATTTTCTTCATTAATTTTGCACATTACACACCAGTTTGGACCTTCTATCCCAATGGTTTCAAGTCTATCCCCTATTATGATACTTTTGTGGAGGGTTGTCCACATGAATGCACCAGCCTTAGGGAGTATCCATCGGCCCCACCATAATTTTTTAGGCCAATACATTTCCCTTTCTACCATTTGAATCTTATATCCAAGCTTCACCGAGTATGTGCCCGTTTTGGCACCACAGCAAATTATCATATCCTCTTGGTTATTTGTGCATACTTTTCTTTCTTTCATTATTTCTATTAACTTGAGTTTGGTTGTTTCCTCCACTTGGAAGGTTTGGAAGTCCACCCAGCTATTTTTACTTTTTTCATCAAGTACTATGAATTCCCTAACCTTTTGTCCATAGTTGTTTCTTAGTGATGGTATGTGGTCTCTTAGTTCTTGGTACTCTATTAGTGGTTTATGGCCACCCCAGGAGTCCAGCTAGAAGTCATCTTTCCAACCATCATTTATTTTCTAAGATATGTGGTCGATAATCAAATGTCTTTTGGTGATCATGAAGTTCCAAATGTGGGAGCCACCTCTAGGGTTTGTAATTGTTAGGATTATTCCAAGATCCTTTGAATCAAGGTACTTTTGTTGCAATATCTTGCACCAAATTGGGTGGGGATTATGGTACATTTTCTATATGATCTTAGCTCCTAGTGCTTGGTTATGTTCTTTTAGATTTTGAATCCCTAGGCCACCTTCATCTTGTGGTTTGCACACTTAGTCCCAATGGATTAGTGGTATTTTATGATCCTCATTTGAGCATTCCCATAGGAATTTTTTTAGGATATTGTCCAAACTGGTTGTTGCTTTTGTAGTTAGTTGCATGTTGGACATTGTGTAGATGAGGATGGTAGAAAGTATTGCTTTGATCATAGTAATCCTTCTTGGTACAGTTATCCGTTTTCCTCTCCATCTTATATCTTTTTCTTTGTATTTTTCTTTGATTTGATCCCATAATTTTGTTCTAATTATGCCTTTGAAGATAGGGAATCCTAGATATTTGCATGGTATGACATAAACTGAATACCTTAGGAGGATTGAGATTTTTTTATGCAACTTCTTTGTGTGGAAGAAGTAATTTTTTTACTTTTCTTTATTGATTTGTTGTCCTGGGGCTATAATGTATTCCTCCAAATAGTCTTTGATTTTAGCAGTTTCCCTGATTGAGGCCTCGTCATAAAGAAGGGTATCATCCATGAATTGTTGGTGGGTAATGGCCTTGATATTTGGAGCAATTTATAATCCCCTCCAATTACCTTCCCTTTGGAATTTTTTTATGTTTTTTCTTAGTGCTTCTACCATAATTACAAAGAGCAAGGGCAAGATGGGGTCATCTTGCCTTAGGCCATTTTTACTTTCAAAGAATCCACATGATATGTTGTTCACCAATGTTGAATATCTTGTTGTTGATAGAAAATAGTAGATCATGCTCAACTAGTCCCTACAAAACCCCATTTTTTCCATGACTTTGATTAAAAATCTCCATCCAACTCTATCGTAGGATTTGCTTACATCTAGTTTGATGATCATTCCTTGCATTTTATCTTTATTGATTGAGTGTAGGGGTTTATTGGCTATTATAATGATGTATGTAATATCCCTCATAGGGGTGAATCCACTCTAATTGGCCGAGATTATTTTGTCAAGTGTTAGCTTTAGTCTATTAGCTAGGACTTTAGAGATAATCTTGTATATAGTATTGCATAGGGAAATGGGGCAATAATCCCCCAGATTAGAACATTCATCTTTCTTTGGTATTAGAACCAAGACTGTGTTATTGATGTATTTGATAAACTTTTTCTGTCTTGAATTCTTCAAAAATTTCCCATACCTCAGTTTCCAGGAAATTCCATCACATTTTATAAAAAAAAAGGCAGGGAAGCCATTAGGGCCTAGGGCCTTGTCTGGGTGCATTAGAAATATAGCTTTTCTGACCTCTTCCTTTGTGAATGGGGTTGTGAGCATCTGATTATCTTCTTCTGATATCCTCTTAGGAATGTTTCAAATTATGTCTTCATAATTGCAACTGTCAGATACGGCTAGCAGATCTTTGAAATTCCTAATTGCCTCTTCCTATATTTCTTCTATGTCCTCTATTATCCTTCCTTCCTGACTTTGGATGAATGTTAGCCTATTAAAGGTTTTCTTCATTTTAGATGTGTTATAGAATAATTTTGTGTTGGCATCTCCCTAGCAGAGCCATATTTCCCTTGATTTGGACCTCTAGAATTCCTCTTCTCTTGCCAATATCTCTTTGTATTCCAATTTTAGTTATTTTTCTTTATTGTAGTTATCTTGGAATATTCCTTGAGTCATTACTTTCTCATTAAGTTATACTAGGGCTTGTTCCAATCTATCTTTCTCAGAGAAGATATTCTTGAACACTGTCCTATTCTAATCCAATAATTTTCTTTTGTTATATTTCAATTTGCTTGAGAAGATGAATCTTTTGGTACCTACACATCTCAGAGCCTCTCCGCCATTGTTTGATTTGGGTGATTAGTTATGGTTTTCTGAACCACATTTTTTTACATTTGAAGGCACTCTTCTTCTGAGTTTTCCTAGATGTGATGGCCAATTTGGTAGAGAGATGGTCAGAGCTGAAAAGGGGAAGGATGAAGGCATCCAAGTTAAAGTTGGTTTCCAACCAATCTTGAGAGAAGAGGAATCTATCTAGCTTTTCTTTGATACATCCTCCTCCATTCCTTTTATTTGACCATGTGAATAATCCAATTTTTGTAGGTGCATCTATTAGATCATTGTCTTCCAGGAAGCGCCCAAATTCATGAATTGAAGTTGATATTTTATTTGATCCACCAAAATTTTCTTTTGTTGTTAATATAGCATTAAATTTTCCCCCCATGATCATTTTTTCTTTGCTATTGGATGTTATTTGGTGGCTAAGAGATACCCATAGTTTTCTCTTGTCTTGCACCCTGTCTAGACCGTAGATATTATGCAATGTGAACTTAAGGTTGAAAGCTAGGCTTGAAACCTCACACCTTATCCTTTATGTCTAAAATGACACAACTAGATCGCCATAGGATCCTCAGGCCTCCAGCCATGTCAAAGGATTTTACGTATGCTTCTTCCCATCCTTTGCAGTGGAAGGCTATGGTTCCCTCATCTTCTAATTTAGTTTCTT